>KZ451950.1:7259882-7280093 GCA_002786265.1 Apostasia shenzhenica
TTAAATTATAAATGAACTTCAAAATGAAAAAAATTAATTAAAACTTCAAATTAAGCTCAAATTGGGAGAAATCAAAATATCTGAACTCTCGGAGCCGAGCTAGAGAGAAGGGGACTTACAAACAAACTCGTGGGTTAGTGATCTTTCGCATTGATGGGAGCAAGAGAAGAGAAAATACAAGAGAAAAGTGGAGAGCAAAGAATAAAGAAAGATCTGTATTTTGCTTGAGACAGCCTCCATATAAGCGATTTAGGCTTGAAAAAGTTAACTCAAATTGAGAAGTGAACACTTTGCATAATTGAAAATAATGGGTCATAGTCGCGTATATATATATAGAAATGTAGGGCCATAACTTTAGGCATTAGGTTCATTGGTTTTGAAGGAAATACGTTTAATATTTCATTTGTTTTTCTAGTGAAGGAATTGAAAGCCAATTACTTTCACTTCATTAATATATTTGATGGCTCAAACTTGAATATATATAATACGTATGATGGTCAAAGGCTGAAAATGAGCTTCCCCATATGACAACAACCTTTAGCAAGAGATTGTTGCAAACTACTGATAAACTAAATGACATGGTAACTATTAATGTGTGTTAGAAAGTGGAAGATATAACTAAAGAATCATGAAACAGCAAAGTAACCGCCAAATTTTCTATGTGGAAATTAATTTCTTTGGTCAAAGTAACCGGGACAAAGAAAAAATCAAATTCAAATTTTACGAAGACATAACGGCGCGGGCTATTAATTGATCATCGGGCACGAGTATTGAACAACTCGGCCATCTTAAATACAATGATTATTTTTTTTTTAAAACCTTAAATTGACTTTTTTGCCATCCACAATATAAGAGATTACGAAAATGACTGAATTTAAAAAAGAATATTATTCAATAGTAAAAATTACCTAGAATGAAAATGATTCATTCTTTCCTAAAACAATTCACTATATAGATCTAGAAGCTGTGTTAGTTTTTTGATGTGCTCATTAATATATGACAAACCAAATACCTTCCTATTCACTTATGTTACTATATGTCTCCATTAATAGCGAAAGTGAAGGTACTAGTACTATAATTATAACAAGAAGAGCTAAAATATACACAGCACTTATATAATATATATATATATATATGTAAGATCAAATTTTAAATCGGCTAAATTCGATTTTTAGATCGGCTCATTTATATATTCTTTAAAAAAAAATTCTTTTCAATTTTTAAAAAAATCTTTAACCAAATGTAGTCGATTAATTATAGTTTTAGTAGCATTGGTATTAACTAGTACATGAGTTTTCTATTTTAATACAATTTTGGTTTAAATATTAATTTATTTAAAGTAAATTCATATTCAAGTTTTATTATTGAGAATATAGTTAGTCAAATAACTAATATTTTTTTCTTATTTTAATTATTGCATTTTCTTGGCTACTTCTTATTATAGCTTCGACTTTTCTTTCATAATATAATCTTATTATTTCTTCTACTATTATTATATTATTATTAAATACTCATCTAATTTTGCTTTTATGATATCATAGTAGCCTGAACTTATTTTAACACTTATTCTAGTTCTTATTTTAGTAAAGCTATAAAGTTGTATCAAAACGTTGTCAAAGGAATAAAATTTGTATCCAATTTCGACTTATTTGAGTTATTTTGCACTTCTTTTTAATTTATTGAACAATATTTTCTAAATTTTTTAATATTTATGAGTTTTCCCTAAATGTTAAACTGTATCATTTCATGATTTACTTGTAAAAAATAATATTTCTTTAGGATATATTATCCTATTAGCATATCAAAAGTCCCCCAATCATCACTATATATAATTTCAATTTAAAAATTTACCGATAAAAAAGAAGATATTAAAATCTAAAACCTCAAATCTAAAATTTTAAAAAATAACAAAAATTTAAAATTTTAGAAAGACTCGCTACACATCTCTAATAATTAAATCATAAATTGATTCATCATAATTTAAAATTTTAATACTAATTAATAATTAATTTATTGAATAATTCAGTATATAATTAATTGAATAATTCAGTATATTAAAGTTTTAAATCACGATGAGTCAATTTATAGATTAGTGATTACAGCAACATATTATTAATTGAAATTCTATTCTTAAATTATTTAGAAGAAAGAAATTAAATTGTAAATATTTTTATTTTGAATTTTAAAATTTTAAAATTAGAGATGACGGCGAGAAGAAGATAGACTAAAATGCAAATTGTATATGTTAAAATTTTTAATATTTTTTAATTAATTACATGAAAAGTTTTTAGAAAATGTTTGCTAAGGTGTAAGGAAGAAGTTTTATTTTATAATTTATTTATTTAAAATTTTATCATTTTAATCTGACTCGGATTAAATTAAGGAGAGAGAAATTATCTTTGTAATTTTTAATTTAATAATTAAAATTTTAAAAGTTAAAGTAACAATTTCAATTTTTAAATTAAAGAATATTACTGAGGGAATTTGTTGGGAGATTTGGGACTGGAGAGAGAAAGGGAGCTGGGGTACAAACTACAAACAAACAAAGAAATCTTTGAATCAAATCAACAAAAAAAAAAAAGAAAAAAAAAACTAGAATTCTGATTAATACTGAAACTCATAGGAAAAAAATGAATGAAATTAAATATACAGTGTTTACAAAAAAAAAATTAATTATTGAAAAACAATCAATATATTTTTAATGTCTACTTAGAATCCGCCTATTTTGAAGTGTCAAAAATTTTATTAAGTTTGGCCAACTGGAGTGTCGTGTTAGCAATGGGCCCCACATGGTGCTTATATGATGGCCTCTTATTGGCCAGTTAAATCCAATAATTGTTCAAAACAGAATTACCCGACATTAACTGAGGAATCTCATTTGCAAAATGTTTAAAATTGTGGTTAATTTTAGAGGTAATTTCATTTAAGTCTCTAAAATTTGCTTATTTAGATAAAAAAATTCACAAATCTCAAAACATGCTATTCAGTTCCACAAAAAATATTACATGGGATATCGTGGTCCTTCCGTGACAAAATATGTTATGTATTATAAAAATAATGAAGATACTTTTCCTTAATCTGATAATTTTCAAAATATGTCATTGTGGCTGCCGCCTGCGCTGGCGCCTGCTAGCGGATGCCGGAGCGTATGGCCACTTGCAGGCAAACCACGTGCGGACGCCGATGCTTGGGGCCACGCGCAAGCGGCCCGCGTACGCCTGCGCATGGGCTTTGGCACGCGGCGTCGCACGCGGACGCCCGCTCACAGGTGCCAGCGCGCGGGGCCGCAAGTGGACAGCCGAGCGTAGGGCGTCTACGAGTGAGGTGGCGCGCTGTAGCGACCCGTGCATGGACGCTGCAGCCGCGCACTGTCGGTCAACTGCGCTCGGACGCCGGCGGCAGCGCGCTGCCTGCCGATGACTCTCGAGGCTGTGCGCAGGCCGTTCGTGGACGCAGTGCGCGTGATGGTAAAATCGTAATTTAAAAAATATTAATTTAATTAAATTTTTTTTGATGAAATAATAATATTTTAAATAAAAAACATTATGTTGGACCAAATTAGAAGCTTTCTAAAAATAATTAAGACCCTAGTGAGCTATATAGTAATTATTAGAAAAACCTAAAGAGCCTAAGTGGAATTACTCCTTAATTTTATTCTCTCTCTACTCGTATAAGCCTAGAAGTAATTATTTTATTTATATATTTTAATTTTATAATTTAACATTCAGTACTTATATAATATCACAGACTTTACTATTATTACATAAATTTATGTTTAAATTTAAATAATTTTTTTTTATCTGAACGCTCCCTTCCACTTTATCCACTGCACTTGATTAAACTATTGCACAATGCACATTATAGTTCTGCAAAGCCATATAAAAAATAACCAAATTTATATATATCACGCCATTTTACTTTATTTATGTGTTACACATTCATTCTTAGTTAATTATATTATGCACACTCAAAATATTATAAAATCTCACATACACACACACTTTTGTTTTCATTATAATGAGCAATCATAATTATTTCAATGACCTAACTATAGTTACGTTACAAAAAATTTGAACCGTTCATCATATTATTTTAAGAATATTTAAATATATTTTGAGTGAAAATCTTAAAGCTTTGATGTTTAGGTAGTGGCAAGGAAAGGAGACATCCGCGATGTGAATTGATTTTAGGACAGATCAGCGCTTTAGTGTGACATCGAGGAAGAAAAAAATATGTACTATTAAAGGTAAAAATGTAATTTTAATGATTTATTAACGAAATATTTTTTTTCAAATAGATTTTGACTGAGTTTTAATTTAAGTGTGTGTATGAAAGATTTAATAATATTTTGAGTATGCATAACGTAATTAACTAAGAATGAATGAGTAACGCATAAATAAAATAAAATGGTGTGACATGTATATAATTATCCCTTAAAATTATCTATGAAACATTTACACAACACGAAGACAAAAGGACACGACACAATGCACAAAATAATTTTTCAAAACATAAGATACAGACACAGCACGACATATTAAATACTATAATAATAATAATAATAATAATAATAATAATAATAATAATAATAATAATAATAATAACAATTCATACTTAAGAAAATACTGTAGAGTGCTTGAAGGACAAGTTATTAATGTGTATTTAAAACATATTCCTTAGCCAGGTTTTTGTTGGTTGTCTATCTTGCTCGTATTGCTTGATTGAAAAAAGATTGAAAGTTGGTCGATTATATGAAAACAATGTATTACAACTAAAGCTAATTATACTTGGATTAGTAGAAATTAGATCAATAAAAATGTTGGCATCAAAATTTTCACAATTTTGGTGAAAATTTTGGTTTTTAACTCATTAAGAGCCTGTTTGTTTGTAAGTTTTAATTTAATAAGATTAAAATTAAACTTAGATAAATATTTTTTTTATTAAAAATTATGAATGATGTGAAATAAAGTTAATTATTATGTTAAATATGTGAGGGATGTGATATAAAATTAATTATTATGTTAGGATATATGAGAGATGTGATATAAGTTAGTTATTATCTTAGTAATGTGTGTAGGATGTGAAATAAAGTTAATTTTTAATATTAAATTTTATAATTAATGTGATATATCTGTATGAAATTAAATTATGAGAGATGTGATATAAGTTGGTCTTTGATTCGAGGGCAATTTCAGGAGATACCGTAACTTATTTAGGTTAAAATGAAAAAATATAAAGTTACTCGAAACGAAATAAACCAAAGCTATAGCTTAGATTAAATTGAAGGAAGAATACTGCAATAAGCATTGTCTCAAGAGGAGCTCGAATGTCTGATCATTTAAGAATCTTATTCTTGAATATATAGTAAATATTCTTCTTTCTTTCTTTTTTGAGGATTATTCATATCCAACGTAACGTTAATAATGTGTTTGATTATTTGGCTCATTATACTATGTTAGACGATTTTTATTAGGTGAGACCCCTCATTGATATCTGCAATATCCTCAAAAGTAATATTGACTGACTTTTATATTTTTTGCATGATATTTTAGTATAATAGTATGGCCATGCCATTAAAAAAAACTCTCCTATGACGAGCAAAACTCCTTAACAATCTTAACTACCTCCAAACTACTTCCAACTAATTCTAACAAATTTGTGACAGCTATAATGATGAAAATCAGTTGGTGGCTAGATGCTTGTTCTCCGAGTTTCCTCACCTATAAATAGTGGAGGAGATGAGATATTAAGGAAAGGAGCATTGAAATCAAATAAGGGGCAAATCAACAACTCTAGGAGAGGAAAAATTATTTCAGTTGAATAGGTTAACACATCAAATTTTCGAAAGCAATTTGGCATGCGATACATTACATGCAGGCCCCCACTGGCTTACAACAGTGTGACGTACGGCAGTCACGCCGAGATTTTGACATCCTCACGTTAATGTCATTTGCGTCGCAGCGTTACTGAAACGTCAAATGTTAAATGTTAAAAATGTTAAATAATTTACAAAAAATCTTAGGGTTTGCTTCTTCCTTTCTATTCCCAAAAATGTTTATTAAGGAGTTTGTCAGCTAAGATATGCACATCCTTTTATACTCTATGATTTTGAAAAAATTTAAGGTCTTCTTCCTCTTTATTCTTGAAAGCGAATGACAGAGCTCCAGATCAGAGAGATTTCTAGTAGAGGTAGAGCTCGACACCTAAGCATCTTCTCCCTCTTCTTGGAATCAAACAACCTTCTCCTTCTAAAAAGCAAAACACCGGCTTTGGCAAGCCGTAGATTTTCTCTTTCCTCGCATTTTTGATTCTATACATATATAGTAATTTTGATCACACACACCCATATCATATTTTATTCCATATGCAACATTTTTACTCGTCAATCGGCGGCGTTCACAGAAATTTTCTCTCTCTACGGCACGTTTCTTTATCCAGGCGATTCTCTTTGAAATCCCTTCTCCGGTGAGTCTGCAAGCCATGGCCGGCATCCCCTGCTCGCAGGCGCAGCGGTTTGCACTTTGCAGGAAGAAGAAGAAGATGCAGTTCGGGTCGGGTCAAGCCTATTCAATTTCGACCCAAAATGTTGCCTCAAAAGGAAGTTTTCAGCGGGCTATTGGGTCGGTCTGACCCAACATTCTAACGTGATACTTAAATTCGGTCCTAAGTTTGGTGTTTATCGGGTCAATCTGATCTGAAATTAACCCATACCCGACTCCGCCAAACTAAATAAGTGGGGCCAGTGGGCTACTCAACTCAGAGATATCTTCCGGCCCAATCAAAGTGTTTCCAGCAGGTCGCTGGGTCAAACTGACCCAATTTGACCAGGTCCAGCCCGAATCCTTTGAAGATGCTGGGCTGAACTGAGCTAGCCCAACCCAGAGACCGGGCTTTAACTGCATCCCAATAGCCAAAATTGGCCCAAATCAAAGCCCAATCTCAAATTAAATTCAAATCTAAATCAAATTTAAATCTAAAACCCAAATTCAAAACTTCAAATGAAACTCCCATAAAGAGTTAAGCTAAGCTCACTATATTCCTAACACCAAAATTTGTCGATTGAACACTAGCGATAAAACTATGGAATCTTGACAAGGTTCTTATTTTATCCCATCTATTGAAGTTGTGTTATTGTTTAGCTGACTTAATTTTTACTTAATAAAGAATTTCATCATCCAATAAGAAGATAAATAATTAACTACAGAAATTTGTCATTGTAAAAAATCGTTGATCCATAGAAATTTTAAGCTTCTAGAGTTAACTGCTTTAGAGTAAAAACTAATTTAATTTATCTTAAAAGAAGAAAATTTTTGAATGACATATATTTATTGATTTTCATTTCTTATAAAGTGTCGCACGCGTTATTTAATATTTACAGTCATTTAAACAACAGAAATGGAAAAAAAATGAAAAAATACAGCTCAGCAATCATTAGCTAAAAAAAACATTTTTTATTGATTAAGAAAATCATTTGAGAGTCATCCCTCAATTAAAGTGAAATAAAAGCAAATAATCTTGTCAAATACAATTAATTAAAATTAAATTTATTTCATATTTTATATACTTTTAAAAATTTAATTAATTTTCTTTTTATTTAAAATTTAACTTTTGAATTAAATTGAAAAAGTTATCTCAAATTTGTATTTTCTTTTAAAAGTTTTTTTTAAAATGTAGTAAACTTTCATTTTTCAGAAAAACACTCGTTTTGATTAGCTTTTTAATCGAATTTTTTTTTTACTTAATAAATCGTCAATTTTAAATTCGATTTTAAATTTTTATTCAACCGGTGAACGGGGTCAACGGACTACGGATTATCGGATCGGATCATATATATTTCAATGTATGAATTAATTCGGCCCGAATTCGTATCCACCGGGCCGCACCAAACTAGTCCGGCCCGGCGGCCCCCCAGGTCGTCGAGCCGCCTACACTGCGCTTTTCCTTTCACACGTTCTTCTTCAGCAATCCGCTGGTATTCTTCCTCGCTTCTTCTTCCCTCTCCTATGCCCAATCTGTCTATCCCGTCCTTTTGGCGTTCCCCGTAAGCAGCGGATTTCAATTTGCGATCGCGGAGTTAGCACAAAGCCACAGCCTTTCTTGATTCCAGATATGAAGAAATTCTAGAGTCGTACTGTCTTCTGACCTAGGGTTTGATCGTTCTTTTTCCTTTCATTGGATCGGTTATATGAGATTGGGGAAGCCGAAGGAGAGGAGTCAGAGGAGATGTATAGTAACTTTAAGGAACAAGCGATCGAGTACGTGAAGCAGGCGGTCCAGGAGGACAATGCCGGGAACTATGTGAAGGCCTTCCCGCTGTACATGAATGCTCTCGAGTACTTCAAGACACACCTCAAGTACGAGAAGAACCCTAAGATCAAGGAGGCAATCACCCAGAAGTTCACCGAATACCTCCGCCGTGCTGAGGAGATCCGGGCCGTGCTCGATGAGGGGGGCTCTGGACCGGCGGCCAACGGGGATGCTGCTGTGGCCACGAAGCCAAAGACGAAGCCCAAGGATGGGGATGATGGAGGCGAAGATCCGGAGCAGGCCAAGCTCAGGTCTGGGCTTAACTCCGCGATCATAAGGGAAAAGCCGAACGTTAAGTGGAACGATGTTGCTGGTCTCGAGAGCGCCAAGCAGGCCTTGCAGGAAGCCGTCATCTTGCCTGTCAAATTTCCTCAGTTCTTCACAGGTGTGTTTCCTACAGGCCTTTTTAGCTGTCTGAGTGAAACCATGTTGCTCTAAATGTTACGCAACCACTCAGCTACCCTTTTTTTGCTTATCCTGTTGATTATCTTTAGAAACATCTTCCCGCAGAAGACCCACTTAATAAATAAAAAAAAAAATCCTGCAAAAGAACAAAGCTAAGCTATATTGCGATTGTCGTTTAATGATAGAAAGAGAGCCACTTTCGTCATTATCATCACATGCAATTTTAATCTTCTTACCTTGGTCTATATACGGATTTTTGATTCCTTATGTTTCACCTCTACTCTACTATTATGTCACGGTTGCCTGTCTCTAGAAGAGTACATGCAGCTGTTTCTTGCTAACAGCAGTTTTCCTGTTTACTATTATGATTGTTGAAAGACAAATATGTAATTTGTTTGTATCATGGATTAATTTGTGTGTAGGATTTGTGTCCTGTACTCAGCTTTTGAAACTTCCACTTGGAGCTTATTTCTGTGTACTTTATGTTCAATCAAATTCATCCAGAAAGTCTGTCTTATACTAAAAAATGTTCAGGATTTAGCTTATTTTTACTAGCCTACTTCTAAATCAAAGTTTTAACCTGGTTTCCTAATTTGAGTTTTGTAAGATACAAGTACTGCTTTCTAGAAATTGTTTCATAATGAGAGAAAACAGCTCCATCTAGTAGTTCCAAAATCAAATGCTCATCAACCAAGATTATTGAGCTGCTGCTAACAATTGAAAAAGAGGGACCTATACCTGGCTATGCTGCTGATCAAATTTAAGCATCAAAAAATAATGATGCAACTATTATTGCTGTAAAGAGTTGCAGGTTATTTTTGATCATGTGGGAAAGATTATATAACGATAAAATATTGAAAATTTGTTAGGACACTATTTAGAAATTTGTAGCTGCAATTAGTAGATCCCAAACAATGACAATGTGAAGTTTCAAAAAAATGCAAGTTTCAAAACAAAAAATGCAGAAAATGTTACATTTCAGGAAAAAAAGAACATTTTAGCCAACACTGAAAATTTTGCATGTGAACTCTTGGAATACACTATTACTTTATGCGCTTTGTAATGGCTTTCCTTGCAAATTTTGGTTGACAAGCTAATTTTGAAAATATGTCTTTGCAAAGGCAAAATTGTTAGTTTATTATTGACTTCTCTTCGTGATTCGTACAAATTTTCTAGGCAAGAGAAGGCCTTGGAGGGCATTTCTTTTGTATGGTCCACCTGGAACAGGAAAGTCATACTTGGCCAAGGCAGTCGCAACAGAGGCAGACTCTACTTTCTTCAGGTTTTTGTCTTTTGGAACATTCCTTTTTTGTTTGATTGGCAAATATTAATCAATATATAACATGAGCACTCAAATTGATGTGAATACCCTTTGAATTTCGATTTATGAATGCCATTTTTTTCCCGAGTAAAATAAGGCATAATGAATCATGAAAAAGTTGATAATAATTTCATGATCACAGGCATTTTTTTGTCCCATTTTTGTTAGCTTTTTGTTGTATATAGTATTATTACATTGGAATTTACTTCTAGCCAAATTTTGTGGGGATTGAACCTCAGTGTGGCAGATATCAAGCATTTTGTTTAACTGAATCCCACGTAACTCTTAGTTGTAAATTAGTGTCTTTTTCTCATGAAAAAACTTCTTAATCTATATGCACTGTGTTTGCAACATGTTATCCTCCGTGATATTAAAATAGTAATCAGCGGAAAATCACACACGAAACTTCAGCTATATGTATAGATTATTTTGTTGAGTGAAGCTACTATTGTTCCTTTATGATACCTTAGTTCATAGAAATTGGTTGTGGAAGCAAAAAAAATAAAGAAGTCTGGTGTAGGTGTGTTACTGTTTTGCATAACATGGTTCTAAGGTAATTGATCTGGACTCTTTGCAGTATATCTTCATCAGATCTGGTTTCAAAGTGGATGGGTGAAAGTGAAAAGCTAGTTTCAAACCTTTTTCAAATGGCTCGTGAGAATGCCCCTTCCATCATCTTCATTGATGAGATCGATTCATTGTGCGGACAACGTGGAGAAGGCAATGAAAGTGAAGCTTCTCGAAGGATAAAAACTGAAGTGCTTGTGCAAATGCAGGTACTTGTTTTCACTTGATTTTTTAGTGCGATGAATTTTGCTATTTATATTTTGTATGACTTTTTTATTTTCTTAATTTGAAATCTCATATCAACTTCATAGATTTGTTATCTTGATTCACTTGTTCATACTATTTTATAAGTAGCCAAAGCTTTGCGATTGCTAAAGGGTTCTTATTGGTCAAACAGCCACAGGGCGTATTTGATTCTCCATGTTGTTGCTGCCCATATCTTTTAAATGAATCTGGGATTTAAGTTAACAATTCCTAATCCTGTGCGAGGTCTTCTAGGTGTCCTCTCTCTTTATTGCAGTATTCAGAGTTAGCTTGGTCTTGTCAAAGAAGGCTGAAGCCTGTTTGTATTGGATGTGAAATAAAGTTGATGTTTAAAATTAAACTTTTTTATTGGACCTCAAAAAAGGCATGAAACAAACAAGGCCTATAAATAGAGCTTGCTCAATTAAATTATTGTCTAGTATACTCATAAAACCCTCATCCCAAGAGCGCATGATCAAGTGCAACTAGAGAAGGATTTAACAAATATTTCTTCTTCAATTAAAGCCTGATTTTAATATGCAAGCTATGAATGGATCTATTCAATTAGAATACATGTTCTTTTATAGCCCTAGTTTTGGATCTTTCATTCATCGAGAACGACCAGTCTGCTGGAAATCCTTCATAGTTTGGATTTTTTTGTCTTTATTATGTTCTATTTGACCTTGTTTTGGTAAGTGAAACCAGGCTATACTTGATCTGATGTTGACACAATATCTGTGCTCAGGCTTTATAGACTGGAGTACATGTTTGAGGCTACCAGGCTAACTAAATCAAACGAGTAGCTTCATGATTATTGAAACTTAAATTCTAATGTCTGAAATCTAGAATCAATCTAATAGTTTATAATTTAACATTTCACAAATTTTTTTTTTCTTTCTTAAAAAAAAGAGAGTTTCTAAGCTTGCATTATTTGTCCAGGGTGTAGGTAATAATGACCAGAAAGTTCTTGTTCTTGCTGCTACAAATACGCCATATGCGCTTGATCAGGTTCTGCTGTGGCATTGCTTGTATTTCTGTCCTTTAATGGATAACGGATTTGTGTAAGTTTTTGCCTTTGTTTATGAAGAATAGGCTATCCGGCGGCGTTTTGACAAGCGGATCTATATTCCTCTTCCTGATCCGAAGGCTAGGCAACATATATTCAAGGTGAAGTACCTGGAGTTAGTTTTTCAAAAAAAAAAGAAAAAGAAGTAGCTGGTATTAAAGCTAAAGGAAATCCTTCTTTGGTCTAGGGTTTAGGGTCTTTAAATTGATTTTTCCAGCGACTTTTTAGCCTGTTAGCTTTAGCACTGTTGTGTATAAGTTTCACTATTCATCGATTTCTTCAATTGTTTTCAACATTTTTTTTAGTGATACAGGTACATCTGGGCGACACCCCTCACAACTTGACTGAAAGTGATTTTGAAAACTTGGCTCGTAGAACAGAAGGTTTCTCTGGTTCTGATATTTCTGTTTGTGTAAGTTTTCTTCTTCAAATGCTAGCTCACTGCATTTAAATACATCATACCATCGCTGGATTATCCATAGGGTACTATTTCATTAGATGCAATTTAGACAACTGGATTTGCGATATTCTTTTTTGTATGAATTTTGAAATACAATATAAACAAGTTTCAATCATTTTATTGAATTCAGACATCCATATTCGTAAAAATAAATGAAATATAAGGTGAAATTCACTTCCTTTTGTGATAGGTCAAGGACGTATTGTTTGAACCCGTTCGGAAAACCCAAGATGCAATGTTCTTTATAAAGACTTCTGACGGTATGTGGATGCCTTGTGGGCCTAAAACACCTGGAGCTGTGCAGACTGAAATGCAGGAGCTTGCTGCAAAAGGCCTTGCTGCAAAGGTACCAAAAGTAAATTAGAAAATAACAAGAGGGGCCAACAAAATTGCTAGCCTAGTAGGGCCATCAAGTGAAATTCAAGCGAATGTTTTTTATATCTAGTCTTTTGATTAATTGTTCATTTAGATTCAATTCTGTGTTGATTCGAGCTAAATGCATTGTACATATGGTATATGTTATGATATTATACATGCTGATGGTAGTTTAAATATATGTATATTTGTCTGCATATATACTTCAATATAATCTCAACAATACATGACTGAATTTTTTTCTTACTGAGTCAAATTAATTGTGCTAGTTGATTTTTAGCCACAATGAAATCGAATTGATTTCAATTGGCTGAATTTCAAGTGATTATCGGCCTGTTTGGTTGGAGGATAAATTTTAGTAAGGAAAGAGAAAATATTTTATTTTATTGGCCCTGTTTGGCAATGGGCTAAAAATCGTGACTAAAATTAGCCATAGCCAAAATCTTAAATTTATTTTAAAAAAATTATAAAAATTATTTTATATCTCATCCCACACAAATTCTAATATTAAACAATCACTTTATTTCACATCTAACACAATTCTCAATAAATGAATTAATTTTATTTCACATCCTACACAATTTTTAATATCATCAACTCACTTTATTACATATCATATATATTTTTTAAAAATGGCTAAAAATTTCAACCAAATCTTCTTCTTTTTCTTATTACCAAACAGAGCCACTGTTTGGTTGGAGGAAAAAAATGGTTTGAAAAATTTTTAGAAAAATGTGTGATATGAAATAAAGTTAGTTATATTAAAAATTGTGTTGGACGTGAAATAAAGTGATTGTTTAATGTTGGAATTTGTGTAGGATGAGATATAAAATAATTTTAAATTTTTTTTAAAAAAAAATTTAAGATTTTGGTCATGGCTAAAATAAGCTTATTTTTTTAGCCAGTTGCCAAACAGAGCCATAGAGTTGATGAGAAAGAAATTTATTTTAATATTGAGAGGTGTGTAGGATATGAAATAAAGTTGATTTTAAGGTTGGAATTTGTGTTGGATGTGAAATAAAGTTGATTTTTAAGGTTGAAATTTGTGTTGGATGTGAAATAAAGTTGTTAAAATTTATAATAAATTAAAAATATTATTATTATATATTTTTGCCTAATTTTGGGCATTTGCCAAACAAGGCCTATCCGACTAGTTTTGAGCTTTGGATATAATTGCTTGTTGTAAGTCTGTTCACATGTTTTCGGGTGATTTCATGACAGATTCTTCCACCTCCTATTACGAGGGCCGATTTCGACAAGGTGCTTGCCCGACAACGGCCTACCGTCAGCAAAGCCGATCTCGATGTGCATGAGAGATTTACAAAGGAGTTTGGAGAGGAAGGTTAACTAATGATGCTACAGTTAATAGATTCAGCATGCCTTGTACATTGTACTTTGATATGCTTTCTATTTTAGGGAAACAAAATTCATGATGCACCTCTTCCCAGATTGAGTGTTGTCAAATAACATTATTATCATAATTTGCATGGGAATCATTAGAGAACACCTGCTTTGTTTGTCATTGGAGCTGCTTCCTATGATATTTATATGAGCTTTATTCATTTGGGTTATTTGTGCAGCTGAAATTGTTCTTGATACTTTGTCTAAATTTTAACTAACTTGGCACTTGGCTCTGTTTTCTCTTTGTAGTTCATTCGAGGATTAGATGCCCATCATTAGTTCCAAGTTATTAATTGATTATTCAACCTACAGTCTTAACAATTATCTTTGCTAAATACTAAAAATATATACCAATTTGTTGAATTTCAAAATCTTAGATGATTGCATACAATTTGTTAATACATAGTATTCTATAGTTCGATCACATCCAGTAACATTTGTTAAACATAATTATTAATTACAGGGTTGGAATATTGAGTTTGATTGAGTTGCCTGCAAACCAATGTTGAAGAAATTTCTTCTTGTGTTTAATCTCGTTTTCATTTGCCTATTGAAAATTATCTTGTATGGATTCGATTTTATATTCAGTATAACTTAATTATTGGTTGTATTTTTGTGTTTCATTCTAGGATTATATATATGTGTGTAGATATGTATATGGATGCATATTGTATTTTTGTCAGGCAACAGAAACCTTGATCTCTTATGAAGCACACTGGTGGAGAGGCAGTGATGTCAGTGATTCAAAAATAAATGAAGAGGGGGAAGATTTTTAATGAAGCAGGGAAAATCAATTGTGAGTGAGTTGAGAGTTTTTTTCTTTTAAAAAAAGAGAAGTACATAATTACCATTGTGGATCAAACTCCATGAGAAAAGCTAAATATTTTTGGACTATAAGTAATTTATAAGATCTAAGATTTCAACTACAGCTTCATTTTCACTTCACTTTCGAGTACGCGACTACATAAACATGAACTGCAAATTGTGAGAAACTAGTTACGACATGGCAGCCCGCCGCCCAAGTCTCTAGATAGACGAACGAATGGCAGGTGCCAATTCGAAGCTTCTAAATCAATGCTTATCTAGATGTAGATTGTAGCTCGGAGGAGGAGCGAACCACTAACAAATAGTTCCATCGGATCACTGAGTAAGCTCTTTGAATAAGGACTGTGATCCATCGAGCAATGCTTTTAGTGACATGGCTTTGGATTTTGATTCACAAATTTCAGTGTAAAGTCCCTAATTCTATTATCTTGCCGTATGGCTACCTAAATATTAAAGAGTGCCTTTATTAGAACAAAACAAAAAGAAAAATCTATGAATGCTGAAATCATGGAAAGGGAAACCTTTATAAACTCTGCCACGATCAATAATATTCTAGCATATAGATCAATTAGAAATTCTTGATCGTAAACAAATATACAACAAAAAGAAATTTCACTTGAAGCTATTAAACAATCAAAAGATTGTTCTTCAGCATTCCCTCTCCTACAGTAAGTAGTTCAGGTGACAGTTGCCATTCTCCGTCAACCAAGAATTTGATCTCATACCTTCAATTTGGAATATAAGAATGTTAAATAAGACGAGCAACAATAAAAGAGTAACATTGATTACAGGAGTACTGCATATACCTTCCAGGTCTAAGCTTAATGGTAGCAGAAAATCTGGCATAATCTCCTGAATACTCTTGTGACATAGCCTCTCCTTGACTCCACCCATCAAATGAGCCCATTACTTGCACACTCTTAACACATATTAAAGGGAATAATTGAATAAAAGAGCATGGAATCAAGTCTACATCCAACTTAAACTTCTTAAATGATTCATTTTTTTTATTTATGAAATGGAAATAAGGTGATTTACCTCAGCCATTCCAATCCAAAACAAGGTGACTTCTTTAGATTTAAGCAACTCAACATGCTTCATGTTTCCCTTCACTGTTTCATGAACAGCTGCATGAAAAAGAGGTGCAAGTTATACTCCAGTTCTTGAGGTTTATGCATCTTTCACATAGTTGCTTTTAAAATGTTTCAAATGACCCTCGAGATCATTCAGCCATTTCGTAGAGGCCATTATGATAATAGTATCATCAATCTCAAATACCCATATTTCAATTCAATCCCGTATCTCTTGTAAAACGTTGAAGTAAATTAGAAAACTGATAGACCCACATGAAATCAAAATTGATAGACCCAAAAACATGGACCTTTATGAAAGCGAGCTAGACAATAGGACCAAGTGTAATCTACCCAAGAAGAAAATCAGTAACCAAGTATAAAATTATTGATAAAGCTCTAGGTTTTCAATGGCGGGGAATACTGAATATGCATGCCGTTTTAGGAGCATATCACAGATAATTATTAAGACAGCAACATGTTAAATTTATTTGGAATAGCAAGCCTAGTTTACCTTGTAATCTGGAAAGGAGATAGGATTGAATGTATTTTCCGTTGATCTTTCTTGAACCAAGTTGCACTCCAGAGTTGGCTACCTCTTCTGCTAGACTGATTAGAAACTGCCCACAGTATGTAATTCTAAGAAATGCCAAGAAATATTAACTCTAATCTTGATCATATGTTCCATTATATGATATTAGATATGTTATAGATGCCAGCTGATCAGAAACCCCCTTCTATATGATTTCATAAAAATGAGAAACACTCAATTGAGAGAGTGTTTGATGAGATATATCTCTTGTCAATCCTCACTGTTCTTCAGTTATAATGAGTATTATTTCATTATTAATCTCCATTTAACTGAGAATGGGAAGTCAAACTATTTTAGATGTCCTTCTCTCATGTTATTCTTTATAGGTGACATGTCCACACCCTCCCTAACACACTTCTAATGCAGTTTAGTTTAGCATGAACACTCATTCATTTGAGCACCCTCATCTCAGTTACAATATTTTTGTAGATATCATATAGTTTACCAGTCACTACCAAGCCAATTACCTCTCTTCAACATAAATGATATAAAATCAGTATTACAAATGAGAGTATCTCAAATCAGCTGCATCTCAGACCTCAATTATTCAAATGAGTTTTGGACAAGATGTAAAAAAAAAAAAATCTCAAGTATTGAACGATCAACATTTTCAGACATGCTGATGAAATCCTTATCGAAATTATCTGAATTATAATACAAAAATTCAAGTACAAACCTGAAGTTCAAGTTCAATCACAGTAAGATCATTTTTTATGTTAGCTAGAGCATCGTCCTTTGCCAGCAACTGTAGCATGCAATGCTAGTTAGTTTACGGTAGATAGCAGGACGAGTGAAAGCAACTACAAACTTTGCTTCCTTGCCTGATATATATATATATATATATATATATATATACTATATAATATAGTATATATATATATGATCCAGCATTGAAAATAAGAAAGAAAATGACAAACCTGTCGTTTAAGGAATCTGTTGTATTGATTTGCTTCACTGAGCTTTGTTAAAAGCTTACTCCTTTCTGAGTCCAGAAGCAGGGACTTCAGCTGGCCAACATAAACACAACTTTTTGTGCTGAACACAAATAATCATTCAAATCGGAAAAGCTGATTTCGAAGATTTATGTAATACATATCTTTAAGTGCATAAGGTGGAAAGTTCAAGACTCATAGTGTTTATCCATCCTTACCTCATCAATTCCCAGATTTTGTGGAAGAATTTTTTCTGCCACTTCTGAAACAATATTGTCGTTCCCTACATGTTCTCCAGGCGAAGAAGGTTCTTCATTCAAACTAACAAGTGCTGTGAAGGATCTCGAAGCTGAACTCTCCCAGCCCATATGTAGTACAGAACATGTAACGCCATTAAAGTTACATTTCCTCAGAGGATTTAATGTAGTGTAATTTGGAAACCTTAATCTTGTTGCACCAAGATATAGACTACAGGTCAGCATATTTTAAGGAAGAATGCAACCAAGCTCCATTTTTGGATACCTAAATGATGAACAGTCTAATAAAAAATATAGAATAAAATTTGAAAAATGTGTATGAAAATGTTTGTTTATAAGCACCAAAAATGATGTTTTAGATATACAATCAGAGATTCATCTTAACCCGCACATCAGGTAAGTTGAAAACACTATGGAATAGATAACCATTGCTCAGATTGCATTTTTGTGCCAAATTAATTCATTTAACATGCCGGCTACTTACTGCAGTTAACAAGTGCAAGTTCTAATAATGAACACAGAATCAACATTAATGTCATACATAAAAACTTTGAAACCTTGCCATATCTAATTCACCCTCAGTCACTCAATATTTTGTTATGTAAGAAGCAAGGAAGAGTATGAGAACTAGAAAATTTTCCTATTATTCTTCCATATCAGTTAGGCAATCTATTAATAAATATTTAGCAAATTAAATAGCATGATATTTGATGAGAAAGTTGCAATAATCCATTTTAAACAACAAAAAACTGATTATGCAACAACTTTTCTTGCAAATCTTTCTATCTTTACAATTGCTGATTATATTTCATTTTTTTTCCATAATCATCGAATAGTTCTGTGCACCAAGAAAATGTCAAGTGCTAATAGATACACCATATAGTATGGAGTTCGTTCCTGTTTCCACTCTCTAGTTGTTTTTTTAAACTGCACTTCAGAAACTAGTAATCTGTGTGGAAGTATGGAGCTGGATTGATAAGGAGGCATTGTCGTGCTAGGCAGAAGAAGGAAAATTGTTGAAGAAGAAGACCACAGAGACAAGTATTGAATTTATATGTCAAAGATTAGTTTCCAAGTGAGAGATTGATGAGAGTGTGAAGCTAGGATCTTCTATAGCATGTACATTAAGGTGGACATGACATGAAGTCATCAGGTAGATAATTAGATAGATGGAAGAGTCTACAAAAAAATGAAACAGATCGAAGATCACGTCTATTCAAGATGGACGGTAGATTGGATTTCTGATCACAAGTTGTGTTGGCCATCAAATGGCAAAAAAAAATGACCATATGATTCAATTGAATGAATGGTACTTTAATGTGGGAAAAACTATACACCTATTTTCTTGGTCCAAATTTGTTACAAGTTTTATCTTATAGAAAAGTAATGTACGCCCAACCGTAATCATAACCCGATCTTTGAAACTATTATAAAGTTTGAGAGAGAGCATGAGTGTGATCTCTTATATTATTTTTGGAGACTCTTGGAATATGGTGCAATTTTCTTATGGTGCCACCGTCATTTTTCCCTAATTTGGGTTTTCCACGTAATCCAGTGTTCTCTTTTTTTTTCTTCTTTCTTACGTGATTTGCATAGAGTTTTCTCATCTTGCTTTTTGTTTCTCTATTTTATTCCATTGCATATGTGTGGCATTTCTCCCGAGACTTGTGTTGCCATGCTATGTTCAATTCCCAACAACCTGAAGGCATTGGCATTCAAACAGACATATGGAGCATGAAAACATAGCACCAAATTCACCCTCAATTAAATCCAGAAATTCGACACAGCCACCATTAAGTCAACAAACAATTCTTAAGGACTGCCAGCCCAAAAATATATGAAACAGTACGAAGCCGCGCTTGAACTTCAAACCATATTGTTATTTTCCCCAAGTTATGCAGTTTAAATTGCTGTGCAAACCCTTGTTCCTAAAACCCGTAATACCACTCAGCAAATCCATCGACGAGGAAGCAAAACATTGCTCCAAATTTTCACCTTTGGAGCTGAAGTTGGAAAGTAAACGTAAAACGGAAGGAAAACGGGAAGCATTCTGTCAGGAATTTCAACAAACAGATAAGAGACTGCTCCAGAAGGAAGCTACACGCAGTCGAGCATAAGATTAGGAATCCGCAGAGATTTGGACTTACGGAAGAACAAGGTCAATAGTCGATCTTCTTTTCGCCGGTGGCGAGCTCTCCGCTCGGTGGTCGCGGCAGAAGGTGCAGCAGAGCTCGTGGGAAGTGCAGAAGTGAGAGCTGGAATGGCAAATTTTGTGGATTGCGTTTTAGCCGGTTGCAGGGTAATTTTTGACCACCAGAAATTTATTTTAATATTAAAAAATAATATATATATATATATATATAATATAAAATAAAATTTATTTTAATATT
>KZ451950.1:7281326-7317934 GCA_002786265.1 Apostasia shenzhenica
ATATATATATATATATAATTTTCACAGTATCTTATTTAAGTTTAAATTTTAAAAAACCTTGACTTTCACATTACAGTACCTAAACCTATGAGTCTATTTGATAAAAAAATTAATTTTGTCAGGCTATAAAAATTAAAAATTTAATTTGAGATATATATATATATATGATAAAAAGTAAAATTAGTTATATAAAATGTAAAATAAAATTAATTAATATATATAAATTATTATAAAATATAAAATAAAGTAAATTTTTATATTAAAAATTATAAAACATATTATAAAATTTAATTTAATATTATTATTTATTTTTTATAATAGATAAATTTAAGATATAAAATAAAGTAATTTTTTATATTAAAATTTATAAAAAATATTATAAAATTTAATTTAATATTATTATTTATTTTTTATAATAAATAAATTGTCTTGATTTTTAATAGGACTAAAATAATATAGAAGCCAAACAGACCCTATATGAGTATTAGTTTCAAGTCTGATTTTATGTGAATAACATGAAGAACAGTTAAAAATTTTAAGTTACAATTTGATATTTGAGATGAAAATAATATAATTTTTAAGTCCTAAAATACATTAAAAAATATACTATAGTTTAAACATTATGAAATTATATCAGAGATCTCCTAGCTCTGTAATATTTAAGTTCGAGGTGAGATTGAAATAAATTTAAATTCAAAGATCTTCATAAATATTTCATTAAATCATATAATTATTGTATTTTTAATGGACTTTTAATTTGAATTTAAATATTAAAAAAATGAGTTTAAAAGTTCGGCACGTGAAGAAATTTATTAGAGATAATAATATTATGAACATTTTCATCCTTTTTACCTCATCATTTTAATCGTGACATTTCTACATATAAATCAAGGAATTATATAAATATGCGGCCTCGTTTGGTTGGAGTTAGATTTTTTGCCCAACACAAATTTTAACTATAAAAATTAACTTTATTTCACATCTAATGCAAAAATTTTAGAATTTAAAGTATTTTATATTTTACACACTTTCTAATATTAAAATAAATTTTTCTCTCATTAAACTTAAAAAACTAATTATTATTTTTTTATTTAGAAAAAAAGCTCGAACTAAATGATGTAGAAGTTATCTCTTGTACTGTGCTTCCTGTTAAAAAAATGAGCTGATTAATTTTGCTTAATGGGCTTGAGCCCATTCTTCAAAGCCCATCCAATCTTTATTTAGTGGATAAATAACAGCTTGATCCCTCTAATTTAAACCTATATGCATTTAAGTTCCTTTAGTTTTTAAATTAATCAAGTAAATTCTCTAATCAAGAGATTCAATTTTAATGAGAGTTTATCTTATTTCTTTTTTGTCCAATATAGAGAGAACTAAACCAAGCTTGAAAGTAACTCGATTAATTAAACTAATATGAACTGATTAATAAATAGGCCAAAATTTATACCTAGAACTCGATCTAATTATTTTATTTACACAAATCTGTTTTATTTATATCAAGCCCACTAACTAACTCAGTTCAACTTGAACTAAATATGACAGGATAATGTGCATCCCTAAACTTTGACTCATTCGATATCGAGCCAAAAGTTGTTATCGAAATTAGATATAAATAGCAAATTTATCACCTCTGAATATAATACAAAGTTAGATTAAGGCCAATTTTTCAACAAGATTTGACTAGTTTGGGGATTTGATCAAAGCAATTTGATGATAAAAAATAAGTTGAATCTATCATGAATTTAGTATCTCAAATAATTTTCTCTCGGTGAATGATGACCTGGTGTTTTAACTCGATTCAAAATTCGATCGTATTTTACTCGATTCCAATTCAACTATATTTCCTTATCACTTGAAGTTAGCTCGCTCAGAAAAAATTAATTTAACTCGTAATCAACTTGATATTTGTATAATTATTTGTGTGTAGGTATTTCAGATATATTTTAAAATAGGGATAATTACCTACATGTCACATAATTTAGTTTTATTTATGCCTTACCCATCCATTCTTAGTTAATTACGCTATGCAGACTCAAAATATTATAAAATCTTACATACACACATTTGAGTTAAAACTTAATTAAAATCTATTTGAAAAAAAATATTCTGTTAGTAAATCATTAAAATTATATTTTTACTCTTAATGGTACATATTTTTCTCTTTCTCAATATTACACTAAAGAGCTGATTTGTCCTAAAATCAATTTACGTGTGGATGTTTCATTCCTTTGCCGCCACCTAAACATTATGGTTTTAGGATTTTCACTCAAAATATATTTAAATATCCTTAAAATAAAATAATGAACGGTTCAGATTTTTTGTAATCTAACTATAGTTAGGTTATTAAAAAATTATGATTACTCATTATAATAAAAATAAGTTAAAATGTGTATATGTAAGATTTTATAATGTTTTGAATGTGCATAGTTTAATTAACTAAGAATGGATGGATAAAGTATAAATAAAACTAATTTATGTGGCATGTAGTTAATTATTCTTTTAAAATAATAATATATATATACATGCGGATACGTTATATGAAATATATATTGAAAAAATTTAAGTTATATATTAATAATGCTATATATAAACAAAGATACAATATATATATATATAAAGTTAAATAAAAAATAATATATAATGTAATATATATTATTTGTAAAATAAATTTTTAAATAAAAGAATATGATTAAAAATTAAGCTTCGTCTAACTCAAAAAGTGACCCAAAATTAATAAGATTTTTGTCAACTTGAATCAAACTCGGCTTAAATTCAAAATCTTTGAATTTGAATTGTGACAAACTCGCTTGAACTTGACTTATTATCAGCTTTAATTATACTGTTATCATTAGTGACACTTATCTATAGAAATCGCAATTTTTTTTTTGTAGAAGAAAACATTGCTTAAATTAAGGGTTTTTTTGATTCAATGCAATTTTGATATATTAGATTATCTGCATGTGATATTTTGAGTAATAATTTTATAATTTTTTAAAAAATTATATATACATACCATCAAATTAAATAATTATTTTCTTCAAATAGTATTGCATAATATCAAAATAACATTGAATAAAATTCCCCCTTGAAGAATAATACAAAAAGTTCAAGTTGTGTTCGCATAAAATATAATAGGAGCAGTTATATATATATCATTAAAATTTAATTATTTTACATATTTAATACTTAAATATTTAATATTATATATTAACTAGTATATAATATTAAAATTTTAATTTCAAATATATATATATATTAATTAAATTTTAGTGATATATATATAATTATTTCAAGGTAATAAAAGGATCAAGTTATGATGTTGAGGACTGTTTCTAAGTGTGACTCAAGAAATTAATGTTTATTAATGAAAGCAAATTACACAAAAAATTAAGATTTAGATAATTATCCTTCATGCAAGTGTATACTTTTTGAATTGTTTCATGCAAGTTATATATTGTACTCTCAAATTTATTTTCATGCAATTCTTAGTTTTTTTAATTTATTTTTATCTACTTTATTTAAATGATTTACATTTTTTTTTCATGCAACAATACAGTTCATCGTAGATATTGTATGTTTTGACCAAACTAATAAGAGTAATAATTTTAAAATACTTTAATATAGGTAAAAATTTATTTCTGTATATCGGCAGTATCTCTTTTATATTTTTGTTGATGTGAAATTTGTCTGAAAATATTATTCCTTGTGAATGTCACAATTCATGTCAATATGCTAACCCGATTAATTTATAAAATAATATTTTTTAGAAAAAAATTACTAATTTAGATCTACTCGAACTAAATCTCATCAAATAATGTGCATTCATGCTCTTAACACATTTAATATAGTACTAGATTTATTATCTAAACTAGACATGAATAATAAATTATTTATTATTTATAAATACAGCATAAAATTTACTTGAGACTTTCGCTTGGTTAAAAGAAAAAAAAAATCATTTTTAAGTTATCTTGAAGTTCATGTATAATAAAAATACAGTTAATTGTTTTACTAATATGGTAAATAAAATTTTATTATAAAAAATTATATTAACATATTAATTATTTGTTCTTTATTTATATACTTGATATTATATAATTTATAAAATTATAAATATTATTATAATTAAATTATAATTAAACAAACTCAAATATTCATGAGGCTGCCGGAGGAAAAATACTTGGGTTCGTCACCTTTTCATACATCAATTAAATAGCGACAGCTGGCAATGGGCGGCCCACTGCAGTTGGGTTCAGAGATCAATATGCTTGTTATAAGTATAAAAGTACTTGTTATAGATATGAATGTGCTTGTTATAGACATAAAAATATTTGTTATAGGCATAAAAGTGCTTAGTTATATATATTTATGCTTATAACAATCACATTTATGATTATAACATGTACATTTAGACATAAAAGTACTTGTTATAGGCAAAAATACGCTTATTATAGACATAAATGTACTTATTATAAGCATAAATATGCTTGTTATAAACATAAAGGTGCTTGTTATAAGCTGTATAGGCATAAATGTGCTTATTATATACATAAATATGCTTGTTATAAGCATAAATATATATAACTAAGCACATTTATGTCTATAACAAGCACATTTATGTCTATAATAAGCACATTTATGTCTATAACAAGCACTTTTATATCTATAACAAACAAATCGATCTCCGAACTCAACTGCAGTAAGTCGCCCGTTGCCAACTGTCGTCATTTAATTGATGTATAAAATGGTGATGTGACGAGCTCTCTGAACACAAGTATTTTTCCTGTTGGAGGTGCCCACCAAATATTTTTCAAAGCTATTTGGATTTGTTTTTCTTATCATGAACAAATGGAGCCAAGGCCAATTTTTTAATTTGATTTGACTAATTACTGGTTGAGACATGATCAAAACAATTTTTTTTTTATTATATATTGAAAATGATCAAAGTGATTTTTGGCTTTTTTTTTTAATTTGAAACTATGAGCTTTCGAATTATTTTAAATGTCTAAATATCTTTATTTAGTTTTTAAAATGTAAATAAAATCGAGGTTCTAAAATTTGAGTTAACTACAAATAATTCTAAAAAACATTATGAAAATTATAAGTATAGTGTAAATTTTTTATAGCGTTTCAAAAATATTTTAAAATATTAAAAGTATCTGCACTATAAGACAGTTAACTGATTAATAGCCTTTTATACTTAATCTTAAAATATATGAATTATCCAAACAAACTAGTCAATAATTGATTAAATTTCATGTTTTTATTAGAAAAGACTAGAAAAAAAATAAAATTTTAATTCAAGACTATGATCAAAATTTTTTAAAAATTGAGAGAAATTTGAATGCGCTAATCTCAGGAGCCTGAATGCAATTTAGTCGATAGTTTAAGAAGTAGGTTTGAAAGTCTAAACAACCAAAAAAAATCTTTAAACCAAGCAATAGATATATATATTTTCGATTGCGTACTTAGAATAAACACTACTAAAGAAATGTGTAAAAGAAAGTACGAGGAACTACGCCCATCAATTTTATTTTCGAATGTATAGACTCGATCGATTGAGCACCATCAATTTTATTTTCAAACAAATTTTTATTATTTTAAAATTTTTTTCAACATGCTCTACTTAAACTATTTCCTCTCTCCTGTTCAACCCCCCTCCCCCTCTGAAAGTCTCTCTCCTTTCTTACTAGTTGAGAGGGGATTCGATGCAATAAGACCACCCGTATATCTGACGTGCAAGCTAATTATGTGCTATTGTAGAGCATAAAAAACTTCATCTTGGCTCGGGCCGACTCTGTTTGGTTCAGCTCAAGTTGAGCATAACTATTTTAAAAAATAAAAATAAAATAGTTTATACAATTCTCAATACATCAACTAATTTTATTTAATACTCTCAAAATTAATTAATTTTATTTATCATTATATATATAAGTCAAATTAAAGATTTATATTTTTTATAAAAAATTTGAAAAACTGATCATGCCTAACTTAGATACGAGCCAAACAAGGTAAAAATAACACCTTATAAATACTTTCATTTTCAAATTAATTTATTATTTACTCACTAATAATATATTAAATTTTAATAACAAATAAGTCTCTCTAATTACACTTATGCCTCTCTAGTCCTTTTTGATTTCTTAACCAATTTAACTAATCATTCTAGTTTGATAAATAATAATTATCAAATAAAAGTATGATAAATAATGTAAGTGTTAAAATCATGCAGAAAATATTAATTTTGTTTTCCCCTTGTCCCCTCTCTTTATATTCGGCCCCTCTCTTTATATTTGGTTCTGACATCTTGTGAATAACAACACTAAAGCGACAGGTGATATCATAAATAACAATACCAGAAGAGGGTGATGCTGTGAATGATGACAATAAGTCGGTGGCTACAACGAGTATAGGGGCTTAGGGCGGCAATGCTCAGAGCAAAGAATGAGAAAGAGAGAAAAAAGACAGACGAAAACAAGCAGGTTTTTTCACGTATGAATTTCAAATTAAAAAAATTAAAAATTGGAGAGACTAATTCCGAAAAAATTAGAGAGACCGTAACGAGAGTAGAAGCAAGGACGTATTTATCTATTTTAAAATGACACAAACTTTGACTACGTGAATCATGAATTCATATTACTATCTGGGGATGGCAATATATGATTACTTATAAATATTGACTCATTTATTAAAATATTGATTTTAGAAAGCACATAAAAGTGGGTTCGTGCTGATGTAAATAGAATATTTTGCTCGATGAACTGCTAGTATTAGTTGGTTTGCTGCACATTTATTATTCGGATTAAATTTAGGTAGCACAAAAACTATCAATTCGGGTTTGTGTAATTATTTGTGGCCCATTGTTCATCGAGTTTGATTCGAATTGAGTTAACCGAGTCCAATTTAGTTTAGATTCGAGCATAGGCAGAACTAGACTCGCTAATCTATTTTAACTACTTCATCACGTCATCTAGTCATGATATATGAATAAATTTGACCGAATCTCCAAGCAAGATGATCAGTTGAACAAGAATTCTCTAACAACCTAGGAGGTCTGCTCAAACTGAGATCACATAGTCGAACAATGCGGAGCTAATTGAAAGACTGGGTCGAACACCTGACTAGGGCTGTTACCGATTCGATTTTGAGCCGAGCCAATACCTGCTAGAAATTAGATTGATCACATTTCGATCGACTCAATTGATTCGAGCTCGATTGGGCTCTACTTCGAGCTGGCTCGAGTGGATTCCAATCGACTTCGAGTCGACTCGAAAATGAATCAAAATTTTTTTTTAGGAGCCAATCTCGAGCCGGGTAAGCTTAACTCGATCCGACTCGAGATCGGCTCAGTTTATAATATATATATATATATTATATAACATATATATTATTTAATATATATTATTTACTATTTATATATATATATATATATTATAATATAAAATATATTTTAATTCGAGCCAATTTTGAGCTAGATTGAGCTGACCTTACCCGGCTCAAAATCAGCTCGAAATTATTACCGAGCCGAACTTTTGGCCCATTAGTCGGCTTATTTAGATCGACTTGATTTCAATTAGATCTAAAATCGATTTAATTTTCGATCGATTTTTTATCTTCGATTTATATTAACACTCTTACACCTGACTAATCATTAAGTAATCGTCATATCATAGCCATCCCCTCTAAAGATAAAAGAAAGGTACCTGTCATTAGTGCTATTCACTTAAAAAATGAGTTTTAAAAATATAAAACCAAGTTTTGATTGGGGCAAATTTCTACGCAGCAATTAAAAAGGTATAAATTGTGACAACTCTAGAATAAATCATTGTTATTAGCTTCAACAGCACAAACATTTTCCAACATATAAAATATTAAAATAAAAAAATAGTAGCCCTGTTTGGTGCGAGGACTAAATCAAGACCAAAATAATACTATTTTTTTAAATAATAATAATAAATAATTTTTTTTAATCATTCAACACAAATTTTAATATAAAAAAATATTAATTACTTCACATACTTAATAATTTTTAATAAAAAATTAACTTTATTTTATATCTTAGATCAAAATACTTGATTCGAATATTTTGATATAGGATGTGAAATAAAGTATATATTTTTAATAAAAATTATTGAGTATGTGATGTAAAATAATATTTTTTTATATTAGAATTTGTGTAGAATGATTAAAAAATTTTATTTATTATTATTATTTTTTAAATTAGTATCACTTTGGTCCTAATTTGGTACTCACGCCAAACTGGGCCACACTGAGCTTCCAAGGTTAAGCGATCCTTTTACAGATTTTTTTTTTCTCATTTTTCATGTCATTCAATCATTTCATGTCGGTATTCATGTAAATTTAATGTTACGATATTGAAGTATTTTGGTTTAAAATATAAAATAAAATTGATATTTTTATTAAAAATTATTAAATATATGAAATAAAATAATATTTTTATATTAAAATTTATGTAAAATAATTTAAAATTTATTTATTTATTTATTTATTTATTTATTTATTATTATTTAAAGTAGTATTATTTTAAACATCCCGTCAAATATAACCTAAAAGACACTTGAAAGGATATAATAAAGAATGTTTTTACATACAAATTCTTCTTTGATTGGAGGATAAAAAAGATATAATTTGATTAAAATTTTTAGTTTTTTTTTGAAAAATATAAATGATGTGAAATAAAATTAATTAGGTATATTAAAGATTATGATGGATATAAAATAAAATTGATTGATTTATTAAAAATTATATTAAGTGTGAGATAAAGTGATTATTTAATATTAAAATTTATGTTGAGTGGGATATAAAATATTTTTTTAATTTTTTTTAAAAATAAATTAATGCTTTTGGCTATCGCTATTTTAGCCATGATATTTTTTCTGCGAATTAAATAGGGTGCGTTTATTTAACAGAATGGCTATTTCATTGTGTATTTATTTCTTATGAATTAACTATTTCTATGATTATTTTGGCAGAATAGCTATTCAAAAGTGAATACGAGAATAACTACTTTATGAGAATCTCTATATCACATTTAATAAAATAATTATTCCTTCTACTAATTTAAAGAATTGTTATTTCTTGGCTATTTATTATCGACTAAAAATATTATTTTAAAATTATTCTTATATACATACTTACTCACATACACGTTCATGTATATATATACATATTCATATATTATACTAAGTCTATATATATATATATATATATATATATATATATAATTATATAGGTTATATTCATATAATGGTTTATATAAAATTAAATTAATAATAATAAATCACATATAATTTTATTAAATTATATTTTAAAGTATTGTAAAAATAAAAAAATATCATTTTAATTTTTTTAAATTATAATTTTATTCTAATTTTATTTTATTGTATTAAAATAAATACAACATTAAAGTTAAATAAAATTTTATTAATTAATAAATTCTAATAAAAATAAAGTATTTATGTATCAGGCCTAACATTGTGGTATAAAGCCTGGGTTGTTATTGTTTGCTATAGTTATAATGTTATATGTTATTTATGAGGTAAATATGAATTATTAAAACGAATTTAAATATTTTATCAAAAAAAAAATTTAAATATTTTATAAAAAAAAAACGAATTTAAATAAATCCCAGCATGGACGGTCCACCATCAAAAGGAACATGGCAGCTGCCAGGGGTTTCTCACAGAGTTGGGAGATTAGAGCTTGACTTTTTCCGCTTAGTCTGCGTCTGCCTTCTTCCTCTGTCATCTTCTGCCGTTCTTCTTCCAGCTCAGCGCGGCAGCGCCAAGTCTCCGGTTGCTCTGGGTTCTACAAAAGGAAGAAGCAGCAAGGGGTGAGCGATCAGGGAGCTGAGGCCAAGAGGTCGAAGAGGTCGAAGATGGTGGATCGGTTGCTAGGGCTTCTGAGGGTCCGAGTGCTGCGAGGGGTGAACCTCGCAATCCGAGATCTCCGCAGCAGTGACCCCTACGTCATCCTTCGAATGGGAAAGCAGGTTATCTTCCTTTCCTTTCTTTCTTGACCTTTCCTTACGCTGCTATCTCGCGCTCCTTTCCCTTGGTACTTTCATGGAGTAAATCAGCATCCGTTCTTGTTTTAGTGTTTCTTCTGACTTATGGTTGCTTTTATGTGAGTGTTTCATTTTCCGCTATTCTTTCTCAATTTCACCGAAAATATCAGATTTTTTTATGCTGAGATGCTTTATCATCTGTATCGTGTGTTTATCATCAATTTTGGTTTGAATCTGAGGAGAACACTGGAAGAATGCTACGCTTTAACGTTTGCTTTTCTGCTCTTGTCTACAGAAGCTGAAGACTCGAGTAATTAAAAAGAATGTGAATCCAGAGTGGGATGAAGAGCTAACACTTTCTGTTGAAGATCCTGCTATTCCGGTGAAGTTGGTAAGAATATATCCTGCAATAGTTCTGAGAACCATCTTAATCAACAGGGGATATATTGCATCTGTGATCTAGCTTAGCTGGGAGATTTTGTTTATTCTGAAATGCATACTAAGCTACAGATTCTGTTATTTAGGAGCTTCTTTTTGATATCCATGTGAAAGTATCTTTTCTAAGTTCTAGTTATACAGATCATAGAGAACCCAAATATAATCCCATTTACATTCTGATGATGATTTGTGTGAACATAAATATATTTTCTACATGAGTAGCATAGCAAATTATGCCATCTTTACTTCGAGTTAGATAGTTATCTGACCTCTGCTGATTACCAGTTAGTAAATAAGTTTATGAGATAGCTAATGATGTTAAGGGACTTGACAGAAATTGTATAAATTTTTTCTGTGGGAAAGAGTGATTGCATGGTTAGGCTGGTGTGGATGCGGATATCCATATATGTAAGTAACAGACTACCTCACAATTCTAGCAATAATGGAGTTTTTAAGGGTTTTCAGGTTTTGCAAATTTCTTCAATCAATTATCTCATGTCAGTCATGTGAAACATAATACTGTAGCTGATCGAGAATGTTATTTATTTGTATATCAGTCAGTAATCATGAATTCTTTGTTATTTCATTCTTTCATTGATAAATGGTGGCTTAACAGAGTAGTTATGTTTGCCTAATCCTGAATTATATCCAGTAACTGAAGTCTCTTATATGTTGATTGATGGGTTACCTTTTTCTCTGAAATTCGGCCGTAGTCTATAATACTATAACAGTAAAAAGATACATCAGGTACAAAAGGTTTGATCCTCGTTGAGGATCGCACAAAAATCGAGTGGGAGGGACATGCCCCTACGCCACTCTGTGTCATCGAAACAAGAAAAGGAAGCTACAAAGTCTGCCGCTCTATTAGCGGCTCTATAAACATGAGATATCCTATATGCCTTGAAAACACAAAAAAGCTCAGCAATTTGGGCCATAGTCTTGTCGGATGGGTTACCTTTTTATTTGAAACATTTAAGTTCCTTTGAGTTTCTTCTGCAATATCCCAACTTTGATGTCCATAATCATTTTTTGAAACTCGACATTATCATAGCATTAAACTAACACAAAATACAAAAAGTACAAAAGTAACTCAACTCAACATCCTTTCTCCTAACAAAAATCACCTAATATAATATAGTGCACCAAAAAATTGACAGCACTATTTAGTTATGTGTAATATGTATATTTTTACAAAACTAAAATGAAAAAAAGTGTCAATAAAATGCTCAAGAACAAGATCTGTATGAGAACTATCACGGCAACTTGCCCTTTGATATTCATAATCTTGCCATGTTAATGGTGAAAGGGTGTAATCTTTGGTTGCTGAAGCACATGAAAATCGGGTGAGTTGGCCTGCTGATGTATTTTCTTGTCCTTTAGGATAATTTACTTATACATGCCACAAATAATTTTGATATTTACATATGGCATGAAATATAATAAAATATACAACAGAAAAGATGGCACATAGTTACTTTTGTTAGGGGTGAAATATAAGAGAGCCCAAGTTTTGCCCAGCACCCCAAGTGATGGACACCTATGACATATTAACCAAAAATCATAGGCCAATGGGTAAGGGGATGAGGGTCAATATTGGTATGTCAATACCATTCATGTGTAATCTCAACAAGCTCCCCCTTCCTTGAGAATCTATCTACATGGTCTTTTCTTGTTCAATGAGCCATTTAAACTCATCAAGTGTATGTACAATTGCACATCAAGAGCTCACTCAATCATATGATGAGCATAGTGGGAGTCACTCATTTTTGGATTTCTTGCTCAATCTTGGTTGAAGATGGCAAAGAACCATGAGAGTACAACTCGCATTATCTCAGTCAAATAATTTGTCTCTGATACCACTTGTTAGGGGAGAAATGTTAGAGGGGGCCAAGTTGGTCCCGATAGACAAGCGATGGACACTCACTAACGCAAAAGTTTAGGCCAACAGGTAAAAGCCACTAATTGTATATCAACACAACAAACTTGTTGAACTACTAATTAATGTAGGATAATTGTTCATGTGGACAAACAACTTTCTTATAGTAGTTAATTTTTTGTCCTTAATCCTATATATATATATATATATATGTTTAAATTTTAAATACATCAGAAATACCACCAGATCATCCTAATATTGATGTATGGGCTACAAAAAAGTTAAAATTTAGCAAAAATGCTAACCTGATTTGTGGCTTAATCATCTGATGTTCTGTTTTGATTCAAGGAAGTGTATGACAAAGACACATTTAGCTTCGATGACCCGATGGGCGACGCCGAGTTCGACATTCGACCATTTTGCGAGGTCATGAAGATGGATCTGAAAGGTACTGATGAGGGCGCTGTCATTAGAAAACAAGTGCCAAGCAGGCAGAACTGTTTGGCTGAGGAGAGCAGCATCAGATGGATGAATGGTAGAGTAATTCAGGACATGGTTCTCAGGCTCAGGCATGTTGAATGTGGTGAAATTGAGCTCCAGCTGCAGTGGGTTCACATTCCAAGCGCCTTTAAGTCTTGATTTTTAACATTAAGATTATCATATAAGTTGTGTCTATTGGATATATTTGTGACTGAGTAGCTGACTTTCTACTGGAGATTATTAATGTCTTTGCTGTCTGAAATGTGTTCATGATTAGGTTGTGTGATAAAACTGCTTTAATTTTCAAATTCTAGTGCAGATATATAAAGTGGACTTTTTTTTTCTCTGTTTTTATTTTAGTTTTCCTCTTTCTTAAGATGTAGAAATTGTGTTTTTATCAAAAAAAAAAAAAAAAAAAAAAATTGTGCTGCTTGTGCATGAGCTCAAGGTTCTTTTTGTCTGTGGGTGGAGTTCAGTTTACGTAGGTTGTGCTCTTATAAGGCACGTAGGTTGAAAATTGTGGCTAAAATTACTCATTATTAAAATTTTAAATTTATTTTAAAAAAATTTAAAAAAATTTATTTTATATTTCATCCTACATAAATTTTAATATTAAATAATTATTTTATTTTACATCTAATATAATTTTCAATAAATCAATTAATTTTATTTCACATTTTAAATAATTTTTAATATAATTAATTTACTTTATTTCATATCATATATATATATTTTAAAAAATAGTAAAAAATTTTAACCAAAATTTTTTTTTCTTATTAACCAAAGAGAGTAAAGTTTTCAAATTTTCAAGAAAAATAGCAAATTATATATATGCCTTCTATTTTTATGACAAATAAAATATAAAATGCATGCATTTGTATAAAAACAAATGCGCATCAGCTTATATTTTTGTGATCTTCGAATATAAATTACCATGGGATATGAATCTTTTTATGGCTTGAATCAATTTTAAATCAGTTCAAATTGAAATTAACCCTAAATATATATATATATATATATAAATAAATATATTTTTAAATTATGTAGAGTTAACTGTAGTTAGTTACAACTAGTTTTGGCCTATGTGTAGTTAAATTTAGCTAGTTTTTAAATTAATTTTATTAATTTTTTAATTTGGGATATTGTGTAAATAGAGCTTTCGGTATTGATAAATATAGTGAATAAAATTTTTTATTATTAAATTAGATTTGATATTATATTTATTTAAAATATTAATGTTATTTTTAAATTAATTAAAGAAATATTATTTATTAAAAATTTTATTATTTTTAATGGACTTATTTATATATTTATTTAAAAAATTAATTTGATTAATTTGAAAATTAGTGGAATTTAATTGAATATAAGCTCCAATTTAAAGGACTTAATTAAAATTAACTTAATTTTTTATTAAATTGTTCACAGTTCTTGAGGTCGGACATTTTTTACAAATTAATTTCAATTCTTAAATTTTTTTAATTTAAGTATCTATAGTTGTTGTGCGGCTATTAGGACTGTGAGATTAGCTTTCATGATTATTTTGAATGAAAAAAAAGGTTATTTTATTTTATTTTTTCTCATGAAAAATTAATTTTAAAGATCAAAATACAAATATCGGTGGGCAAAAATATAATATATATATAATTTCACAAAATCTGACGCAAGGGACTCCATTAGCGCTGTTAATGGTTCGATTTTGAGTGAATCCAACTCCGACTCAAAATTGAATTAAAATTTTTTCGATTCAAGATCTCGATTTGATCCAAAAAATGAATAAAACAAGCTTGAATCGATCTCTATTTAGCACCGGATCATTTATTGTTGATTCAAACTTAATCCGAGCTGAAACAATTTTCAATTAATTTTCGATATTTCAGTCAAATCTTATGTATAAATGTATTTGTTTATTTAATAAGCTTAAATTATGTTTATTAATCTTAATCTACTATATAAAAATAAAATAAATAAAACTAATTTTTAATAAACATAATTTGAATAAAGTTTACCAAAAAAACTTCTAATAAAATACTCCATTAGATTATTAGAAAAAACTAACAACTAAATCTAGTTACATGTATAAATATATATAAACATATTTTTTATTTTTTTTAATCGATCTGATTTCGAGCCGTCTCATTCTGATCTTATATAGGCTCAATGTTGGATGCTCAAGATTGGATTGATAAAAATCTTGAGCCATAAAAACGGTTTATTTAAATCAAGTCGAACACGATTCGATACAACATTCAATTTAATGATCTATTTAAGCATAATTAGGTATAAATAGAGAGATAACAGACATAAAGACCAATTAAAAAAAAATTGAAAGCATGAAACTAAAAATTTTGTAATCAAATTGAGTTCACCCAATATAAATAAGAAATAATTCCCTACATGCCACACAATTTAATTTTATTTATGCTTTGCTCATCTATTCTTAATTAATTATACTATACATACTCAAAATATTACAAAATCTTACATACACACATTTGAGTTAAAACTTAATTAAAATCTATTTGAAAAAAAATATTCTGTTAGTAAATTATGAAAATTATATTTTTACTTTTAATGGTATATATTTTTCTCTTCTTCAATATCACACTAAAGCGTTGATTTGTCCTAAAATCAATTTACGTCACGGATGTCTTCTTCCTTTGCCGCCACCTAAACATTAAGGTTTTAGGATTTTCACTCAAAATATATATAAATATCCTTAAAATAATATGATGAACTGTTCGGATTTTTTGTAATCTAACTATAGTTAAGTTATTGAAAAATTATGATTACTCATTATAATAAAAATAGGTTAAAATGTGTGTATGTAAGATTTTATAATGTTTTGAGTGTGCATAACGTAATTAATTAAGAATGAATGGGCAAGTCATAAATAAAACTAAATTGTGTGGCATGTAGGTAGGGGTGTGCATTCGGTTTAAGTGGTTGGTTTGGTGACCAAACAAAAAAAAAAGATTGGATTCGGTTTTAAATTGAATGAAACCAAACCAACCAAATTATATTATAAACCAAACCAAACCAACCAAATAAATATCGGTTCGGTTTGGTTTGGTTTGGTTTGGTTAAAACCATATTTTTGGTCTGCAACTCTTTGACCTGCAGCGCAAGCCGCGCAAATCGTGCAACCCTAAATAATCTGAAACTTCTCGGTCGATCGAATCAGCCTTCTTTCTCGCGAACCCGTCTATGAGCGAACTCAAATCGACAAATTGCCAACTGAACTGACCTAATATAAATAAGTGGGTTATTCGGTTAATTCGGTCGGTTTGGTTTCCAAACATGTGAAACCGAACCCAAACCATTTAACCGAAATATTCAAAATATCAAACCATCACCAAACCGCTAGATTCTAAACCAAACCAAACCGTTAAATTTAAACGGTTCGATTCGATTTTTCGATTTAAACCATAGTTTGCACACCCCTCATGTAGGTAATTATCTCTATAAATAAATAAGCTAGATTTTAAGTAAATATAAATGGCATTCAAAAATCAAGACTATCAGAATCAAATCGGACCGACTGGTCGGACCAATATTATCCTGATTCAATTTTGTGCCAGACAACTATTTGATTAAATTGGATCAACTAAAAATTAATCTGACTATTAAATCAGATAATTCTATTGAATTGATTAAAGTTCATAAATATATAAAAATAAACTTAATAAATGTTTGTTAATATTTTATATTTTCACAATTTAATTGATTTAATTATTTATGTGAATAAATAATGTTGTTAGATTTATATTTGTACTATTGATAGTTTATTAACTAATAATTAGGACATTAATTTTTTTTAAAAATTTTCTATGTATTGTTTTATTTTTAAATTATTTATAATTTTTTAAAACTTATTTATAATATTTTAGAATTAAAAATATCTAAGATGTAATTATATGATCATTTATTGAATCTATTAGAATATAAATGGCATTCCAAATAATCTTGAAATATCTTACAAACAGAGAAACGTGCATCACATAAACAAAATAATTTAAAAAAATAATCATTATCACATGATTGTGTATTTTAAAATTAATTTTTTTATTTGAGTTCTGAAAATAAACTGAGATTTTTTTTTTAAAAAAAAATTCTAATTGGTGCCTTCCATTCCCACCATGAAATAGTAATCTTATTTATCCTCCAATCCCCTCTGATCTGTGACCCACGCTAGCTTCCCCGCTCATGGCAGCCGCCGCCGCCGCCGCCGCCGCTGCCGTCGTATCTCCAAGCAGCTGCAAACTCAAGCCCAAGTCAACAAGAGTTCTAACATCCTCCCCGGTTGCCGGCGCAGGCTTCTCTTTCGCACTCCGGCGATCTCAAAGGACATTCACAAGCAGCAGCACCGATGCCGCCTCGGCGAGGCCAATGGTGGCCGACGGCGAAGAAGCTGAGGAAGCAGCCGGAGAGTTCATCCTCCGGCTGCAGAACGGCCCCGACGTCCGCGGAGTCGCGCTCGAAGGGGAGAAGGGCCGCGCAGTGGACCTCACCCCTCCGGCGGTGGAAGCCCTCGCCGAAAGCTTCGAAGAGTGGGTGGCGGAGAAGATGGTCGGGAAAATCGCAGGATCCGGCGACCTCCGAGTCTCCGTGGGGCGGGACCCCCGAGTCTCCGGCCCCCGGCTGAGCGCAGCGGCGTTCGCCGGGCTGGCGAAGGCAAAATGCCGGGTGTTCGACATGGGCCTGGCGACGACTCCAGCTTGCTTTATGAGCACCGTCCTCCATCCGTTCGCCTACGACGCCTCCATCATGGTAGCCATTTTTTTTAATATAATAAAAGAACAATTTTGTATTAATCTGAATTTTTTTTAATATTTTATTATTTTAACTTATATATGTATATACATGCATATATATTTTTAATTTCATGAACAAAAATAAAATTAGTTGTTATTTTAAAAACTGTGAAAGTCTATCAAATGATCAAATTCGGATTGAGTTGATCCTAATTTAATTGGTTTCGATCATTGTTAACCTGAATTCTCCAAGGTCAAAAATTGAATCGAGTGAAAATTTGCATTTTTAGATTTGATTAATTTACAATAAATATTGCCATTAATTTGAAGTATTTTGTACAGTTAACATGATGATTAATTATATTAAATAAGTAAAAATAAAATAAAAAACATTATAACTTTATAAATTTGAGTCTTCTTAATATAAATGTTTGTAATACATTATATATATGCAAGTCGCTGTATTAAATGTCCAATAAAATTTGTAAAAAATTTACTTTAATTAATTATAATAAAATTTTCTAATTAAGGAGGCGTTTGGTTCAGTGTTATCTCAATGTTATGTTATATTATCTTTAGAAAGTAATTGTTTGGTTTAATGACATCTTTAAATAACATTATAATTAATTACAAAAATGCCATTACACACTGACATCTAGATGTCACCCCAAATTGGGTGACATCTCAAGATAATACCGTTAATTTATCATTATAATGTCAATAACTTCCAACTAAAAAAAAATAATTTGGATAGCATTGATATTTTCTAATATCATAACATTGAACCAAACAAAATGAATAACAATGACATTTAGATAACATGACATCTAAATAACATTGACATTGAGATAACACTGAACCAAACGCCCTCTAAATCTTCTCATAAAAAAAATTATTAATTATACGTACTTTCTATAAATTAGAAGTTTAATAAACTATACTGATCGAATTTCAAATGAGTTAGATTATTATTAGTGACTCCGATCTAAAATACTTATTTGTAAATGAGTAAGTCAATAAATAGATTGTATCGATGGATAAAAAAAATTATTTAAAGTTCAATTAGATCAAAATTCAGATTGAGTTCGATCATATTCATGGCGTTGACAGGCTTATTCATATAAAAAATATGAAGCAATTTAAATTTATATGTCTACATAAAATAATAATATAATGAAAGAAATTTAAATTTATGTACGGTCTTTAAATATAATTAATACTCTAAATCAATGAACTAATGAAATAACAAAAATTAATTAATTAATTAATTAATATCGGCGTGGGAGCAGATAACGGCGTCGCATCTGCCGCCCACGAGGAACGGTCTCAAGTTCTTCACCAGGGAGGGGGGGCTGAGGCCCGGCGAGGTGGAGGAGATCTGCCGCCGCGCCGCCCGGAAGTACTCCCTCAGGAAGATGGGACTAGGCAGCACCGCCGCCGCCGCCGCCGCCGCTTCGGCTCCGGTGATCCGCGTGGATTTCATGACGTTTTACGCCAAGCACCTCCGCGACGTGATCATAGAGAAGATCTCCCACCCACAGTTTTACGACACCCCTCTCAGTGGCTTCAAGGTGAGAGCTTCTTCATTGGCGATTATTAATTTGTAAAATAATTAATTATCCTCAAAGGTATCTATTTATTATGTTTATTCTAAATTTTCACTGACTTAAAAATGAAAATTTATGTGATCTTAAATTTTTAATATATAGATTTTGAGTCTGGTATAATGCATTAAAAATATCTTTTTAAAATTTTTATAACCAAAATAAAAAATTAAATAAATTTGTGTGAAATATTTAATATAATTTCATAAACCCAGATGAGAGCGATAGCCTATCTTATATATGAAAGTGTTAACTTAGCTAAGTATTAATGTATAAAAAATTAGGTTTTTTGAGGTATGAACGTAAATTTCCTCTTTTTTTAATAACTATGAATCATGCACATACTATTTATTTTTTAGTTGAATAATATTTAAAAACAAAATATAATTAATTTGGATTTTTTTTGATAAGTTAAATTTGGAATTTTTGGTTCGCATTAATTCCCAAGGTGATAGTGAACGCCGGAAACGGTTCCGGCGGTTTCTTCGCGTGGGACGTGCTGGAGAAGCTCGGCGCCGACACCTCCGGCAGCCTCCACCTCGACCCCGACGGCACGTTCCCCAACCACGTCCCCAACCCGGCGGACCCCACGGCCATGGCTCTCACCCGAGCCGCCGTACTCCGCCACGACGCTGACCTCGGCGTCGTCTTTGACACCGACGTGGACCGGAGCGGCGTCGTCGACGGCAGCGGCGTCGCGATCAACGGAGACCGGCTGATAGCTCTCATGGCGGCAATCGTCCTGAAGGAGAGGCCGGGGACGACCATCGTCACGGACGCCCGGACGAGCGCCGCCCTCACGAGATTCATAGCCGGCGCCGGCGGCCGGCACTGCCTGTACAGAGTGGGCTACCGGAACGTCATTGATAAGGGGGTGCAGCTCAACAGGGACGGCGTGGAGACGAATCTCATGATGGAGACGACCGGCCATGGTGCTCTCAAGGAGAATTACTTTCTTGACGATGGTAAGAATAAATTTAAGTTGTTATAATAAATAAATAAATTAAATTTCCATAAAAAATTAAGTTAAACAATAAAAAGAATGAAGTTAAAATATTTTTCATTTATTTTTGTCAAAGATTAATTGGAATAAAATTCAGAATAATTCACAACCAGCTCCTGTTTAATTCTTTAATATATCAGTCCGTATATCTATATAATATAATATTATAATATATATATATATATATATAATTTTTAATTAAAATAATGATATAACAAACTTACCTAGTTTAATAAAATATTTCTCTTAATTAATTCTAATCGAGCTAAATTAACTATATTTAACTTGTAAACTTGAAGATTAAAGAATAAAAAGTTCATTTAAGTTAATAGAATATTACTCTTACATTATATATGCTTTTTTAAGTACAATTTATAATTTTTCAAAAAAAAAAAAAGTACAATTTATAGGTTTTGAATATTTTATACATAGTTTAGTTTGTTATGGCATACTAGCAAACAACTCCTCACTTCTAAGATAAATTGCATAAGTGTCCCTAAAGTTTAAAGTCCATTGTAAGTTGGTTCTAGAAATTTGAATTATTTCATTTAGATTTCTCACCTTAATTTTTCTCACCGATTACTTTTACAAAAAATAATTTTTGCTTTCCTAATTATATTAATGTTCAAATTATGTCAAATTAATCCAATCACTAAGAGCGTTAAATTTTAACCACTACTAATTCAGTCACTTAAACTGCAACTCTTTTCTCTTCCGGAGTATTTAAGAAGTTTTTTCGATCACGGAGAGAGAGAGAGAGAGAACATAGGGTTAATATATATTTACATATGTTATTTAGTTTGGTTGGCGTAACGGTAATTAATGATTGTTATTAAACTAAAAGAGTGACTAATTTGACGTGAATCGAAGATTAATTGAAGAAAAATATAATATTTACAAAAGATGAAGAAATTGTGTATAAAATTTAATTACCTACATGCCACATAATTTAGTTTTATTTATACCTTACTCATTCATTCTTAGTTAATTACGCTATACACACTCAAAACATTATAAAATCTTACATACACACATTTTAACTTATTTCTATTATAATGAGTAATCATAATTTTTCAATAACCTAATTATAATTAGATTACAAAAAATCTGGGCCGTTCCCAGTCATATTATTTTAAGGATATTTAAATATATTTTGAGTGAAAATCTTAAAATCTTAATGTTTAGGTGGTGGCAAAGGAAGGAGACATCTGCGACGTGATATGATTTTAGGACAAATCAATGCTTTAGTGTGGTATTGAAAAAGAGAAAAAAAAAAATATACCATTAAGAATAAAAAAATAATTTTAATGATTTACTAACAAAATTATTTTTTTTCAAATAAATTTTGTTAAGTTTGAACTCAAATGTGTGTATGCAAGATTTTGTAATGTTTTGAGTATGCATAGCATAATTAACTAAGAATGAATGGGTAAGGCATAAATAAAACTAAATTGTGTGACATGTAGGTAATTATCCCTGTATTTTTTTCACAATCATTTTTCACAGCAATTATTGCTATTTAATAACATAAATAGAAATTTGGAAATTTTATTTTATTTTATTGTAATTTGTTGAACATTAATAAACGAAGGTGCATACATGGTGGTTAAGATGATCATTGAGATGGTGAGGACGAGGCTGGCTGGCTCAAGCGAAGGAATCGGAAGTCTGATCGAAGACCTTGACGAGCCCATCGAGTCCGTCGAGCTCAGGCTCGACGTGCGGGCCCAGCCCAAGGACGCAAAGCACGTGGCAGCAGAGGCAGTTGAAGCCTTCAGGAAAAGTCTTCAGGTTATCAAAAGAGCACACCATTTTTAAACGTAGGGTAAATTGCACCAGGCCCCTGAGGTAAGGAAAAGTATTACAAATTGGTCCTAATTTTTTAAAAATTTTAATTTTAATTCATAAGGTTGTAAAAACGCTTAATTTTTGGTCCCTATTTCAAAGCCTCATCTTTTTTGATGGTCTTTCATGATAGAAAACATCAAACTTAATTATTTTTAAATTAATTTGAACTATTTATACGTTATACATGACAGTTATATTCTTCTATCTTACTTTTCTTTAAAATTAAAATATATAAATATTATTATTTTAAAATAATTTTTTAAAAAAATAAAAATTAATGATTAAGAATAATCTTATAGCACATAGTCATAATTGGGACCGAATAACAACGCTTTTATAATCTTAGCCTCTGTTTAGTTCGTGGCTAACTTAGCTATGGCCTTTTTTCAATTTTTTTATATAAATTTTTTTTGAGATATGCATAGAATGAAAAATAAAATTAATTAATTATAAGAATTAAATGTTATGTTATGTTATGTTATTTAGAGAAAGTAATTGTTTGGTTTAATGACATCTGCAAAAAATCTTCTATTAGATTATAAAATTATTAGTCAAAAGATGACATCTTGATTACATAACATAACACTAAGATAACATCGAACCAAATACACCCTAAATAAAATTAATTGATGTATTGAAAATTATATAATTTATTTTATTTAAAAAAAATAGTCATCACCAAGTTGGCCATGAGCCAAACAAAAGTTTAGGATTTAAAATCAAAATTTTTAAAAAATTATGACCAATTTATAACATTCATCTAACCTCATGAACCTGAATGCAATTTACCTTCTAAGTTTCCACCTAAGTTGCCACTTTATTGTTTCATTTTTGGGTGAAATTAAAAGAAACTATCACATTTTCAGGATAAAATTACTTAAAATTTTGATTTTTTAGGTCAAAATTCAAAGTTCATTGGAGTATCTAAACTAAAATTATTGAAATCAGTACTTCTAACTCGCGATTAAAAGTTTTAAAATTCTGATGTTCATATTAATTACATATCAATTAATTTTTATAATATTTTAGCACACATTCAATTATGTACACAATTTTTATGACAATTAAAAAAGTATGATGAATATAACAGGGTGATCACAAAAATTTCTTTTAATAAAATAGTTAAAATAAATTCAAAAATAAAATTAAAATTAAAATAGTCTAATAATAATAATTAATTACAATTCATTTTATCAAAAGAGTTTTGCTACACAATTATTTAAACATAGAGAAATTAAAAGTAATATTAATTCAAATTATCTTCTAAGTTGATCACTCTCACACATGCCACGTGAAATTTATAACATACATTAAAAAATAAATAATATTTATGTTTAGTGTTTTTCAAGTAAATATTATTTTAAAATTTTATAACGAAACTTATTTAAATTAAAATTTAGAACTTTGAAGAAAGCCTAGAATCAATATCATCGGATCAAATTCCTGAATTCTAAGTTGACTCGATATCTAAGCCGAGTTGGATTCATACTAAAATTTGAAATATCTACTTTGCTACGGTTCCAAAACACTCTAAACTTATGCTAATAAAATGATTAATATTAATTAAAAAAATTATGATAACTATGTATCTGTTGTGATAGTATTTTATATAAATCAGAATATTAAAATTTAACTTTTTTTATATTTTAACAAAATTTTAAATAAAAAATTAGCATAGTTTTGGGTTGTGCTGGTACTGAATTAATAATTAATTATATTTTATAATTTGAATTTCCCTTAATTTTAATGCCAAAAAAAAATATAACTAAATAAATACCTCTTGTGATTTTCAGGAGGGAAAGCTCAGTGGATGGGAACTGGATGCATGCGGTGACTGTTGGGTCAGTGATGGGTGCCTGGTGGATTCCGGCGACGCGCCGGCGGAGGTTGACGCGCGTATGTATCGGTACGAATAATCTCTCAAAAAATACAGGGATAATTTTGTTAATTTAAAAACTTCAGAGACTCAAATGTACATGAGTCACCACAATTTATTTTTAATTAATGGGTATTTACATACCTAATACCTATAATATAAGTATTACTTCAAAAATTTTATTTGGTGCACTTTTTTTTTGTAAATTTATAATAATTTTATTTAAAATTTATCATAAAATTTTAATATTTAATTAATTTTATTTTATATTTTATGTACCTCTAAATGCTAAAAAAATTCTTTCCCATCCAATTTTTAAAATAAAATATTTTTCTTTTCCTTGCTCAAAAATAACCCTCTAGTTCTAAATCTATTAATACAACATCCTTCATCTATGATCCGCTATCTCACATAATCACGAATTTTTTACATACATACTTTAGAAAAAAGTAATAAATGCTAAATATTACTCAATAATTAAAAAATATTAGTAATATCACTTATTAATATTATGTATCAAGTTAATCAAGTAAAGTACTAATGTTTTTATATTATCGAATAATATTCAATATTTATTATTTTTTTACAAAATATTTATGTGAAAAAATCATAGTTGGGAGTCAATCTAACCATAGTTAGAGCGGATTAGACACTAGGTGACGGATGGAGACCATAGAGTGGCGCTGATAATATTAATGTATTTACAAGATCTTTGCGGTAATATTTATGTTTTAAGTATCTAATAAGTAAATATAGTAATTTTATTTGTCATATATGTAACCTCCTTAATTAAAATAGATAAATTAGATCTAAATTTTGAAAATATAGGCATCTTCACATGTAGATCTGAAAATTTAGACTCCTTGCATCTGAATTTCTAGCACTTTTCTTTTTTAAAAAAACAAATTGAAGTCCGAGCCTTTCATTTAAATGTTAAAGTACATCGTACAATGAGTAGTATCCTTTAAAAAAAGATTATTAATATTATTCGGGAGAGACGTACCTTTTACCTAAGTAAAGTCATCTAAAATGACTACATGCCTCAAATAATCTGTAACACTATTTACTGCTCTTTTTATATCTTGTATTTTTTTAAAATCTCCTTTTAGATTTTGAAACTCACGTTGTAACTGTCGTCATTCGTTCTCATGCTGCCACTATCTCCATCATAAGTACTGCATATGTGAGAATCTTCTTACCTCTAGTTTCGAGTACACAATCTGAGTTATTCTTGATTAAATAACATGTCTTTGCTATGCCACAATTTGAATTCCAAAGTGATTCCTTGCTTTGTGTTTAGTAAATCAGTCCCCGAGTTTGGTCCTTTTTATTGGTATATCGAGATGATTTGTATCTCAATCAGTACAAGTGTTCGTTATCAGTCACCTAATCTACGCCCAAGATAATGTAGAACTTCTCATACGAATCGATTTAATCTATGCCAATAGTGATTTCATGTTAAATTTTGCTTACAAATTATTATTTTTTAATGTAAATTGATAATGAATGATATTGACAGGGCAAAGATTTCAGATGAAAAGAATGGTCAATATGGCTGGTTGCATATGCGTCAAAGTGTTCACAGCCCCACCGTTGCCGTCAATATGCAGTCCTCAGTCTCCGGCGGTTGTCGAGCAGCAGCTACAGTTTTCAGAGATCGGTACGTGCGAGTGATCATTGGGGTGATATTCATATAATTGAATTAGAACCACTCAGATAAAAAAAGTGGTTCTTGATAGACGTCTAGTGAAAGCATAAGAATAAATCGTTTTACAATAGAAATGAAGAAGGCTTTTGAGCTGTACAAATAAACAACGTGCCCCCCAATACATAGAGGTACCTTTCAGGAAACAAATCACGAAGCTAATGCTCAGAAACTATGTAGTATTGAGAAAAATTTCTATATAATTATTTTAATTTTTAATTATATTTAACACTATATTATTTATAAATAGAAAATAATTTAAAATGCCCCCCAATCATGACATCTAAAGATTCGAATAAAAAATATTTTAAATAGAAAATATCAAATAATATATTTTTATTTTTGCAGAGTTTTTGTTACCGTCTAAATGACAGGAATCTAACTTCAAGTTAATAATAGCTGTCTCAAGAACGAAGCATACATCCTTCTTGCTCTTTCATGTTTGTAGGTCATTCTCGATCCAAGCTAGATTCTCTTTTAGCTATAAATTAAAGGGGGATTTACATACAGAACACTGAATTCATCACAAATTACGCATTTCACCATCTTTTAGTAAATATTACACATATCACAGGTCCCAAAATTGATTCCGACGGTCGCGGCGGCCCCGGTTCCACCTCCGCCGGTCGCTGGTATCCTCGCACAGGCGCCCCTGGCCGCAGCACCCTCCATCCAATCTTCACGTGCTTGAGCTAAAGTAGTATTGGAATAAATGATCTCTTAGGAAACATTCATATCTGCATTTTTCTAAAGTTAAAATTAATAATACAGTTATATGTGAGACAAAAGAACTCACAAATTGAGTTTGAACAAAGCTCGACCACAACTGAACATGATTAACTAATCCCAAACTAAACCCGACTACAAATCAAAATCAATGACTCGAGCCAAGTCCTGCTAATATTTTTCATTTATAGGAACAAAATATATATGGAAAGCCTGAACTTGATCAGATTGATTATGTGCAAATCAAAACAGACCTATCTACAAAATAAGTCAAAATTTATGACTTAAAACTCGAGATTTTCGGCTTAACGAGAAAGATAATATAGTCATCCCTACTGTATCCTAATATTTGCTTGATTTTATGCCATTATAATGCAGGTTCTTGATCCCAAATGGTATGGAGAAGATGCTTAACATCACTCAAGTTGATCACTATGCAAGGAGGGGGAGCTTGGACTAATCATTTGGAGAGTTTTAAAATTTTAAGCATTGTGGCACTTAATGATGTAATTATGTATTTTTATGATAAATATGCCAATATTTTTGTACATATAGATTATGATTTCAAGAAATGAAAGTTATATATTCCTAAATTTTGAGAATATTGAGTGAGTTCTTAATGTGCATATGATCCTTTGGAATCATATCAGTTATAAGGCAAGCCCCGATGCATAAATAACGATTTATGTAAACTTGAAGTAGAGTCGTGATTGAATTGAATCCAACCAAGTCAAGCCAGGCTGCACTCTCGAATGCAAAAGACTACAGACGGGTTTCTAGAACTTAATTCATCCACATGGAAAAAAAATCTAAAGCTCGAGGACTCTGTATCATAAGATTTTTGGCATTTGTTTCAGTGGAGAAAGATTATAGAAGAGTTTCTATCATAAGATTTTGTCATGCAATTTCTCGAAGAATTTAGCCACATTGTTGCTCAAGTAATCGATGGCCTCCCATCGTCAAAGCTGTCATCTCTAGCTATAAATAAAAAGTCGTTCTCCAATTAAGGTGTGTAGTGAGTTGGCCAGGCACACTTGCATCAAATCTAATAGCGCTCTAGAGAGCTCTTTCACCTTATTTGGTTCATACCTCAAAGAACCAATCACTATTATATTAATATTTTAAATTTATAATAAATTTTAATAACTTTATTTTACCTCTAACATAAATTTTAATATTAAAAATTAAATTTTTTTAACATCTAGCATAAATTTTAATATTAAAACTCAATTTTATTTCATATTCAACATAATTTTAAAATTAAAAATAATTTTATTTTATATTTTATATTTTATATACTTTTTAATTTTAAAATAATTTATTTCTCGTCAAACTTCTAAATTAATATATTTTATCTCACTCGTCTAAAAATAATTTTCTTGTAATTTAGAGATTTTTTATACCCAACTTTTACAATCATCTTAGGTTAACCTCTTTTTTTTTTAGATTTTATGTGATTTTTTGAGATATTAAAATAAATTTAAATTAGTAGAAAGACTATTCTTTAAAAAAGCTCATGAAAATTAAATATTTACTCAGAATTAATAAGATTGCTGGTTCTTTATCCATGGCACTATGAAGAAGATTAAATTTAGAGGTTGTAATGATATTAAAATTATGAAAACGTCAAAATAATTTAAATACTTACATTTTTTAATAATAATAATAATAATAATAATTTATTTAATTCAATCTGATTATATTATAGATTAGAATATTAACAAATATCAAACTTCATAGACCTAAAAATAATTTATTCTTGCAATTGCAACTTCTTAGATTCTCTGTTGCGAAAAGGAGATCCTCACTTATAATTGACAAGTAAAATTTGACGGATTATATGAAAAAAAATAATCTATTCATTAGAAAAGTGACATATAAACTTTGAAATAATTATTTTTTTGGGTAAATTGCGTTCGAGTCTCTGAGGTCAGAAGAACATTACAAATCAGTTCTGACTCTTTAAAATATTTAATTCGGATCCATGAGATTATAAAAATACTATAGTTTTAGTCTTTGTTTCAGAATCTCACTATTTTCACAAGTTTTGTTTAATGAAAAATCTAAAATTTGATCATTTTTTAATTAGTTTGAATTATTTACATATTTTAAAAGATCATTACACCCTTATATTCTCACTCTTCTTTAAAAATTTAACAAAAATTTAAAATTTAATTTATTTCATATTTTATTTTTTGTATTAAAAATTCAAAATTAAAAAATATAAATATTAATATTTAAAAATTATATTCTAAGAAGTCATAAAATTAACAAATGAAAATATTCTTATAGCATACTAATGAAAAAAACTACATAGCTTTTGTAACCTCAGGAACCCAAATTAAAATTTTTAAAAAATTGAAACTAATTTATAATGTCTTTTTGAGCGACTATTCTTGCAGTACTATCTATTATCATTATCGATTGTAAGAAGTCCATTATTTTAAAGGCTTGACAAGCTATAATTTTTTTTTAAAAGTCTCGAGCAAGTGTGCCCGCTTTCGCACACCATCTCTCCTCATCCAAGGTGGTATTAAAATTTAGCCAGACATATTGTTGAGGTGCCGAAGATCAATCCAATCGAATATCATCGACATAGTATTGTAATGAGATGAGATGTTTTGAATGTGCCATATTAGTGAAAACTCTAAAGGCTCTGTTTGGAAATAAGAAAAAAAAGAAGATTTAGTTAAAATTTTTAGTTATTTTTGAAAAATGTGTATGATATAAAATAAAGTAAGTTGGTTATATTAAAAATTGTGTAGGATGTGAAATAAAATTGATTGATTTATTGAGAATTGTGTTGGATGTGAAATAAAGTGATTATTTAATGTTGAAATTTGTGTGAGATGAGATATAAAATAATTTTTAATTTTTTTTTAAAATAAATTTATGATTTTAATCGTGACTAATTTTAATTTTAGCCATGAATAAATGCATTAAAAAGGACAAATGATTTATATTCTATTGAATAGCATCTATATAAAATCTTGAGGCATTAATATCTCTCATTCCATTCATAAATAATTTCAAAACGATAATATACAATACCCGAAAATTAACCTAAATTAATTTAAAATTTTAAATAAAACAACAATTTTGTTTTGTTATAATGATAATTACTCCTTAATCCTTCCAACCACAAACAATTAGCGTGAACCCGCCGGCGTCGGAGCTCCTCATCTCAGCCTCCTCCGGGCTCCCCCACCCCCCCACCGTCGGGGAAGAAGCACCCGTCGTCGTCGACCACGACCCGCTACTGCTCTCGCTCCAGCTCTCAATCTTCCCCCAAAATCCCCGTCCCCCACACCGTTTCCCGAAATGCCCCTCTCCCTCCTCCTCAAATCGGAAGACGAACACGGCGTCCCCCGCCTTCGCCGCAGCCGGTGACCTCTTCGGGCAGGAATCCGACCGGAAAATCCATCTATGGAGATCCCAAGTCGCCTCGATCAGTTCGCCCCCATCCATGGCGACTTTCTCGCTTCCCCGGAATTTCCACCAGATTCGCCTTACCTTCAATGCCATCTCGCCGTCGATCCGCACGCGCATCTCCTCCAGATCGATTGTGATCGAGATTATCCTCTCCCTCCCCCCGAATCGCGCCATCGCCGTGTATGATTTCTTCATTCCGATTTCCTTCAACTTTACCTGCACCGTCCTCGAGATCGGCGCCGATCGACCGTCGCAATTCCGAGAGCTCACAGCGTCGATCCTCCGGTGAGCCTCCTCGTGCCGGTCGCCGGCGACCAATGCGATCTCCCCGTCAACTGCAACAGCGACGAAGAATCCAGCTGCCGGCTCCGGTCCGCCAGCGTCGGTGAAGATGGCTCGGGAGAGGTCCCAAGCGAGCTCGATCGCGCAGCGGCGGCCATCAGCGGTCTTCAATCGGAGCTTCTTAAATCCTTTCTTCCTCCACGGTAGCCTGATATGGAAGCCGAAACGGAGATGGTCGCTGGCGGGCTCGTTCTCCTCCACAGGCAGTAGCAGGATGTCGGCGCTGACGGAGAGGCCAATAGCTGCGCGGCGCCAGTTGAGGGAGGCTTCTCCGAGATGAGTAGCGTAGACCGAGGTGCACTCGAACGGAGCCGCCGCCGTCGAGACGGCGACGCCAACGCTGAAGCAGGCCGGCAAACATCGCAGCATTCTTGGGATAAAACTGAAATTAGGGTTTAAGCTTTACCTTCAGATTTTGGAAGCGCAGAATAATATTCCTAAATAAATAAGGGATTCTCATTTCTCACACATAATAATGGATTATTTTATTTATTTAATTTTGATCTCAAGGGATCATTTTATTAATGGGACATTTAACTCAACAAAATTTAATCAAATTATGATTTTTAACATTTTATCTAATTATTTTTAATCAAGTAACAAAAACATGTTGAGATCACATTTAAGTTAATTGTACCAAGGAATTCGACAAGTATTAAAAATTGATCCAAATATTTAAAACTCTTTAAGCTAAGTTTCTTGAGTACCACTTTGCACTATCGTCTGGTCCTAAAATTCAAAAATCGATTAAATACCTTACATTTTTATCATTTTTTATGAACAACTTTTATCATTTGACCCTAGATATTTCGTACTAATTACTGCCCTTCCCCACTCTTTCTCTCTACTCTCTACTATTCTCTATTTAGTTGTAAATTATAAAATTTTTATAATTATAATTTTGAATAAGTATTATTTAATTTTTTTGATAAAAAATATTTATCTAATTATAATTTAAAATAAATTATTAGTTATGAATTTGAGACGTGTTTGGTTAAGTCGAGGCATAGTGGAGTGAATTAGAGTTGTTATAAGGTGGTAAAAAGAAAGAGTAGTTAAATATATATATATATATATATATATATATGAATAATAATTAATAGAAAATATGACAGATATAAATTTTATTTAAGTCCACTCAAATCCAACGTTTTGCTAATTCTATAAAATAGGGAGTGTTTTTTTTTTTAGATTTTTACCCGTATGACACAAAAAACTTCAATATTTACTTATTAGACACCCTAAAGTTAAATATTACATGACACACACTTATTTATTTTAATTTTACAACCAACACACCCTAGTTAAAAAAATCCTTACATTTTATTTAAGTAAACCATACTTAAGTTATGTTTTAACTTAAATAAAGTTCATAGGAATAAAATCCAACTCTCGGTGCACCTTAACTTAAATCTTACATGTTAAAAACTATTTAAATCTATTATTTATGTAGAATATTTTAAATCTAATCGTTAGATGCTCATCTTAACGATTAGATTTAATTTAAGATAACGATTAGATTTAATTTAAGATACAAAAGGGGTTAGATTTTATTCCTATGAACCTTATTTAAGTTAAAACATAACTTAAGTATGGTTTACTTAAATAAAATGTAAGGATTTTTTAACTAGGGTGTGTTGGTTGTAAAATTAAAATAAATAAGTGTGTGTCATGTAATATTTAACTTTAGGGTGTCTAATAAGTAAATATTAAAGTTTTTTGTGTCATGTGGGTAAAAACCCTTTTTTTTTTAATAAATGAAGTTGAGAGTTTTTTTTATAGGAATTATTAAACTCCAAAATTAGTTTTGACGATTTTTTGACAAAACATGGAGGCGAAACGACGCTACCTCTTTGATCAAAAAAAAAAAAAAAAAAAAAAAAAAAAAAAAAAAAAAAAGGAAAACGACGCTACCTCACGTGCCCGGCACGGGTCTCCGTTCAAGATACAGCTGCGCCACGCGGACTCGATCATGATTTTATTATTTTTGTGATAAATTACAATTTGGTCCTCAGATGTTTTGGATTTTCATTGTGTGTATTTCCTAAAACTTCTAAACCAGTCATTGTGGTTTTTCAGGTTTAATAAGAACTTCTAGGTCCTACTATTAGAACCTCAACCGGGAAGGCACCAAATTGACATTTTTATAGGTCCTCGAGATTTTAAATCTTACAACCAATAAAGCAAACAACTTTCTCTGTATATACATACGTACATAAATGTGTGTATATACGATATACTTATTTTGAATAATAAAAAAAATAATAGTAATATAAATTATGATGTTATTAGCAGAATTTAAATTAAATTAAATGAAGGAATATATTTAAGGGGAGTTTAATTCAATATTATTTTAATATTATATAATGTTATCTAGAGAATGTGATTGTATGATTTAATAATGACTAGCACAGGATACCTCTTTTACGCCGATTCAAAATTGTTTTAAAATGCGTAAAACAACTGCTGCATATTCAAATGCTGTAATAACTAATATGCTTTTTACGGTGGTTATTGACCGCCATAATAAGTAACTTTAGAAGGCGGTTGATTACAGTCAACCACTTCCTAAAAGAAGAATAGACGACGATTCTCTATAGCGAATCGTTATTGATAGTGCTCAAGCTCTTCATTCACTCTTCTCTCAAGATTTAATCATAAGAAAGAAAAGTGAGTGATTTTCTTTTTATTGTAATATTTAAATTTTTTTGTCTTCACTTTATGTGTGAAGACGAGCTTCAATTTAAGGCTAGAGGAGGTGAGTGAGTGTGCCCTCACTTAAAATTGGAGAGAGCCTCTAGTAAGTGGATTGAGGAGAATTTATGTACAGACTTCTCAATCTAAACTAAACACTGTATTATAGTGAGATTTTTTTGATCGAGGTGGGGTGAATTAGGCTTGTGTTTGAGCTGAATCACGTTATATCATGTGTTCATTGTGAATGTGCTAATCTCTTCTTGTTTGCACTTTCATTTGCTTCCAGTTATATTATCTATCTTTTATTTATTGCATTAATCTTTTATATTAAAAAATTAAATTTAATAATAACATCTATTCACTCTCTTTTAGACTTCATACTCGATCCTACACCAGTTATATGGTTTGTTGATTTTTTTTAACACATTTAATCATCCATTGATATTGTAAGAAAATTCAGACTTTGTTAACACGTGGTTCCTGCGTTGCATCCTGGCCGAACGCGTGGCGCCCGACTGGTCTGTACTTGATTGATTATTGCTGACTACAGCTTCCAATTTACAGGATTTATTGACCCAGGTCAAACCTCGGGCGCGAGATTCACTCAGACATCCGGCCCGACGTTCAGGATCATCCCTCGTAACCTCGGTCCCGAGGGTAGAGGTAACGCCTGTCACGATCAACTTCACCTAACCCCGCGATTTTCCGTACAGACACTCTTCCCCAGGAAAGTACCAGCATTAAAGGATGTCATCTTCCATCGTACAGCTGCGGTTCTCCAGTGTACAGACCAAGCGGCGCTCGGAGCTCACCCGTCCAAGCCTTTTCCTCCGGAAAACCAGGGTTGGAGCTCGCGTGTCAACGGCTATAAAACCGCTGAACAGGCCCAGCCAGGAAAAAGGAAAAAAAAAAGGAAAAAAAGAGAGAAAAAAGGAGAAAAAGAGGAAACGAAAAACAGAGAAGGAAGGGCAGGAGGAACTCAGGGCTCTGAGATTCTAGTTTCTCATTGTCATTTGTAACAAAGCCCGAACTGATGAGCTTCTTCTTCTTCTTTTTCATAAACAAAGCATTGTACAAACCCTGTTTTAGGGTTATTCCTTCCAATTAGTGAAACTCCTTCGCTGATCGACCGGTGGACGTAGGGGATTTCCTCCTTGAACCACCTTAAATCTCTGTGTGCTTTTCTGGTTGCTTTGGACAGAATATTCTCCCTGAGCCTCTATTAACAGGCTCACCTCCTTTGCGCGCCGCTGTCTCCCGGAACTCTCTCTCTTCGGTGTTTCCTGGGACCCCCACATCCTACGTCAACATCTTCTGGTGCTTTCATTGAGACCTAGGCGAGATGGTGGCTAGAACGCGCAAAACCAACTCTGCTGCCCGCAGTATACATGTGGGAGAACCCTCTGCCCGGGCGCCGGATGACGAAGCCTCAACTTCTACTTCCCGGCGACGCGCCGGATCTGCCTCCTCTTCCAGAGGCACCCGTGTCTCGGAGCTCTAGGGGATGCTCGCAAACCTCACTGACATGGTCACCGGCCTCACGGCGCAACAGGCCGTCATCCTCAGACAGACTCAGCCGGTCTGTGCTGTACTTCCTCTCCCTATACCTTGCCCGCCGGTACCGGCGGTCCCTGCTCCACATCCGCCGGTTGCGGCGATTCCAAAGATGATTCCGGCGCCAGCGGCGGCCCCGGCTCCGGTCCTTCCGATTCCCGCGGTGGCCGAAGTCCCTGCACTGCCGCCCCAAGCTGCGCCACTCTCCATCCAATCTTCTGGTTCTTCCAGACCACCACTACGCCCTTTTCGTTTCCAGGAGGTTCATCAAAACCCCCTCCTACCTTGTCCGCTGCCGCAACCCGCTTTTCTCCCACCTGCTTTTCCTCCGTTCCTAGCTGGAAGAGACCCCCTCTTTCCCGGCGCTCAGGCTCCTCATCACGAACCTGATCCTTTCTTCGGGCCGATGGACAGAAATGCCCCATTTTTCAATGCCATCCGTCTGGCCCCCGTCCCAGAGTACTTCTGGCCACCCAGGTTGGAGGTTTATAAAGGCGCGACAGACCCCCGTGAGCATGTGCAGGGGTTTGAGGCCGCCGTCCGATATCGCCGGCCGGACGAAGCCACCAGGTGTCACCTCCTAGCCAACACATTGAAGGGGGCGACATTCAGCTGGTTCGTCAAACTGCCCCGAGGTCACATCACCTCCTATGAGCATCTGAAGTGGGAGTTGATCGCCCGTTTCATAGGGAGGACCCGTATGGTCGTGTCAGACATGGTCCTCGCCAACATTAAGCAAGGCGAGAGGGAGAACCTTCAGGATTACACCAACCGCTTCTTCGCCGCTGCGGCCGAAGCCGAGGATGTAGAGCCTGCAGTGGCCATGCATAACTTCCGAAGAGGGCTCAAGATAGGAGACCTGTCCAAGTCTCTACAATTGGCGAAACCTCGGAGTTACCCAGAACTGGTGGCTAGGGCCAGTCAGTTCATGCTGTTAGAGGATGTTGAATCTTCCCCAGAGGATGTTGAATCTTCCCCAGCGGATGTTTCCAGGGCAAGACAGGACAGGAGCAAAAGGAAACATCGGAGTATCGAACCCTCGATCACGAGGATACAGATAGCTAGAACTCGTGAAGGGACTATTGAACTAGGAGAATACGACATCAGGTTTGTCCCGCGGACGACAATCAAGGCTCAGGCCCTGGCCGACTTTGTCGCTGAGTTTTCCACGACGGAGCCGCCGCCCCCCAGTGCGGCGACAAACTTCTGGTCGCTTCATGTTGACGGCGCGTCGGGATCGCAATCCCAGGGGGCTGGGATCCTCCTAACCAGTCCGATGGGGGCTGTGCTTCATCATGCTGTGACGCTCCGATTCAGAGCGACCAACAACCAGGCGGAGTACGAGGCCCTAATCGCAGGGTTAAACTTCGCACTTAGCATGGCCGTGAAACGCATACAGGTATTCAGTGATTCCCTGCTAGTCGTCAATCAGGTAAACCAGACGTTCGAGACGAAGGACGAAGTTTTGAAGAAATATCTGCATCAGGCCAAGTCCCTGATTTCTCTTTTCGAAGATTTCTCCTTGACGCATGTACCCCGCGAAGAAAACCAGGTGGCGGACCGGCTCGCCAAAGAGGGGCTCCCCAACCTTCGCCGGACTCAGGTGTTCGAAAGACCTAGTTTCGAATGCGCCGAAGTTTCTCCCGAAAAGCGACCGCCCTGCTGGATGGACATGATCCTGGATTACTTGAAGAGCGGGGTGCAGCCAAACGACAGACAGGAGGCGCAGAAATTGAAGCTTGCTTGTGCCAAATACACCCTCGTCGACGGGGAACTATACAGAAGATCCTACGCTAAACCCCTCACCAAATGCTTGAGGCCCGACGAAGCCCTGAAAGTCATGGAAGCGGTACATCAAGGAGAATGTGGAACACATGCGCGAGGTAGGAGCCTCGTCATGCGGATCCTGCGCCAGGGTTTTTTCTGGCCCAATATCCACAAGGACGCTCAGGTATTCGTGCAGAAATGTTCTCAATGCCAGTATTACGCCGACATGCAGAGGCAACCCTCAGGATACCTCAAGCCTATCAATTCATCTTGGCCCTTCGCCATTTGGGGGCTGGACTTTTTAGGACCTATGCCCACGGCCATGAGGGGCTACAAGTGGATACTGGTTGCGGTTGACTACTTCACTAAGTGGATTGAGGCTAAGCCACTTACTCAGCCCACTGCCCAAAACGTCGAGAACTTCCTTTGGGCCAACATCGTCTGCAGGTATGGCATACCCATGATAATTATCACAGATAATG
>KZ451950.1:7319430-7460681 GCA_002786265.1 Apostasia shenzhenica
AGTCCCTGTGGCATTGGGTCGAAGACACCTTTCGGGCGGGATTCACCCTGACTATCACAATATGCTTCTTCCCCTATGGATTTCAGGAAGCTTTTCTTTCTTTACAAGGCATTTCAGATTTTTTACAAAGATTCAGGAAATCTATTACAAGTTTCTCAGAATCAATTTAGATGTCTCAAGTCTTATGAAAAAGTGCATGTACATACACAACAAAAAAAACAGGTATGTGTTAAACAAACTTTTATTCATTTTTCAAAAAGTTACAAGAAGGTTACATCACGTTTTAAGGGGGAGGATTAACCTTCACTGATTCCATCCAACTAGTCAAAAAACTGTTGGATGTTATCATCGGATAGATCGAATCCTTCTTCCTTATAAATTGGATCTACGGCCATACAAGGGAAGGGGTCTAGTTCTCCAAGGACGGCGGCTTTGACCTCACCTTCTTGGATCAAAGCAGAAGCCAATCCTTCCCAGGCCCGCCTGATCCCATCTAACATTTCCTTCCTACAAGGTAAGCTTGTTTTGTAGGTCTGGACAGCCGTCGCCGAGCTGCTCGCAACTGCAGCCTCCTTATCTACATCGGCCTTGCTCAACTTCTCTCGCAAAGCCTTATTGTCCGCCTTCAGTGCACTCATGGCAGACTTGTAAATAGCAAATTCCTCCTAGAGGGCAGTATGCTTAGAAGACTCCGCCGCCAATTGGAGCCTTAGGGCTTCAATTTCCGCATCTTTATGGTGCAATTGGCCGGTTTGATCTATCATCTGCTCCTCAACCCGCAGCGCCCTGTTCAGAATCAGGGGCAAACGGTCAAGCACCTGCAAAAGAAGCAAGATCAGCATCTACAAAAGAAAGTCAAAATTTAGAGTGAGCTCTTACCGTGGCCACCCTGTTGGTCATCTGAGCAAAGAGGTCTGTTGTGGAGGTCCTCTCAACTGTCTCCTCCAATGCTCTGGTCGCCAATCCTCCCGCCAGGATCAGGCCTAGGTCTCCTCGGACCGGATTGAACAGATTCGAGGTTTGGTCGGAGGTGATAATCATCTGCCTCTTCGCTTCCGACGCACTCACAACAAGCTTCAAACCCTCGCCTGTAAATTCCCCGGTGAAATTGCGGCACAACGGGGGCTCCACACTCTTCCCCCATTCTCGTTCCTCATCGGTCTCCCCCCCTCTTTGTCGCTTCTTCTCTTTTTTAGAGGGGGCTCCAGACTGTTTTTTTCGAAAGGCCCTCTCTTCTCCTTAGGAGCTTCAAGGGAGACCATAACATGGGAGGCGGCCGCCGCTGCTGGGCAAGGAACCTCCACTATTTCTCTTCCTGGGCCACCCTCGGCCACCTCCTCTCTGCCCCCTTTTTCTCCTATGGTAATCCCCGCGGCACCTTTAGGGATTACCTTAGGCCTGGCCAGTGACGCAGGCTCTTTCCCTTTGCCTGCTTCCTCCATCACCTCAGCCAGGGTTTTTCCGTCATCTCTAGAGTCGTCCGGCGAGGATACCACATCAATAGATATCCCGCCGCAGACAGGCTCCGGAACTGCCACTTCTTCCCCCTCTGCCTCCTCAACAACCTGCTTACTGAGTTGAGTAGCAGGGGGCTGCCCCCTCCTAGCCCTCTTCATCAATACTGTTCCAGGAGGGGGAACAACCTCCTTGAAGATGGTGTATCCCTGCGACCTAGCATACAAGGATACGTCGTTCTTCACCAACCTCAGGAAGTCTTTCAAGGGCCAGCTATGCCCTTTCAAAACTTCCAGGTTCTTCTGAACGGATGTGCCTGCCATCCATTGGGCATCACCAATGAATTCGGTGGGGCAAGCTCCAGGCGTCAAGGTGATTCCCAAATCCCCGCCTACAAAAAATAGAAATCTCTCCAATCCGAGTGCGAACTACTAGCACCCGAAAACATCGCCTTTCTCGACCTCGACCGCAAGGCCAAACACCCCCATACCCTGGTACTGCCATCCAGCTAAACAAACTTCTAAACAGTGCCAAACTCCACGCCATCCCCCTGGCTTGCAGAAGCTTTAGAAAGGAGTAGATGTAGGCAACGGCGTTGGGGGAAAGTTGTGCTGGCACAAGTTGAAATGAATTCAAGACTTCCTTGAACTCTGATTGCGGCGGCAGCATCAGACCATATTCCACTTGTGCCCTATACACACACACCGCCCCCTCAGGCGGGCTGTTTGGCCGGAGGTCGGCGGCAGGCGGGATGACCATTAAGCAAGGGTTCCCCCTAAACCCTTTGGTTGCGTTGAGCACCTCATGTTCCATCATGAGGGACTCCTGGTAGCTAGCATCCTTCTGGAATCGCTCGGCCAGTCCGGCCCACTCGATCTCCCTTTCTCCCATGTTTCTTTTTTCTTCCTTTCGCTCAGTCCTCCCTTTCAAATAGGTGGAGCGGATGCCCTCTCTTTCTCTCAGAAACTTATGGTTTTTCGGAAAGAAGAAGAAGCTCCCGCTCAAACAGCCGTTTATAGGGGACGAGTGCGACCTTTTATCTCCCAACCTTCTGATCTTCTAGGTTAACGTGCGAGCGTCTCAGACCGCTCGTTCCTCCTGACAATCCCAGGAATCGAAGCGGCGCACGATTCTCAAAAACGCCACTCCTCTCCTTCCCGCCTTTTTTCTGTCCTTTAGAATTCAAACATCGGGCACGAAGGTTGGCTACTTTTTCCTTTTGTTCGATATTCAAACATCGGGCACAAAGGTTGGCTACTTTCCCCTTTTGTTCGATATTCTTATATCGTGCACGAGGGTACGTGGGATGGCTATTTCTTTTCTGTGTTCGATATTCTTATATCGTGTACGGGGATTCAAATATAACTTTTCCGCCTTTTACTTAGGATTTCTTTACTTTCGGAAAATTCTTTATCTTTTAATTATGAATTCATATGTTCTTTTCTGAGACTTCGTGATACCTACTTTGAAACATGAGAGAAAAGATACATAACAAAGAATTCATTCACAACAAAGCTTCTGAGAAGGAAAAATGCATTTTCATTAAAAATAAGATTTGATACAATCTCTCTTTGTCCTCACATGTTCCTCTCATGAGTACAGGAAAAACAAAGAAAAATATAAGGCTTCAGAACTTAAACACCTGGCCTGATGAATTCAGACCTCTTAACCAGGGCTCCTCCTCCTTGGGACCAGACCGTTACTCTCCTGACCACAGGCAGCAGATGTCCCTAAGAGACTTCTCAGTTTCCTCACCACAAGCTATAGTTCCAGCTTCGCTGGAACTATCTGCTTGCGAAATGGATCCTGCAAATGCCTCAAAAGAAGAATCATTTCCTAGCAGGCTGAGGAGTTGGTTGAGAAGAGAGACCCCTTACCTCGGGCACAACTGACGCTCTGCCTACTGACTTCCAGAAGAATCGCGCCGGCCTAGCCATCTGGCTTTCAGAAGAGTCGCAGGGCTTTCTCCCGAAGTCCCGGGCTTCAGAGGCCAACTCCCCCAACCTGCGTAGGACCTTGATGGAGGAATCTCCTCAGGAGGGCAGCTCCCAGCATCAAAGAACCTGTCTGGCCCCTATAGGGCACCACAGAAGGAAAGAACCGCTGGATCCCTGATGCTCTCCTGGTTCAAGGTACCTACGTCAACCAATGTCTGCAGAAGAGCATCAAAGGCAGCCTGATGCTGCATATGGCGACCCACCGGCGAGGCACTGACAATCTTCACCGCCCTCTTCACCGCCTCTTCCAGGTCCTCCATACGTCGCCCTCTGCCCATCCAGAACTGTTCTCCACCAGAGCCCGCAGGGAGCGAACTTCAGACTTCAACAGCTCCTCCCAGCGGTGTGCCTCGGAGGCCGCCTCTTTCGCCCCTGACAAGGCCTCCCTGGCCTTAGTCAGTTCCTCCCTTAACCTCCTTCTCTCCTCCCTCAAAGCCTCCCTATCATCGTCCAAATCCTTTAATCTTTTTCGGAGGTCTTTGACATGGGCGGAGTGGGCCTGGTTCACATCCGCCAGATTGCGGTTAAACTCTCCCCTCGCAATCTCACTTTTGTTAGCCCACTCCGCATTAACCTGGCTAGAGAAACTAATCTGCCTTCCAGCTGGAGTAACCCCTCCAACTCATCTTTCTGATTACTCAGAGAACACTTTGTAACTTGAGACAAAGCATCCTCCGGGTCCCTTATCCTCTGAAAGTAGTAAGATTCTGCTATCTCCTTTCCCTTCAAAGACTTTACCACCTCCAGAACTTCGGAGGTGTTCCCCGATATCTTCTCTTCTGCCCGCCTTATCTCACTCAGCCGGTCTCCCAGCACGCTCCAAACACCCCCGATACTGAGGGAGGTGCTGGGAACGGCCGGGAGGACTTCTCCCCTCTCCTCCACTACCTTCTCCGCCTCTGACCCCCCTGTACCAGAAGCGGTGAGGGGAGGCTCGCCCCTCATTGAGACCAACCTTTTTCCCAATAGCCCCCTTGATTCTTCAGAAACTAGGGTAGCATCAGAGGCATGAATTAGGACTCTTAAGAGAATAGACCTACCAACAAACAGGGATGGTTCCCCCTCACGTTCATCAGAAACCCCGACACCAGGGAGGAACCGCCCAAACTCTTCACCCTTGAGCATGATCTTCCCGGGTGCCAACTTCTCTCCACTAGCTTTTTCTCCTATCAAAACCACTTCCCTTAACTCCTTAGCTTTCGAAGGTGGCTTAACCGGAGATTCAGAAACTACCACCACCGCTGTGGCTTCAGCACTCCCGGTACCCTGGAGGGACTCCAATGTCTGTACCAGGGCACCGACAACCCTAGCCGTAGGGGCTTTTACCTTCAAAGGTGCGCATGCCTCCAACATCTTCTTCTCCGGAAGGGCGTCCGTCACTGGTGCTCCGGCTCTTTTCTTAGAGAGGCCGGAGCAACCTTCCATTTCCTCTCCGCCATCTTTGTGATCGCTCTCGCTTTCTTTCAGAAACTCAACGGACAGGAAGGATGGAATGCGAAGCAACAGCCTCCGCCTCCATCTTATCCTTGCAGACCTTGGGCAGCGCGTCCACCTTCGCGACGGTTCGCATTTCAGGACCCATATTAAATATTCGCGCCCTGACAATGCGGGGGGCTGATGTTAACACGTGGTTCCTGCGTTGCATCCTGGCCGAACGCGTGGCGCCCGACGGGTCTGTACTTGATTGATTGATTTGCTTACTCAGCTTCCAGTTTACAGGATTATTGACCCAGGTCAAACCTCGGGCGCGAGGATTCACTCAGACATCGGCCACGACGTTCCAGGATCATCCCTCGTAACCTCGGTCCCGAGGGTATGAGGTAACGCCTGTCACGATCAACTTCACCTAACCCCGCCGATTTCCGTACAGACACTCTTCCCCAGGAAAGTACCAGCATTAAAGGATGTCATCTTCCTCGTACAGCTGCGGACTTCTCCAGTGACAGACAAGCGGCGCTCGGAGCTCACCCGTCACCTTTCCTCCGGAAAACCAGGGTGGAGCTACGCGTGTCAACGGCTATAAAAACCGCTGAACAGGCCCAGCCAGAAAAAGGAAAAAAAAAAGGGAAAAAAAGAGAGAAAAAAGGAGAAAAAGAGGAAACGAAAAACAGAGAAGGAAGGGCAGAGAGACTCAGGCTCTGAGATTCCTAGTTTTCTCATTCATTTGTAACAAAGCCCCAACTGAGGAGCTTCTTCTTCTTCTTCTTCTTCTTCTTTTTCATAAACAAAGCATTGTACAAACCCTGTTTTAGGGTTATTCCTTCCAATTAGTGAAACTCCTTCGCTGATCGACCAGTGGACGTAGGGGATTTCCTCCCTGAACCACCTTAAATCTCTGTGTGCTTTTCTGGTTTCTTTGGACAGAATCTTCTCCCTGAGCCTCCATTAACAGGCTCACCTCCTTTGCGCGCCGCCGTCTCCCGGAACTCTCTCTCTTCGGTGTTTCTTAGGACCCCCACATCCTACGTCAACAGACTCAAACGCATCTATCGTGAAATACATAAATTATACATTCGTTATAGCCTTGTAGGCAGTACTATGAATATCTATTCAATTTTTTTTTTTATCAAATTTCATGGTTAGTATAAATAATTATAACATTTTTTTTAGCTCAAAAGACTCCACCTAATAATAAAGTGTTTGAGATTCAGATGCAATGACTTAAAAACTGTCGAAGTCAACGCAAAATTTAGAAAACTTGGCCAATTAAAAGAAAATTTTATTAAGAACCTTCCGGCAGCCGAGCAATAATTTCTCGGTTGAAAAGGCAAACATCAGCTCAGTCAAATTATGTATATTTTCTATGAAAAAAATTAGGGATAATTTCATTTTAGGTCTCTAAGGTTTGTCTAATTTGCTATAAATATTCAAAAACGTCAAAAATATCGTTCAGGTCCATAATAATTACTATATAGTTTACTAGAGTCCTAGTTATTTTTAAAAAGCTTCCAATCAGGTCTAACATAACGTTTTTCATTTAAAATACCGTTATTCCATTAAAAAAATTAAATTAAATTAAATATTTTTTCAATAACGATTTTACCCCTCACGCGCAGTGCGTCCGTGCACGGATCACCTGCGTGCGACCTTGAGCATCGGCGGCCGACAGTGCGCTGCCACCGGCGTCCGCGTGCAGGCAGCCGTCAGCTCGCTACCGTGGCATCCTCACACGGGTCACCGCAACGCGTCGCCTCGCGCGCAAACGCTTGGAAGTCCGCGTGGCGGCCCTGAGCATCGGCGTCCGCGACAGGGTCTCCGCAGAGCGTAGCCCCGAGTTTCGGCGTCTGCGTGCGGGGCAGCCTTTGCACGGCTAAGCACTCTGATCCACTCGTAGGGTGCCGCAGCATGCCCGCGCCCGGGCTACGTGTGCGAGGCTTTGTGCATAGGGAGTCCGTGAGGGGACGACATGGAGGCCATTCGTGCTCCGGCCTCAATAACACACTTTGAAAATTAATAGATCAAGGAAGTATATTTTTGTTATTTTTACAAATACATAATAGGTTCTCTCACGGAGGGGCCATAATGTCTCATATAATATTATTTACGAAACTAAATAATATATTTTAAATTTACGAACTTTTCATATTTAAGTAATTAAATCTCTGGAGCCTAAATCCAAAAATTTATTTATTTTTTCACAAGTTTGTGTGAGCAGAATCTCAAGTGATGGATCAGAACAAGTCGGACTTAACAAAAAATTAATTTTTTATTCTAAGTTTGAGTTCAATTCAAATTTACTAAAACTGTTTTTTCAAATTTAAGTAATTTTGAGTTTAATCGAGAAGAATTATAATCCATATTTTCTTAAAAAATATATATTATATTAAAAATAATATTATAAATTTAAAGTGTTTATTATCAAATCTATTTTATATAAATTATTATAACATATTTATATAAATACAATTTTTTAATTATGTTTTAAAAATAATAAATATATACTATATATATATTGAATTAATTTTAAATTTAATTATCTTCGATTTTTACACCTACGTACCAAGTTAGAGAGTAATATTCCGTTCAAGTCCCTTCAGTTTAGGTAAATAATTTATAGATCTCTGATGTGCTAGGATTTATTCACAGTGATCTACAGATTTTGAATTATTACATATGAGTCCTTGAGTTTGATAGTATATTTCGATGACTGAATGCTATCAGATTGAATATGTACACGTTTAACTGGAAGTAAAAAGTTGCATGCCCTTACAAAATTATTTAAAAATATTATTATGCCGAAGAAAGCAGTATGTGATTAATTTTAATTAATAGTTAAAATCAAAATTTTCAAAAAGCTTAAAAAGTTTTATATGAATACTACTTTCAAAAATAAACCAAGCAGGAAATGATAAAGGATCAAAAAGTAATAAAACTTAAAAGTTAGTAGCTTATATGTTAATTTTTGTGGATTGATGTGCAAGAACTTTAATATCTTAATAACCTAGAGGCAATTCACCTTTTTTTTTTTTAATATTAACCATCAATTTGGTTTGAACTTTTACAGAGTTGGGCATCTGTTTTATAAGTTGCGAAGTTTAAATTTAATCTTTCGTTTTTAAGATCTAAACATAAATTCGTTTTGATGAGTTATTGGCTTTAATTAAATTTACAAAAATATGAAGCCTTTCGAAATAAAATTTTAAATTTTGTTTTTCTATACTATATAAAAGCGGAACTTAAGCAGGAGAAAAAATTAGTTGTCGTTTACGCGGCAGCAGAAGAAAAAATCAGTTGTCGTTCCTGCCGCGTTGTCGTTTCTGCCTTTTTGTCCTTTCGGCCGCGTCGCTTTCTTCTTTTTGCCAAAAGGGTAAGCGGCGATAACACACAGCATGTATTACAGAGCGATAAGCAAGAGCTTATTACACACGGCATGTATTTTACATTATGTTTGACTTTTATGTCTGTCAAGTTATCATATTGAAGCGAGATTTTTATGTTGACTTTGCTCATGACTTAAGCTTTATAGGTAGTGTTATAGAATTTTTTTCCTTTTAAACTATTTGATTGCCATGAACCACTTATTGAATGTCAGTCTGGACAGGCTTTCCTCAGTGAGGCTGTCACAACCAACATCTAGGAGTGTCTCACAGTTTTATTGCTACTCAGCTTAGCTGAATTAGATTTTGTGTTCTTCCAGTTGTATTGACTTTTGTTTATTTTCTTTCTGAAAGTACTTGTTTTATTTTTTGATGTTATTAATCTGTAAATTGTTTGTTGGATGATCATCTATATTGCAATATTTTTATCTTTGTTTCTGTTATTTTATGAATGATCCCACATTATTTAGGTGTTTTGTTAAATATCTTGTATTATTGTTTTGAAAATTGTTTTATAATTTTGTTGAAGTTTCTATGGATGAGATAACAAGTATCTCAACCTTAACAAAATATTTTATATTTCGATGTATTTATATAAATTTTTTTTACATTACATCACATATAATCTAAATATTTTTCTCATTGTATAATTAAGATTTATGTGACATATATATATTAAACAATAACAATAATAAAAAAAATTATAGTATGAGATTATTATTATGAAAGAAAGAGGCAGCTACCACAAACTGATGACATATTAATTTAAATTGTAATTTGGCACGTACATCGCACGTGCATATAACTAGTTACATAAAAAATCTTATCTATTTTACCACTATAACTCTCGATATTATACTTATAAATAAAAATTATTTTATCATTCTAATGTAAACAACTATTTTATTTTTCCCCATAAAAATTTGAACCCAACAAATTTTTATTATTTATTTTAGACTCACTACCAATTTTAATATGAAAAATCCAACTTACTTCATTTTATATACCAATCTTCCAACCATAGCCCATCGAAGGCTTACTTTTGGATCAAAAGGAGAAAAAATTTTAAATGATATAAAATGAATGAAGTTAAATAAATTTATTTTGATGGAAAAATTTACGTGGGCTTTGAAAAAAGATTGATTCTTTATTAAAAAAATATAATATATATGTTGAATAAAAGCAAATTTTAAATTTAAGATTTATGCATAGTGGAAAGTGGGGGTATTCAAAATTTCACCTATAAAAAAAGTTTTTGCTTATTTAACCTTGAAAATTATATATTTATATATAATATTTTATACTTTTAATGCATAATTATGAACTGCAATATTTCCATCAAGTTCAAAAATATTTATCTCTTCGTCTCATTTAATGAGAGAAAAATTTAGTCTTTCATTCAAGTAATGCCATTCATAATTATATATTCAAAATGCAAAGTGATCTAATTTTAAAGTGAAACGAGTACAAAACAATTATGAGTGACATATAATTCTTATAATAAAATAATATTGATTTTAATAGAAGCGAAATGCCATAGCCCTTCTCCCATCTCTCTTTATATCAGAGAAAAAAAATTATATAACTACAATAATAACCAAATCTTAATCCCATTAGGTGGGATTGGCTATATAAATTCTTTATTTTCACTGCACTTTATCAATTAAAAAATTATTATTCAAGTCTAAATGAATAAAATCACTCATTATATTTTTTTATTATGTCTCCTTTAATCTCCCTCTTCTTTTGGTATATAGGCAAAACTAATAATTCAATTTTTCTAATTGAAGCTTCAATCGGTCTACGATTTACATATTCAAACCATCTAAGCCAGCTTTCTCTAAGTTTATCTTTAATTAATGCAACTCTAATTTTCTCGCAGATATACTCATTTTTTATTCTATATTTTCATGTATACCCACACATCTATTTTAACATCCTTATTTCTGCAGATCTATTTTAACATCCTTATTTCTGCAGCACTATATATATATATAGCTAAAATATATAATATATAACAACTTTACAAAAAATGTAAACATGCTTGAAAGGTTAACTTTTTGGTTCAACTTTATTAGACATTAAATAAAAAAAAAACTCTATTAAACATGAAAATTATTATGCACCTATAGAAATTTGTGCCAATTTATTTTGAGGAAGGATTGAAGAAAACAAATATTATTAGTCAAAGGAAGAGAGTTATTCTGCCAAAAGAGAGATTTTGAGGATCAACTTCAACTTTAGCATACAAAAAGCAAGTGGGAGTATGCCAGTAGATGGCATTTATTGCATCATGAAAAAGTTAGGCATGCACTTGTGCTCATGAATGCAGAGAAATAATCAATACCCTAAAAAAATATTATATGTTTATATTACTATAAGCTCTAGAGAAGAAAAGATAAGAATTAATAAGAGAGGAAGAAAAAAATGAATGAGATATAAAATTTTCATGTAAAAATCCATCATAAGATGGGAGTTATTGCGGACAAAGAGCAGATTGTTGTTGATAGAGGGACGGTGCAGGAGAATTTAATTTCATCATCGATTCAGAATTGACTATAGTATCCCATAATTGCACGCCATGTGACATTATAACACGAATTTGACTTGCGCAACAAAAGTCAGATATATAAGTAGAGCCAAATGTTTCAAACAAATGGCAAAAGTCAAATATCTTTATCGAACGCTTTATGATTCCTTATTAATTATTGGATAATCATGAATTTTATGTTTAAAAGTTGACTTAATGAAAATCAAATGCTTAATTATTTTTGAACATCAACGGCTACATAAACTATGGAGCAAGTAGAACAAAAAAAAAACAATAATCACACAGCCCTTGAGCAAAACTCTAAACAGTGATCAGAATCAAGCAGCTCCTCAATCATCTTCTCTATGTCATCCTCCTCAAGATCCCTGAACTTCTTCAGCGTGTCATCCATCCCTTTCACAGGCTTCCTCTCCTCATTCCTCATCACCACTTCCTCTGCCTCCTTCCTTCGAAACAGGTCTTCGCCCGCGAGCAGATGCCGCGGGCCAGGCTGTGAAGCCTGCAATGAACTGAGGTGGCAGCGACGAAGCTTCGCCATTAGTGTTGCAGAGAGAAGATTGGAGGATGAAGGAGGGATGCTGGGGTCGAATGGGAAGTTGGTTTTCGCCTTCGGCCCACACATCACCCTCGAAGCTTCGTCGTAGGCTCTTGCGGCGGCCTCAGCCGTCTCGAAGGTTCCCAGCCATATCCTAGTCTTCCTGAGGAAAAAGATGCCAAATTTCTGATTAGCAACCATTTACTAATATGCATGAATTAGTATTTTGAATTCAAGACAATTGGGTTATAAAATTAGCCTTTAAGGCACAATCTACAAGCTTAAATTTTTGGGTCTCAATTTGGAATGCTCGTAATCTCAAATTATCTGTAACATAACGAGATTTAACAGAGATCTTGGCTGATCCTCCAATAATTTAACTGATTTTATAGTTTAAAACTTACAGATTGTAGGCTGGAAATAATGATTATGTGATTTGAGAGAGAAGGGAGAAGCTATTCTTACAAGGAAGGATGGCGGATCTCAGAGACCCATGAGCCCCAGTGCCTCTGTCGAACTCCTCGGTATCTTTGATGTGGCCTAGCCATTGCTGATCATAACTTCTTCTTCTTCTTCTTCTTCCTCCCTCTCTGTGATAGAGAACTTGAACTGGAATGTCAGTTTTGAAGGGGAGGGGAACGTTGGAGAGCTGATAGAGAGAGGTGTGGTGATTTATAGTTGGCACTGAGCGTTGGCTTCTTGTATGTTTGAGCTAGTGGGGGACCAAGAAGTCCTCTGATTTTTTTTACCTCCTCACTGAGAGAATCAATGTAATTTATGAACGATGTTACCTCTGTGAATTTAAGTTTAGATTATAATCTTTTTTTAGTCCTTCTATATAATAGATCTTTGATTGATAAATTGATCAGAATATTAATTTATTTGATAATTCAGTGAATTAAGATTTGATTAATTAAATAATTTAGTAAATTAAGTCCTTCAATTATAATTGACATTGCATTTTTCTATTCTCAAACATATGAAAAAAAGCCATAAATTTGACTCAAATTCTTTTGGTTTGACCTAAAAAAGCTCATGATGAGATACTTTTGGTAAAAAAAAATATAAAAATTAAATTTTAGTATATATATTTTTTTTATCAAAATAAATTTTAGTAGTAATCTTTAATGTACTTAATTTTTTGATATAATGATTTACTTTTGTGTTCATAATTTTTTTTAATACTAAATTTTTCACTTAAAACTCTCTATTATTCTTGTTTATATCTCTCATTATTTTTTTTTGTCTATTTCATATCAAACTTTAATTTTAATTATATTAATATAAATATTGAGTTAGATTCAATATATATATATATATATATATGAAAACTGAGTTATATATTAAAATAATGTGATTTAATTATTTGAGCTACGTGCGGAAAGTTAGTGACTCTAGTAAGAGTTTTCACTACACAATCAACAATTAATAAATGACTGCTATGAATTGATTGAAGAACTACGTAATGAATGTTTATATTCAAGAGAAGTCATCTTCATATTAGTGATAAATAAAAATGATATTATTATATAAAATAGTTTTCTGCTACAAAATTAAATTATTGGATGAGTCGTTATTTTCTCGAGGTAGATCGATGTTACACCCACCTTTGCATGCAAGTACATTGAATATTTTCTTACCTTGCTATGTCCATGGTTCAACTCAAGGCAATGAATATTCTTGTGTTAATAATTAGCACCTTGATCCAATTTTTTTTTTTATTAATAAGAATATTTTAGAGTAATAAATAAAAATCTATTTTGTTTAAAGCTATGCAATGATTTCCTATGATTTCACTTAGGGACACCAACCTTTTATTTTTATTTGGTGAAGGAAATATCCCTATTTCTGACTGATGCTCATTAAATGAATCTGAAACAGGTGAGAAGAAGAATTTATTGATCACAATATGACAAAAAAAAAAATTATGGATAACAACATGAAGAGTAAATTACATTTGGGCACTTAAACTCCGAAGAGCATCTCAAATTGATTTCAATTTTTAAAAAATCTCAATTTTAATTACTGACATTGTAAAAATATAGCATTTTTTATTCTTATAAATCTCAATTTTAATAAAAAATCTAAAATTTAGTTTCTCTCATTCCCTGTTTTCTCTTTTCTAAAAATTTAAAACTACAACAACTACAACAACAACAACCACCGAGCCTTAATCCCACTAGGTGGGGTCGGCTACATGAATCCTTTGTTTTCATTGCGCTCTATTAGTTACCAAATTCTTATCTAAATTTAAGTAACTAAGATCACTCTTTATAGTTTATTGCCATGTCTTGTTTGGTCTCCCTCTTCCTCTTTGTACATGGGCAAAATCCAATAACTCAATTTTTCTAACTGGAGCTTCAATCGGCCTACGATTTAGATGTCTAAACCATCTAAGCCGACTTTCTCTAAGTTTATCCTCAATTGATGCCACACCAACTTTCTTTCGGATATACTTTCTAAAACTTTAAAGCTAAAAAATTAAATATTATATTCTAAAAAGTTAATTAAGAATAATCTTACTCGATAATATCTCAATTGGGATCGAACGATAGTTCTTATATAGGGACCCAAATTGAGTTCAGTTTTTAAAAAGTTAAGACTAATTTGTAATAATTTATTAATCTCAGGGGGCTAAATCCAATTTAGCCTAAGATTTAAAGTGTTTGTATAACAGTAATGATGGCATGTTACCTGAGGAGAAAGCATGAGTGGAGGGATGGGAAAGATTTGTGAATTTGGGAAGGAGCCACTGGCCCCATGTGGAGAACAAAAACACTGTCCATATAAAAACAGGCACAAGCTATTAAATTATGATATCCTTTTTTTGCTCCTCTAAATGATGCTCTCAAGCATGATTTCAAGTTTTTTTTTTTTTTTTTAGGGCAAAATTTTTTAAAATTTGATTAACTCTTTATTTAAAATAAAAAATTCATAACACTCGTTACGTTGAAATAGTTTGGATCCACTTGAGACAGTCCTGCTTGGTGCGAGGACCAAAAATCAGGACTAAAATTAGTATTAGTTTAAAAAACAATAATAATAATAATAATAATAATAATAAATTAATTTTTTAAATTATTCTATACAAATTTTAATATAAAAAATAATATTTTACTCCGAGTACTTAATAATTTTTAATAAAAATATAAACTTTATTTCACATTTTAGATCAGAATATTTTAGTCTAGAATGTGAAATAAAATTGATATTTTTATTTTAAATTGTTGAGTATGTAAAGTAAAAATAATTTTTTTTTTATATTAAAATTTGTGTACAATGGTATAAAAAATTTATTTATTTATTTATTTATTATTATTTTTTTAAACTAATACCAATTTGGTCCTATTTTAGTTCTGTTTTGGTCCTTGCGCCAAACAGGGCTATTACTCGTATTTTCTTAATTCAAAATCGACTTGCTTTTTTTCTTGCGCAAAATTAACAGGCTTGAACAAAAATTAATTCAACTAATAATTGACTTAATATATATATATATATATATATATATTTATGTAAATTTTTGTAATATATAATTAAGAGGGCATTTGGTTCATTATTATTTTAGTAGTATGTAATATAATTTAGATGTCATAATATTTAAATATTATTTTTTAATTAATAATTTTATAATTTTATAGAAAAGTATTTATATATATTATTAAACTAAATTATTGTTTTCTCTAAATAATATAACATAATATCAAAATAACATTAAATTAAATGCACTCTAAGAAATTTTAATATATAAATACATTGTAATAATTTATATGAATAAGATGAGATTAGAAATAAATACATAAAATTAAAAGTGAACTCTAATATTATATTTAAATTAGAAATAAATACATAAAATTAAAAGTGAACTCTAATATTATATTTAATAAATAATAATAATAACTATTTATTATCAGTTAGGCTTAATTTAACTAAAAAATTGACTCAAAATAAATAAAAAATTATCAAATTTGAATCAAACTTGAATAAAAATTAAAATTTTTAATTTGGAGCTAAACCAACTGGAGGCTCCTTCACTAAAGTAGTTTTCTCTGTGTGCTTTGCCCATTGGTTTGAGTGGGTCCGAGCGTTATCAAACATGCCCATGCCTTGCAGGCAGGGGTGACAAAAAAAAATATAATAATAATAATTAGTCTGTTTGATGCGAGAATCAAAATAGGATCAAAATAGTACTAATTTAAATAATAATAATAATAATAAATAAATTATTTTAATTATTTTACATAAATTTTAATATAAAAAAATATTTTACTTCACATACTCAATAATTTTTAATAAAAATATAAATTTTATTTCACATCTTAGATCAAAATACTCGATTTGAATATTTTGATCTAAAATGTGAAATAAAATTGATATTTTTATTTTAAATTGTTAAGTATGTAAAGTAAAATAATATTTTTTATATTTGAATTTATGTAGAATGATTTAAAAAATGTATTTATTATTATTATTTTTTTTTTTTAAATTAGTACTGTTTTGGTCCTGTTTTGATCCCGTTTTGATTTTGTTTTGGTCCTTACGCCAAACAAACTTTTGGCCACCAATTGGCCTAAAATTTAAGCTCATAAGTAATCACGAGAAATATTTCTATATTTTTATGTATTTTTTTCACATATATAAATTTATTTATTTTGTAGCATAAATTTAATTCATTTTAACCTTTTCTTTTCAAGAATTATATTAGAGATAAATGAGAGCACTGCGAGCTCTTCTTTAATACTATATTAAATCTCTATTTATTAATTAATTTAAAACTTAAGTTTACAGATAATGGTAATGAATAATTTTAAATATTTGTTTAACAAGTTAAAATTAATCAAATATAAATTTCAATATTAAGATTTAATTATTTTCACATCATATATATATTTATATTAAAAAATTAACTTTAAATTATTAAAATAATAACTAACTTATATCACATAATTATTAATTTTATTTTATATAATATACTATTCTTAATAAAAAAAATTCTCATTCAAATTTAAACTTACAAATAATAGTTATGAATAATTTAAGCATTTGTTTAACAAATTAAAATTAATCAAATATATTATATTAAATATAAATTTAATATTAAGATTTAATTATATTTCACATCAAACACACATATATATATATATATATATATATATTAAAAAATTAGTTTTAAGTTATCAAAATAATAACTAACTTATATCACATAATTATTAATTTTATTTTATATAATATACTACTTTTAATAAAAAAAACTCTCATTTAAATTTAATTTCAATCTTATTTAAATTAACTGTTACAAACAAACATCATTCATGTTTAAGTTCTAAGAGTAATATAACACAAATTTATGATTTTTGAAAATCCTTCTATTGATCCTCTTGTCGCAAAAATAATTTCAATTGGATCATTGATGTAATGATTTTAACATAAATATTTAAGTCATTTTCAATGAATTTCGTTATTATTTTGTTAGCAATTGGAGGAAACATGATTTTTTAAATTAATGATGTTACGTATATGCCTACTGTTTTATTTTTCTGTCTATCGGGGTCACGAATGAAAGAAAATAATTTTAAATTTATTTTATTAACTTTGTTGTATCTGGATCAACGTCAACTTATCTGAAGTGTATACATGAAAGCTTATGTTACAATGATTAAGAATGACCTATTTAATAAATTCAAAGACTCATTAAAAAGCTTTTCAAAAGGGTAATTATCATTTAAGTTTTTCAGATTAAAAATTAATTTTAAATAAATTTATGATTTTAAAAAATTAATATTTTAATTCTTGAGTTCTCTTTATTTTTTTTAATTTGATCCTTGAGATCAACCTAATTAAATGCTTCACTCAGCCCTGTTTCGATAGTTTCATCTATTTTTATCAAAAAAAAATATTTTTAATTATTATTTTAAATTTGAAAATGACTAATTTCTTTATAAAATAAAATTAAAAAAATGACTAATTTCCATAATTTTCAGTCAATTCAACTCATTATCTTCTTTAAGATATGCCAATATTATTATTTTTTTCTTCAGTTCATAGCAAATCGTTGCAGCAAATATACTAACAATTTGTGTAACATGAAACTATTTTAGTTTTGCATGATAATTTTTATGTTGTTTTAAAAAATAAAATAATTAGTTATAATAAAAACTATGTAAAATATAAAATAAAGCTATTTGACATATTAAAAATTATATAAATAAAAAATAATATAATATTTTAATATTAAAATTTATGTAAGATAAAATATAAAATAATAATATGTATATATTAATTAAAAGCCATATGGCATGTAAAGATTAGATTTCACATGGCATTTTTAAGGGGAGGCTACATATGGTATAGAGATAACTTTAATTCACACCACTACATATTCATGCTCATGAGAAATACTTGATATGATTATTATGAGATATGATTTCCTTAATATTAAAATCTCATTGGCATGTGGCACAAATAAAATGCCATATAGGGTTGTAAATTTAATTTCGGGCACGTCCAACTTTGAGTCAAAATTGAATTGAAAATTTTAATTCGATACAAAATATGATTAGGAAGAGTTTGATCGATCTTAATTTGAACTAGACCTAGGCCGCATGACTCATTTATTATCAATTTAGCTCAATTCGATCTGGAGTGGACTTTCGATTCATTTTTTGGCTTTTAGTTAAAATTTTAGATATCAATGTAATTATTTATCCGGCTAACTTAAACGATGCTATTCACCTTGATTTAATAGCTAGAAATAAAAATAAAAAAATAAATTATAGGCAATAGAATTCAAACAAAAAGCTACGAAGTAAATTTTAATGTAATTATTCATTGGACTATTATGATAAAATTATTATACTAAAAAATTATATATAAATAATCAAAACAAAGACTTTGTTTTCAGGTTTAAACTTCCAAAAATGTCTTTTAATACATTAAACTAACTTAAAATTGTGATACCACATCCGATCAAAACATTTCAAACTTATCTTAAAAGTACCACCACTAATTTTTTTAATAAATTATTTCACATTGTTCATATTAAAATTAATTTTATTTTAATATCCTTATAATAAAAAGATTAAAAATATATTTAACATTGTTTCAAGTCAATTTCCATGTAATTTGATCTAGTCACCCTTTGACTCAAAATCAACTTGAAACTCAACTCGAGTGAAAGTTACCACTCAAATTCATTCCAATCAACCTCATTTCGAGATAGAAATCGAGTCAATTTCGATCTATTTTAAATAATATTCTTAATATTTATGTAACATAAAACAGATAATTAAGCTCGAATCATCTCAAAACTCATCGCAAACGCAAATAATTTTTGCTTCACACATATCAAGCTGGAATCAAAATAAAAAAACTTTTTCGATTCCTAAGTTGATAATCAATATAAATAAACAAAATGAACTCCTGAAAGACATAAGTACATTGTTTTATATCCGGAAGTCATTTTGAAATAATAAACAGCAAGCTCACGAAGAACAGAGAAAGTATTGAGTAACTCAAAAAAGTGCTGCAGAATGAGTTTAGTCCATTCTTCCTTTTAGTGTCCTCTCCTGCACTTCAGCTGGTGACCTGAAAAAAGCCATAACGAACAAAAGGAAAATCTCCCAAGTTACCGGCAGTAAAGAATACAGCGAACAAATTTTAAGACAAAACTAATAGAAAAAGGGCAGTTCGTGTCTCCAGCAAAACTTCACAACAGTAGTGATGAAGCTTCATTAATGATTTATCCACTAAAACTTTGCATTATTGTTTATGGTCTACTTTTTGGTATGTTCCAGTCCCAATAACAGACAAAGGAAGAGGGTTGCCGGAGTTCTCTTTCTCTCCCTCTCTCCCTTTCATAAGCATTGTATGAGCCCTCACGGCTACCTTTTTTCTTTAGTGAAAACTCTTCGCTGATCGACCGGTGGATGTAGGGGACTTCCTCCCCGAACCACCTTAAACCTCTGTGTCCTGCTCTGGGTGTTTTTCTTTTTCTTAAAGCTTAACTGACAGGCTTATCCTTCTGTGCGCCGTTGTCTCTCAGGACTTCTCTCTCTTTTTTGGTGTTTCTTAGGATCCCCCACATCCTACGTCAACACAAACTATCATCCATAAATATACAACTACAACAACTAAGTCTTTATCTTACTACATGGGTACTATATATTTCCATTACAATCTATCAAATAACAATTCCTCACATAGCTCCAAGTATGGTAAGAGCATTCTTTACAGTTTCTTATTATGTTTTGTTTTTATTTTCCACATCCTCTTTTTACATGAGAAAGACCAAATAACCTAACTCTTCTTATGAGCGCTTCTATCGATTTACGATTTATATGTTCAAACCATTTAAGTCAACTCCAATTTCTCTTAACATGGATTTCTCTAATGAATCATTGAGCCTGTGTAATATTAAGTGGCCAAGCCTGTATCATTCAAAGCAGTTATACTATATACAAGTGAGTGTAGCACATTAAAGTGGTAAAATAATCATAAGATTAGTGTAGCTGGCAAGTAGATGCTCAAATGGATGTCCAAGTAACGATTGTAACAAGAGGAGAAGACTAAAAAGTCGCTTGGATAATCGTAGATATGACCTAGATTCACTTGTGATTACCGATAGTGTTGTTTTAAAAAGAAATCTTAGTAGCCAAATTGGACTAGTCTGTGGCTAAGACTTTGTTGTTGCTACTGTCTTGTTGTCAGCTTTACATTATGCCTAAGGAGTAATGTGATTCAAGCATGCATATAAATCTCCAAATTTATCCATTTGAACTAGCTTCAACTAAAGTAACAACTTATCATTCTTGGATACCGTACCATGTGCCCTTCTAATAATGAGTCATCTTACAGAATGTAAAAACAAGTAGACCATCTATAGCAAAATCAGAATCGATGAAAATTACAAGCCTTGACTTCCATATTGAGGTGTATGCGTCAAATAACACAAGTATAATTCTTAGAGTATGCTCGCATCATCTCACAATGCCCGGTAGATTGTACATTAAAGGGCAGGCATCACCCTTTGCACTAATCTCCCATTGGTCTCCACCCATAGCTTTTGGGTCCTATGCATGAAGTTGCAGGTTTGCCGTCAAGAAAGAGCCACGAGATTGTGGTGTGAGATGGTTGTTGAGATAGTTGAGTTCTTGAGCTCTTGATTTAGTATGTTGTAAAACTCCAGTTGCCAGGCAGCAGAACTTTCCCAGAATCCCAAGCCATCAAGATGGTATGTTAATCTCAAGATGCTCAGTGTACTTATTCTCTTGAATTCAGCTTGATGACGAGGCCTTATGTCCCAAATTATTGCTAGAATTAAGATAGTTCTCAAGACTTTCTTTTGTGGATAAAATCAAGTCGTTGAGTTCTCCATCCCTTGATTTAGTATGTTGGAAAACTCCAAGCGCTCAGCAGTTGCGCCCAATGTTGAGGCTGTGTCCTAAATTGTTGTCAGATCCATGTCAAAGTCCTCTTGAGAAGAAGAATATTCTTGACGTAAATCTTCGAAGAATATCATCGATGGGGTGTTACATACCCTTGAAAAGGGTTCGCGAGGCTGCTAGTTTTTTAATATTCATGAATCAGATTGATAGTTGAAGAGAACTATAATGCTCTGTGGATTGAAGTATCTTAGCATGTGAGGCTTAGGTTTAAAATGCCATGCTACTTAAAGTCTAGAAAAACATCTGGCAAAATACTCTTCTGAAGAGCTTAAAATTTCAGTTAAGCATTTCAAACAGCTTCAAAGGTAAGGTAGACACAGCATCTTGAGACTTAAAGCTCATAGGTAATTACATTTTCACGCCAAAAATCAGGCTCTTTACCTATGATGATACAAAACAACAACAAAGAAGGAGAGAATGAGTTTCAGTGCCGTGCCTTTCCATTAATCCAAACTACATAGAGAAGAAATATGTTAACCTCATGTTCAAATCAACTTGGAAGTAGGCTGAGGATCAGGTATTTAAATCCCACATTGAACACAAGAATTTAACAAGGTTCACTCCAAGTTAAGACTACGTCCACAGGAGGTGGCAAACAGAGTTCACTGGATAAAGAATTTGGAGTTAGTGAAAGAAGTCTCTTCCAAAAAGAGAAGAAATCAAATCCTATCCCAGTGACCGCAGAAACTGCTGTGTAACACACATTAGTCTAGGTATTAAACCAAGAAAGTGATGAATGATACGGGATGGGTCATCCTAGACCTCAGAAACTGTTGTGTAACACACATTAGTCTAGGTTTTAAACCAAGGAATTGATGAATGATACAGGATGGGTTTGAAAACAAGACATCTCAACATCTATAAATGTTTTCCATTATGTTAGGCTTTCACTTTAGCTGATGAGAACTATGGATGGAAATTTCAGGAGGCAAATAAATGAAACTGGCCACCATAATCAATTCACAGCTTAGCAAAGAGATAAAAAAATGCACTTACACAAGGAGCACATGGCCGCCCCAACCACTTAAGCAATCACGATCCACAGATGCTAGAAGTGCCTGTGAAATAGTCTCAAACAGTTCCTCAGGTTCCTGTAAGGCATGATTTAAAAGTTTAGTGTTTGATATCATAAATATGAGGAACACATCACTTTGGAGCTTGTATATTAAAAGCAGGATTAAAAATGACAATTTCTGAAATTGAAATGGCATCTTATTTTTAAAAGTTCATCATTCAAGTAGGAAATGATGGAATCTACTACTATTAACAACTAGCACATAGAAAGTGCGCATTATTTTCAGTCAACTACATCAATCTGTACTGTGCAAAATAAGCCTTCAAGCAACTTTACAAGGATGATGCATCTGATAGAATCATGTTTAAATTGCAAATTAGATCCCTAATGACAATACACCAAGGCTTATATTATCATTAAACAAAACAACACGTAGCTGATGACTAAGTTTATAGCAACTAGGCCCCTCAGGACTGATCACAACAACTCATCTAACATGACATATTAGTCATTCAAAATCGAACAATCAGGTCTCTTACTCTTCCCCAAAGTAACAGAATATCTACATGAAATGGCATGTAAGATATGCATTTTACTGAAGCTCTTACCAAAAGTTATGAATTTTTTATTAAGAAAAAAAATGTTGAAAAAAGCTTAGTAGATGAATTAAGCTAACCATGTCAGGCTTGTACATAGATTCACAGGCACCATAAAGTGACTCAGAAGCAGTACCAGAAACAACAAAGTCCTTTGCAAGCTCCCTGAAAAAATGAATCAGAACATCACATGAGCAAAAAAGGGGGAAAAACAAAAGAGAAAAGAAATCAATTATCGCAACCATCAAGCTTTATCCTCCAAAAATAGTAAGTGGAAATCTTGTTGGAACCACAACAATAAAAGTGTACAAGATTTACAATCAAAAACCAACCTGCTTCATACCCAACAACAATAAAAGTTATAAAACAGAATCTCCCTTGCTATATTTTATGATGAAAATTCTCCATATATATATATATATATATCACAAAGAACTAGAAGATACATTTCTCACAAAGAACATATATATCAATCATAGGTGATGGAAGCAACTAGCGCTATAAAACAACATACAAAATAACAATAGGAAGAATCATAAGATATCAAATAAATTCCAGAGAATGATAGAAGGGCATACTTGGCACCAATAGAGTCCATGGTACAAATGAAAGGCATGTTGTCATCTCCCAAACCTGCAATTACTGGTTGGCAAAAGTATGGGCCAAATCTATAGAAGAAGGAGAAGCAATTTAGCTGTAAATTTCACTTTGTATTTGTGAAAAGAACACAAGCAAACAGCTATCAGTAGATTTTCGAGGTCCATTTTACTTCTAAGTAGCATTGTTGGGGTATATCCTTGCAACCCCAATTTGTGACTGTGCTGCTTAAAGAAGCAAGCACTTCAGCAATACATAACAAAAGAAAATAAGTATGAGATCAGTAGCATTGGAATCTATCATTTTATCTCTAAACAGCACAGTCACAAAACAGTGATCAGATAGAGCATCATAAATGTAGCAATGTTCAAACTTGCATTCACCCAGTTTCATTTTGGCAAAACAATTAAACGATATAGCCTGGCAGTGAAACCGTGAATGTTAAGGTTACTAAACTTAAAAAATTAAAGATTCAGTATATATGTCCTTGCTTGAACATGTTAAGACATAATTTGACTCAATAAAACATAACAGTCTTCTAGTAACCGCTAATAATTTATATTTCAAACTTGCCTCAAACACCGAAGGCGGGCTTTTTCACTCCTACAAAGAACTTACAGAAATATCTGATGCCATGGCTTTACCACATCCCAGCCATCATAAGAAAATGATATGCCACTTAAAATCATGCCTTAAAAATCAATGATAGTACAGATGATCTTGCACCCTAATAAATTTACTTTTCCTAAACTACGTCACCTTTTTTCATAGAGAAGCGCAGATACAAGGCTGGCGAATGTCTCCGGCTTCATATTCCTCTCCTCCCGAAGCTGGTACAGCTTATGGCGGAAAACAAGCCTTTGATACCTAAAACCCTCGAGAAGAACGATGAAATATGAAAGTCGGGTACCAGAAAACAGCTACATTTGGAGAGAGGAAAAAAAACTAGGGTTTAAAGCTCACAGAGTTTGGGCGTCTGTAGCGAGTCCGCCAAGGCCGATGTAGAGCTTGTCGTGGATCTTATAGATTTTCTGAAAATCCGTGGCGATGGTCTGGAGCTGAACGCCGAGGCGCCGATCGCTGGCGATAGCGAAGCAGTTCTTCCCCACCATCGCGACCAGAGCGCTTCCATTGTACTCGAAGATCTGGAGATGGGTGAACAATCAGAGGAAGATTGAGCGAGAATGCCTAGAAGGTGTTCAACGGTTTGAATGAAACGAAAAGAAGAACAGATGCTACTGTTCCTGGACCTACCGACATCGCCGGCCAAGCAGCAGCGATGAAGAAGGCAGAAGACGATCGCAAAGAGCAGGAGACGCAAAGCTCCGCGGAATTGTCAGAACTTCGAAAGGTTGGGCTTGGGTCGCTTGACCAGCAAGAAACAATTAATTATTTGTTGAGGTAAAATTTAATCTAATTTAATTTTATTTAAATATATTATATCACATATAAAATATAATATTAAAATAAATTTTATTTTATATTCTACATATATTACTAAAATAATAATTAATTCATATCATATTTTTTTATATATCTCAATATAATAACTAACTTTATATCACATTCTTCACATATCTCAATATAATAATTAACTTTATTTCATATTATTTATAATTATTAATAAAAAATATTTCTATTTAAAATTAATTTTAATCTTATTAAATTTAATATTATAGACAAACAGGTCTTTCAAAATTAAAAATTAATTATTATTTATTTTATAATCATATTTATATGATCATCAAATATTAAATTAATTAAATGGATAAATTACTTTTTTATATTTAAAAGGATAATAATATAAATTAAAATTTGTAATAGATATATAAAGGAGATTTATGTAAATGCCACAAAAATTTTTGAAGACTATCCAATTCAAATATATGATATCATATAATTCAAATTTTATGAAAATAGTAATATACATATAATATTTAAAGTTTTAAATAATATATATGTAATTATCATATATATATATATATAATTATAAATTTATTCATTTATTATCACTATAATATAGTAAATAATAAAAAATAGATTAATAGGTATAGATCACCTAAGTTGTAGGATAATATCGTGTAGATCGATGAATTTAAAAATCTATGATTTGAGTTTTGAGCCTCAAAATCATTTTCGAAGTTTTTAAGGTGGACATAAATTTTTAATTTAGTATTTTTTAATAAATTCTATCATTTCTCTATAAAAAATCTTAAATTTTTTTAAAAATTTATTTTAAATTATACAATTATAAAAATATCATTTATATCTTTATTTTCTCACTTAATTCTTGAGACCATCACCACTAAGGTGCCCTTCATGAAGGCTATGCAGGGTTCTACAGCTCTGCACAAAGGGCCATGTGGAGCAACCCTCCCGGCCCAAAGATCGCGCAATGCGAAAAATTATTGTATACATATGGAGTAATCTTTCAGCAATTTACTTCTTAATGAGCCAGCGTCACATAAGTATATCAGATCCATCACGTGTAGTCTGCTCAATAATTTTTTTGCGCTTAGCATGGTACTTAATATAGTGCTTAATATGAATATTTTATATTTAACAAAACTATTTTTCTATTACATCAATCATAAACACATCTATACTAAATATTAATATTAAGTTCTACAAACAAAAAAGCAGTTATAGTAAGTACTATAATTGTGACATCCCAAAATGGCTGGGTGATCTACTGGGTTTGTTCTAACAAACTCCTGCCATTTCTGGTGGCAGGTGCTGCATAAGATGGATCACGGGTTATAGTGTGAGGTACAACAGGTTGCTGCAAAACTGACGGTGAGGTAAGGTTATGTGAGTTTGTGGGTTTTTCTGGCGTTTCCGGGAAGCCGGGACGTCACAGACTCACAATAATAAGCATCATACTAAGCGTAAAAAATTTATTGAATGAATTGCACGTGATGGATCCCACATGCTTGTGTGACGTTAGTTGATTGAGGAGTGGATTGCTAATCATGTGTGCACGGGCAGTGGTCTTGCACATATGTGGCAGCCAACGATTCAGGCACTAAATCACTTCAGTAATTCAAAGCCCAGACATAATATTTTTCTTCAGCGTGCCTCAATGGTTGATAGTAGTGGTACAGCCCTGGTGTTCGAATGGGTCCACTTACGTGCACGACTATGCGGTTATCAATATTATCCAAATAACCTCCCCCCCATGGCTAGAAAAAGCGCCAAAATAATTAATTACATACATACACTTTAATTTACAATATGCTATGTTAATACTGTAAAATTATGACCTTTATAATAAACAAGTTTAAAATTAACAAAACACTATAAAATTATAAATCATTAAACTTATTTATTAAACATATTTATTTCCAGTGAACAAATTTAAAAAATTTTTACGAAAATAATATTGCTATTCTATGTTATAAGATAATTTATTGGTTAATTGTTTTTTTTTATTACAATATTATCATATTTCAGTTTCACCAAATTCTTATATGCTATATTATTTTAAATTTTGTAATAAATTTCATTCCTAAATTTTTATAACTTTTTTTCTCGTTTGGTGCGAGCTTTTTTTTTTTTTTTACTATTAGAAAGTGTGTAAGATGTAAAATACTTTCAATTCTAATATTCATAATTGTATTGAATATGAAATAAAATTGATTTTTATAGTTGAAATTTATATTGGGTAAAAATCTCACCTCAAACCAAATGAAGCCAGTCTTCTGTAAACTCTTTTCAAGTGACTTTTTAACTTAAGCTACATACTTTTTATAAGTTTTAACCATAGCTTTTTTTCTACTTGTGGACCTCAAACTAAACTCTAGACTCCTCTCAAATAGAGAGAAAAGAGTGATGAAGAAGAGAGCGGAAGAGAGAGATAAGAACGAGAAAGAAATGAGGGCCATAAGAAAAGGGAGAGAGAAAAAAAAAACATATTTTGCAATTTTTTTGATAATTTTACGTGATTTAACTAAAAAATAACATAAAAACTCAATTGGTTTAAACCATACAACCTTATGAAAATTTTTTAGGGACCTACTAATAAGTCATTGATTCTTTCATACAAATCAACTATTGATGACTTCCTGCAACCAATTGTGTGGGAATCGTCTCCGGAATCTCGATAAATTCCCAGGTGGGGGGATGGGTATTCATCGAGCATAATCTCCTCGGTGCCGACACTGCTAAGAATTCTCCATAGTCGCACAAACTGCGACATGCACATGAAATGGTTAAACCATGACAAAAACAAAAACAAGCAGTTCAAATTACAATTTAACTAATTTGTCTAATATTTTCATCCACATTTGCGTAAGATTGAGAACACAATCTTTGAGGCAAAGAAAAGAAAGATAGGAGCATATTAAAAAGTGTGATGTTGGTGGGACATGATAAGTTTTAGTTACTGGAAGTAAATAATCAAGTTTTACATTCATAAAAATTTTTCATTTACATAAAGATCATCATCTACGCAGCCTTATATGATCATACATTTGATGAATAATGAGGATCTTATAACTCCCTGAGCTGTTTCTTCGAATTCAAATCTGAACAGGAAGTATTTCGTGATGGGAACTGAGATACTATGGATTTTTCTAACAGAACAACGAAGAGCAAGTGATTTCTGAAGCATGACATACTCTCAGTTCTCTGCACCACTTGGTAAATAAAGCATCACTTCCTTCATGAGGACATAATCCCACTCAAGAAACCCCTATAAAAGAAAGGAATAAGCAGATAAATATAACATCTTATTTTAGGGGAGGATGTTTGAGTCAATACAATCTAAATGTAAGTGTTATTTAAATGTTAATGTTATCTAAATGTTCATATCATCTACCAATTGTTATTTGTTTAATTTAATATTATTATACTCGATGCAAGTGCAATAATTATTAGACATATTAAGGGAGTTAAAAGCAATTTAGCTCAAAATAATTATTGATAGATAGGAAATCGTGATCATACGCAGGCGTGGTGGTGTCAGTGGTGACATCTTTACTTTTAAGTTTGGTTTTGTAAAATTATGTATTTTATTAGAAATATCATTTATGCAGCTAACTACCTTACTCATACAGCTATACTAGGATATTTTGTGTGGAATAAAAGTATGCCTCTTCCAGATGAGTTTTGTAATATTCTTAAACGGGATAATGATTAATGTACCTTTTGTGCCTTAACTTTAGTTTAATACTATTGGCCTAGGCCACAACAACAACAACCAAGCCTTAATCCCACTAAGTGGGGTTCATGTCATGATTGAATCGACAAGTTTTACGTTGGCTGTCGACTACCTAACGCAACCTTCCGCGTTTCTCATCCGAGACTTGGGACCAGGCAACGACGCGTTAAGGATGCAACACGAGGACTTCCTAGGAGGTCACCCATCCTAGTATTACTCTCACCCAAGCACGCTTAACTACAGAGTTCCTATGGGATCCGGTGCTTTTGTGCTGGTATGGTCGCACCCAAAAAGAAATTCAGTAGCAGAAACACGAATACTATATAATTTTTTTATAATATTATCAAACCATATAATTAGTTTCTTCAAATAACATGGCATAACACCATAATAACAATGAATCAAATACCCCTTAGTTATTTGTTTAGTTAGAAATGTATCTCATACCATAATCCAGAAGCACTCTTCTCTTTGCTTCTGCATAAAAGGAAGAAGTCAAGGAATTAGCCAAGCAAAACTAAATAATTTGAAGAAATTGGAAATATAAGTACTAAATTTTCATCTTGATATACCTTGGTTTTCCCAGAAATGCATCATTTATTTCATCAACTGTCGGCCTTGTGGGAAATCTGGCTATACTGAGGTATTTCTCCTTGCCAGAGGGCAAATCAATCCTCTTAAAGAGCTCATACTCCTGGGGATAAGACATTCTGAAATCAATAACACAAGTTAGAGACATCTGCGTAGATCTGAAAATAGGAAAAATGAGAGGAAAATGCAATATCATGAGTGAGAAGCTTATTTTTCTTAAAAAAAGAGATGACTAGTATGGAGACCTTGCAAAAATACAGCCCCAAGAAGACCAAATTAATAATCAAGTCAGTAAAAATACACATATATAAATTTGATTATAAGCCCTCTTAGACTAAATTTCAAACAAAAAAGATTTTGCCAATCTGACCACCTAAAGTATAGGTAAAGAAATCTAGTAAATAACAATTTTATCAATGGATATTAAATTTAATAATAATGTCACCTGCCTTCATAAAAGTTGCACCATTACCGACACATGAATAAAATTATAGTTTATACAAAAAAATTATCACAGTCGAATCGTCCATGGTCTAACCTTAATGCGCCCATAATTGGGTACTGGCTCCCTGCGTAGTATAGAAGCCTAAAGAAGTAGCAGTGATCAAATGATGAAGCATACTCCAACCTCTTCTCCCTTCCCATTGTCTTAAGAGTTCATAATTTAGTTAGATAATATGCTGCAAATGCAAGCAGGGAAAAAAAGTACTGTAGAGATCATGTTTTATGTAAGCACTAACTTGCATTACGCCACTTGAACCAGGTAAATCCTGAGAAAAGAAAAAAGAGATGTCAATGAGAATATCCTTTCCATATTAAAAACAGTGGACAATAGTTATCGAACATGTAAATTAATTAGCTAACCAAATTAGATGACAGCTTAGAACGACATATACTATCCACAATTTAGACGAATTTTACTAGCAAAGGACCCATGTGCAGACCAGCAATCAACTTTAGGGACCAGCTTATAAAAGAAAGTATGGAACTTGTTTGGTCTGATTTAAACTTTTGGGACCTAGGTGCAATGAGACTCCTGCTGAAGGAAAAAGAAATAGAATTTAATGTGATCTACAAAGAATGGGGTATTTGAGACCCTGATATGTGACTAATGCGAATCCTGATAACCACAATGGAAGTTTAATTATTTTACTAAAAGGGTAAATAGTTTCTTAGACTCAAATATTTTAATAAGGGGAGTTAGTATTTGTCCATATTCCTATTTATCTTTTAATTAGTACTAATCATTTAGTTATTCTTATTTAACATTTTATCATATTAGTATTTGTCTATTTAGTTTGCCGGGTTTAAACTCCTATAAATAACAATAAATCATTTAAATTAGTAGCTTTTGATGAATTAAATTGAACTTCTCCCTCAAATTTCCTCTCCTTTCTTTAACTCCTACACTTTCTTTTCTACTTGGTATCATTTCTCCTTACGCATTCTACATCATTGACCTGAAAAAGCATGCTATCCATCCAATCAATTCATTTCTCTTTGAAGTGAAAAATAACAGTAGATTTTATGTTAGCTTTATCCTGACTGTTCAAACAAATATGAGAAGGCAAAATATAGAGTAAATAAAGCTTGAGAATGGTGTACAAGTTTACATATAAAATTCATTTATAATTGAATGGAAAATAGACTTGGTGCATTATGAGTAAATGACTGATGGAAACAAAGGAAACTGTATGACCTTAAGGCGTGGATTGATAAGAATCACGGGACGCAGACCAGCTGCATCTGTCATCGCCTGAAGGTCCTGCACTTTCAACACTAGGATTAGTGCAAGCTTAGAAATCCACAAACATAATGTAAGATGAAACATCAGTTCTTACATTAATAATACAGTTTCCTACAGCATTCTGTGGGGCAACAAGTATGAACATATCATCTTCTTCATCAACCTCATTGCCACCTGAGAAGTAAAAAATAATAGAAAAAAGATAGTCAACGGACATGAATTTATAATAAAAGTGGGGAATATAACTGCAAATACTTTAAAAAGCTAGACAACCTTATCATTTATGTTCTTTCATTATGAAAAATTGGGTTAAGTTTTTAAATAAATCAAGGTGCAAAAACCTCAATTTTAACGGAGAATTGGGGAAATCAATGCAGAAGGTAAGATGTAAAAGAACTTAGGGGGCGTTTGGTTTATTGTGATCTTAGTGTTATGTCATGTAATCTAGATGTCATGATATTTACATTACATCTGTTCATTCATAATTCTGTAATTTTATAGAAGGTTATTTATAGATGTCATTAAACCAAACAATTATTTTCTCTAGATGACATGATATGACACCAAGATAACATTGAACCAAACGCCCTCTTAATGCAAAGAAATTTTTATATTTACGTTGGAAAAGAACCTAATATTTTGAGTAAAGTACATAAAATGCAAGTGCCAAGCAATCGAACTATTAATTAGATTGCACACCCGATTATCAATAAGTCCTAACACAACTTTTTCAAACTAATTTCTGAAAATATTTGCTCATTATTCTGGTTCAATTTTGCATACCCAATATTCTTCTAATTGTTTCATACATATATCTAGGTTTTTTCTTTTTCCAAGTGAGATTTTTTTGGATGACTACCCGAAAAAAGGTTGACACAAACTTTTATGATTCTAATACTCTATGATGCCCAACATATCAGTATCTATATTAGATAACTATATTCTTCAATATTTCATCGATATGCATCCGATAGACGATATTATGTATCATGTTCTATTTCTTTTTTAAAAATTTTGATACCTATCTAATACTTTTTAATACTTTTAATTAGAGAAAAAATGTTGGATTAGCTGGTCTAGTTCACATGATAAAAAAATAAATGGATAATTACGTACATAACACTCCATACTACCATAATTACGTGTATTATACCCATTTTCAAAATATTACACTCTAGTTTTAAAAAAAGTGTGTGAAATGTAAGAAAAGTGTGTAGAGTGTAATATTTTGGTGTGTAGAGTGTAATATTTAAAAATAAATGTATTATATGTAAATATGGTGATATAAAATGCTATGTATGTAAATGTTCCAAAAATAAAATGGCTCGCATAAAAAATGACACATGCTTAGACTTGAAGATTAACGATGGGAGAGCGATACACCAGCTTCACGTAATTGGGATTGCAAGAAGCTTCACTCATGCAAGAGTTTCGACAATAGAAAAAATCTAGTATCCGCAAGCTATGTGATATCTACTTTAGTTCAACCTTTTCACAGTCTCATAGCCGCCAGTGATGCCGCAGCTTTTTCTAACTCGATCTCAATCGAGCTTGTATTGCAGAAAGATAGGACTTCGTCTTTTTTTATTTTATATATGTATTTGATAAATCGGAGACTCAGAGAGAGGACACACATCTACTTTAATTAAATTGCTATATATATGTTTAAGTCACAATATCTGTATTATTTATCAATTGTAGCTTATTTGTATTGGATTAATTGATTTAGTTCGGATTTACAATAAAACTCGGACTGATCTACTAATATGTATTTAAATACTCAGCTCACCTTGAGATTTTATGACAAGTCAGAATAAAATTGAACAAAGTTTACGATATTATACTACAATTAAAATTTTTTAAAATTAGATAATTGTTGAAAAATATTTGTACTCTTTTCAAGTTTGATGGTTCATAATATTGCTAGTAGCTCAAGAATGTTTGAGAATATAAAAGTAATATTAATTTTAAAAAAATTCAAATGATGTCTTCAAATTAATATCAATAATATTATATAAGTCACTCTAGTCAACCATATGAGCTATACCTTAAATGTAACAGTACTACGCATTATAACTACCGCACCATGATGCATCTGTATTCTACTTTTACAAGTTTACCGTATCATCGTACTGCACCCGTATCGTTGTACGTCATAGTGTATAAAAAAGTTCAACAACTTTAGGCAGACAAGGGAATCACAATATATGACATTCAGAAATGTATTTATGATTATCTATGATAACAAGACCAAATTACATTAGAGATCATATGGCTCTGGGACCTTAACTATATATGCAAACTATGGAATCTCATGCAACTCTATGGATCGTGAGACTGCAATATTACTTGCATTCAGTATGATGACTACTTGATGATTCATGATAAGTTTCCTCAACTCTAATTTCGTTGCCAAGTATAGCTATCACTTACAACAGTTCCTATCTTGCACTGAGACAGCGGTAGAAATTAGATTGGAGACTAAATCCTCATAGCCTAGAAAGAAAAACTACTATGTCTTAGGTATAAGCAAATAAAATTGCAACTTTGCTATACAGATAAGTGCCAAACAAGGTATGATGAATGAATGGTTGTTGGTTTTTAAACTAAGCAGAGAAACACCATGGTCAAAATTAAAGGTTTGGTCTCTTAGAAGCAGACCTATGGAACCAATTCTAATGAATGTGTCCTTAGCACCATATTCACCCCAGTCCATATATTCCAGAATCTTTCTACTTCCAGCAAGCTGCAACGGCATTCCAGAAAATGCACCTTCTCCCATAGATCCTTGAACGCAGACCTGGCAGTAGGAAACGGCATCAAGTTCTTGCAAGCTCTGACATAATGTACATTTCTCCTAAGAATAACATACCTTGACTCGCTTTCCATCATCAGCGAATGAAAGAGCAAGAGTTCGTACAAGTTCCATCAAGGTTCCAATTCGATAAACATCCTGAGTATGGAAAGGCCCTAAAATATATTAATATCCAGGCGTGTTTATCATTCTTTCTTCTTTCTTGGTTGTGAAATCTCGACTCACCATTTCTGGATTGAGCTCGGGGATGTTGATGTCGACCTACAAATCAACTAAATCAGCTAGTAACTGTAGTATATTAATCAAAGCAACTTTAATTTTGAAACACTAACAAAATCAACTAAAATACTCAAGTGTTCTAGGAAACAAAAATCTGAAAGCCAATATTATCAAAATCAAAAACTAGTTTATTGCAACAGACTGTCTTTCATTTTATGCAACACAAGTATAAGGCATGACACTAACCCTTAATCGAGTTCTTTTGTCTTCTACAGCCTTTTGTGTAGCTTCTAGCACGTCATAATAGAAATATTCCCTAATTTCCCTGGAATGGGGAATGTTATTCAGCTTAGTAGGGATTCCACGCCATGTTGCCTGTGAATATTTAGCCAAACAAGTTGATCTGTTAAGTACCTTGATGATAATCATTTTTTGGCCAAATAATGACCACAAATAATATAGAAAGTTTTACTCAAATAATAATAATAATAATGAAAGTGATGCTTAAAAATCAGTAAATCACCTGGCTTGAAGATGCATTCTTGGAAGTACTGCCACCAACAGTAAGTGCGTCTCCTATATTACAGAAGGGAAATCCAGACTTAGCCATAAAATAAGCATGCATGCTTCATTTGAGTAACAAATGACTGAAGAACAAAAGCTCCTCCATTTAATAAAAGCTGTCTACCCATTATTTCAAAAAATGAACCATAATACCAAGGTGGGAAACTTAAATCTTTCTTCATGCTAACCAACAAAACAATGCAAAATAATTTTCTCCTTTCAAGAACTAACCCTCAGTTTTGCTCAATTTCTTAGTCTGTACAGCATCTGCTTGGACTTGCAGCAATAAGGAGTCTATTTCTTGGAAGACAACTTCTTTAGAGCGATTTCCATCAACCTAAATCCTATTATGACTCATCAAACTCAACAAACTTGAATAATATTAACTCATAGAACGCTTAATATTGTTATGTAAGAGGAAAAAAAACCTTCTTTAACAAGTCCGAGTAAGTAGATAGGACAGCTTCTGCATTCCTCTTGTACGTCTCAAGACGTGATTCAGCCTGCCATTACCAAGTACTTATATGCTGTATAATACTGTAGATTAAGACATGTTCCAAGCAGTAGGACAAAAATTTGAATAATTACATAACTAACTTAAAATCAATCAAATATTATCAAAGAGGACCAGCACAAAGAAAATAACATATTAAGATGAGTAAACAGTATAAAAAACTAGCCAGTTGAATTGGTGAATGAATCTACTTTGCCACAGAACTTAAGGAACTTTTAAATACTATTTACATAACATTTAAAAAAGGTGCTGAATCACCAAATGAGATAAATTAACAAAATATAAGTTAAAATTACCTTTTCTTGAGTATCATCAGGACGCATTATGAGTCGCATGGAGATTTCCTCTGTTTCAGGAGAAAAATTTCTAATATGGTAAATTTTTCCAGTAGCTGGATCCATCCTTCTTCCAACACATCTGTCGATCAGAATTTCATCAGGAACCTGAGCATTAGAAGACACATTATATGAAAAGCCGGTTTGTACAAAAGTTCAGAAGCCAACACACGATCTTAGGCTAGCTTGGAAATAATATGAACCATACAAAATGTGCAAAAAAGAGGTATAATCTAGAAAAAGCCTTTTGGGAATTCACAGAATAGTGTACTGGAACTAATTTTATCATATCCAAAAGGCCTTATGCAAGCACTAGATCAGATAATCTATAGTGTAATTCAAAGGCATATATCATAATAAAATGGTTAGCAACAACCAAGGCAAGCACGAACACTTCCACACATCCAAATGCATCATGTCATGTGTCTATGTCTTCGTGTGGTGTTGTACTTCTTATGTGCTTTTCTATAATATTGAGAAAAAACTATGACAAACTACATTATCAACCTTAAGGAATAGAGTAATATGAGACCGCCCAGGACTCTGCCCGTCGGTAAGTAAGTCAATACATGTATTTATTATAGAAAATGATATGAAGCCCCAAAAACATCCCCCAATGATTCTAGGACTTTTGGGTATTGGCTTTAGCTAATAGTTGAGGGAATGGTACAATGTACTGTCTTCTCAATTAATGGATAAAGTTAATACTCAAAGAACCTAGAACTTTTGGAAGCTAGTTATGGGAGCTATGTAACACTGTTCATTTATTATTTAATTATTAAATTATTTGTTGTGTCTATTCATGTCTGTGTTCTATATTTTAGAAAGTTGTTATGTCTTCATGTTATGTCGTGCCATATCTCATATCATAGTGCCATGTCTGTGCTTCTTAACTAACATTCTTTGCAAGAGAAACTGGGAAAACAAATTCATGATACATACATCAAGTACAATGTACACATCTGGTCTTATTTTGGCCCTTTCAAGGCTCTGGGCCTGTGAAGAACTCCTGGGATACCCATCAAGAAGCCAGCCTTTCTCTTGTACATCAGGTAGTGAAAGTCGTGTGATGACCATCTGCCGTAAAGAAAGACACAGATGTAGCAAAATGGAAAAATCCTAAAAGAAAGAAATGACAATTATGGCATAAACAGTATGAAGAAAGGTTAATGACATATTACATCTGTTACAATTTCATCAGGAACAAGCATGCCATTATCCATGTATTCTTTTGCTTTCTTTCCGATTTTAGTTTCTGATGCCACTTCAGCCCTCAATATATCTCCAGTTGAAATGTGTACCAATCCATACTGGCAGACATTTCCATAATTTAAGAGAAAGGAAGAATCAAAAAAAAAATCACAGATGATAGAACAATCATTTTCTTTTGAGTTGAACTGGAGAAACTAAAACCCCTTTTTTAAGAGAAAATAAGCAATCAACCTTTTCCACTGCCATTCGACATTGAGTTCCTTTCCCTGAAGCCGGGGCTCCCGAGATCATTACCTTCAATGGCTCGCCGGCCGCGCAGACCACCATGGGCTCCTGCTTGACGAGTAGACGAGTCAAGAACGCCGCTAGCGAAAAAGGCGAACATAATCCTTTCGAAGAAAAAAAAAAGAAGTTATTTCGCTACCTTGCGCTTCGGAGTTCTCCGTCGAGGGTTCTTGGAATGGATTGAAGATGACTGACAGACATGAGAAACTGAAAGAAGAGAATTCCGGGAAGACGAGGAGGGAAGGGAGGACGAGCTTGGAAGGGAAAGGAAAGTGCGACAGGGCAAGGGAGGTCGGACAAAACAGGGCTCGCGGTGATGGCCGGCGAAGGACACCGAAGCAGCATTGACTTCGAGAGCCATTTCACTGCCCAACTGTTTCCGAAGCATCTGCTAGGAGTAGGTGAAATTGGCTCCCCGAGGAAGATGATAGGATGACCGTCAGCCTTACGATTTTTTGAGGAGCTCTGTGTTGGTTAATTAGTATCAGGTCCTTGACATTTAGACAAGTTACTTTCGGATCCCTTACCACTTATTAGTTCCCAATGTTTTAAAACATTTTTTTAATGAAAGGATGAGAATTAGAACCATTTTTTAAGACAATTAGGTCCTTCACCTCCACATCTATTCGTTTTAAATGCATTTTATTTTATTTTTATAATGCATATTTCATTTGTAAAATCCTAAAAATCATTACAAATGAGAAAACTAAGAAATAATTAATATAGAACCAACCCAAATCATCGAATGAGAATAACAGAGGGATAAATCACCTAAGTAATGAGCACCAGAATTTTCTTCACGTGAGCAGAAATTAATTTACCCCACCATCACATCTGAGATCTTCTTCCTAATATCCTCTATGCATTTAAGCGAGTATTTATCATAATTATATATTTTATTTTATTGAGATGTTTAGACTTATTTGTTAATGGCTATGCCCACTGTGTATCATGTAAATAGTTTTTGAGTCAATTTGGGTCACTTAGATTCAAGTTAAATTAATTTAGGCTTAATTTGAATTAGATAAAACTTAAATTACCTAGTTTTGGACTTATTTATAAAGAAGTTAAAGGAAGGAGACTAAATTGTACTTAAGCTATTAATTTGGTGTTAAAAGCCCTAATTATTAAAAAATTATTGCGTTTCATGTCAGTGATTTGCTCGCTAATCACGTGGTGCCACGCAGACTGAGCGAGCCTTACTGCGCGCGAAATACTATAAACGGTGTTAATGCGCTTTCAACGGGACAAACCGTCTAGTCGACCCTACCAGATCGTTTGATTGGCTGACCGGACGGCCTATTTGATCACCAAAAGCAATAAAGGTAGGTATGTATTCAAAAAAAGTAAATATGAATTGAAATCATAAATATATCAATTAGAGAAAATGTGATTACATATGATACATATTATTCTGGATACCTACATAGTTTCAAAATATACTTACTTTTTTAAATATATACCTACTTTTAGTACTTATTTTTTTAGTGATTAAATAGACCGTCTGATTGGTGGACCAGATGGTCTAATTGTCAACCAGACCATCCAGTCGACCAATCAAACTATCCGTCAAGTTGAACACAAGTTAACAACAATCTGCAGTGGGCAGAGAGGAGGGACTAGCTACCCATAATTATTGGAGTTTCTAGCTGTTTAGAAGAAAGTTATTTCTCGACATGATCTGCACGATGGGTGCCAAATTGAATCGGAGCAGCAGAGGGCTACGACGGACCATCGTTGGAGGCTGGTTCCGCGCGGGTGGCACAGGATCGACTATGAGAGCTGCAGTGGGCCGCATCGTAAGGCTTGAGGTTCCATTGAGTTGAGGATTTAGCTTGTCATCTCTTCTTATTCCCTGCTACGTGTGTAAAGTTCTAGGTTATTTCTTGTTCTATGTGTTTTGAAATTAAAACCATATTATTTTAGTTACTTAAAATTGCTACAATTTGTAATTCCGAAAAAAAAATGCTACAATTTGTGTTCGCGATTTCCTTTCAAATCTTCGACATATTGTTTTTAATTAATTTGACCTCTTTTCCGGAAAGGTGCGTGGCTAAATTTTCTTTGTTTACATTGCTGAGGTAATATTGAGCTTCAGAGCTTATTTGGTTTGGGCTTTTTTTCGCCCAATTTAAATTTCAACTATAAAAATTAAATTTATTTTACATAAATATAAATATTAAAATTAATTTTATTTTATATTTTAAGTACTTCTTAATATTAAACTAAATTTCTTTCCTATTAACCTTATAAGACAAAAAAAAATCTTTTTTCTTTTAAATTTAACGCTAAAACTAAACGAGTGCTCAATATTTTACTAAGTATACCGTAGAGTTCTTATTCATTGCTAAGCCTACATCGCATGTTTGATTGTCTTAGTTGTTGCGTAAGAAGATTTCTAGAATTAATTTGGTTCTCGTTTGGTTCAGGCCATTTTGTTAGCCCAACTTAAATTTTAACTGTAAAAATTAAATTTATTTTACATCCAACACAAATATAAATATTAAAATTAACTTTATTTTATATTTTAAGTACTTCCTAATATTAAACTAAATTTCTTTCCTATTAAACTTATAAGATAAAAAAAAAAATTCTTTTTTTTTTAAATTTAACGCTCAAACTAAACGAGACCTCAATATTTTACTAAGTATACTGTAGACTTCTTATTCATTGCTAAGCCTACATCGCATGTTTGATTGTCTTAGTTGTTGCATAAGAAGATTTCTAGAATTAATTTGGTTCTTGTTTGGTTCAAGCCATTTTGTTAGCCCAACTCAAATTTTAACTGTAAAAATTAAATTTATTTCATATCCAACACAAATATAAATATTAAAATTAACTTTATTTTATATTTTACACACTTTTAAATATTTAACTAAATTTTTTTCTCTATTTTTTTTATTCAAAATTTAATTCTTAAACCAAAAAGGCTTTTTTACGTACTTTTTGCTCACGTGCAAGTGGGATAATACTTGCAAGTGTTTAATAATTCTCTTGTTTATTTGCGCGAGTTATTGGATTTAATTTTTTGAAAAATTTTGTGAATCACAATGTGAATTTGCAATTTAGATGATTTAAAATAGCTGAGTTATAATCTCCTCAAGCATAGCATCAAGTCCCATTGTTATAAATTCATATGCATGGGTTAATTTAATTGCATTTAGTTCAGTGAGATACAATTTAGGCTTGTTGATAACAAAAATAGATAATGTTTTTAGACGTGAAAACTGGTTGGACGAAAAACCACGGCGCCACTCTCTAGGCGACTTTAAAGGGAACTCTACTAGTCGAAAAAGTGTATTACAGAGGTAATAGGAAATGTTCTTGAAACAGATCAAGAGTACCCAAAAAGAGAGAGAGAAAAAAATGGGGCCCCTTCTTCTCTGTTCGGTTACAATTTATAGCCTGAATTTCTTATGACTCTGACGTGTGGTATGGCCTAAGAAGCTTCAAGGACTGTCCCCCTATCCTGTAGGCTGCCAGCCATGTTGGTACGGATGTACGACGCTTGCTGTAGACCATGCCTCTTTTAATGACACGTCCTATCGAGCGGTCCACACCGGTACGGATATTCGACTTGGAGACTATTCGTCTTGATGTTTTTCACCTTCGGGGAGATAATCTGCCTTTTGCCTTGACTGTTCGTCTGGTCACTGGGGCTGCTCTCCACGTGTACGCTCCAGATGCCTCTTTGCAGATCACGAGGTAACAAGGCTGCATTATTATTTTGGTAGTTTGATGATCACTCACAAGCGAGTCTCTTACTGCATCAATGTAGTGTTGAGCGAGTAATTGCAATGACAATATTGACTGCATCAGAGTCTATAAGCCAATCAAAAATTTTAAATCAAGAGCCACCTCTTTAATAGTTAGACATTCTACTACATGCGGTGAGAAGTTGGGCTAAGCAAAAAATAAAAATACTCTTTTTTAATCTATTAATTTTTAAAATATGCTATCATGTTCGTGTAATGTCGTGTGCGACAGCCTCCTGTGCGCGAGACGGTGTGCAGCAGTCGTCAGCGTGAGGACGCTGCGAGGTCGCCTCTGTGTGGATGCCAGTGGCCGAGCGCTGCCGGCCGCCGGTGCGTGGACGCAGGTGCTCGAGGCTTCACAGGCGACCCGTGTCCGGAAGCGCAAGGGGTAAAATTGTAATTGAAAAATTATTTAATTTAATTTAATTTAATTTTTTAATGAATTAACAGTATTTTAAATGGAAAACGTTATGTTGGATCTAATTGTAAGCTTTTTAAAAATAACTAGGGCCCTAGTAACTATATAGTAATTATTGCGGATCTGGACGACATATTTTGACGTTTGTGAATTTTTATGGCAAATTAGACGAACCTTAGGGGCCTAAATGGAATCACCCCTAGTTATAAATATGTAAATAATGATAATACGAAACATCTTTTTTTTATGTTTATATACGTGTTCACACGTATAAGAATGTACACTCGGCTGTCCACTTGTAGTTTTTTGTACTTGGGTGTTAGGATTAAAAGTTTTCAATAATGTCACCTTATATTTTGATTAATTTATAAATTTAACAATCTATCATTTTGATATAAATAATAATACTATTTTTATAATTTAGGTATAATATTTTTTATGAATAAAAATATTTTATTAATATTATTGATAATATTTATATTTAGTATTATTATGAAAGTTTTTTAGAAAGTTAATGTACAATATTTTTAAGATATATTAATTTTTTAGATTATTTAATAAATTTATAATATATTTTGAGCTGAAAATGTATGTTAAAAACTAATATGTGCAGTTAATCAATCAAAATATTTAGTTAACTGAATAGTCGGTTATTCGTTAGATTGGTTCTAATTTAAATTTTTTATATTAAAAAATAGTGAGTACAATTTAGGTTTCGATTTTTATAATTTAAAAAAATAATATTTTATTTCATATATTTAATAATTTTTAATAAAAATATCAATTTTATTTGACATCTTAGATCAAAATATTAGATTCTAGTATTTTATTGAAAATATTAAATATATGAAATAAAATAATATTTTTTTATATTAAAATTTGTATAGAATGATTAAAAAAATTTATTTATTATTATTATTATTATTATTATTATTATTACTTTTTAAATTAGTACTATTTTATTCCTAATTTTGATCTCCTCTCCAAACAGACCCAAGAATTGGTGTGTGAGTTTTCAATGTAACCTTTTGAATGTATTCACTCAAGTTTCTTATTTCCTTTTCTTTCTCAAAACACATATTATTTTCATATTTATAATATAATAATTATATATACAATGTATAAGTAATATAATGTAGTTTTTTCTTGTTTCTTAAATATTTTTCTTGTAAAAGAATTTATAAAACATAATACATACATTTATTGTAAAACAAAATCTCAAAACAATGTAGAACATAATAGAACATCGAGCCGATTTTATTGTAGATTATTTTGGTTATGATTTTTTTTATATTGTGTAAGATATAAAATGAAATTGATTAATATATTAAAAAAATATATAAAATATGATATAAATAAAAATTTTTATATTAAAATTTATATGTTAAGAATAATTTTTTTTATTTAAATTTTTCTAAAAGTACCCATAACTAATATTGCTTCCAACCAAACAAAAAGTTCTATAAAAAATAGCGAAACTAAATTTTGGAGTCTTCTTTGAGAAAATTAAATAAGAAAGCAATAGATACAACAATGTAGGTAGGGCTATTACCGATCCGATTTCGAGCCGAGCCAATACCGGCTCGAAATCGGATTAATCACATTTCAATCAACTCGAAATCGACTCGAGCTCGATTGGGTTCGACTTCGAGCCGATTTCGATTTTCAAATCTCAATTTTTTTTGAGCTGATGTCAAGCCGGGTAAACTCAACTCGATCCGGCTCGAGATCGGCTCAGTTTATAATATAAATATATATATGTATTATAATATAAAATGTATTTTAATTCAAGCCGATTTCGAGCTGGATCGAGCTGAGCCTACCCTGGCTCAAAATCGGCTCGAAATTATTATCGAGCCAAACTTTTGGCTTATTAGTCGGCTCGTTTAGATTGACTCGATTTTGATTCGATCTAAAATCGATTTAATTTTCGATCGATTTTCAATCTTCGATCCATATTAACACCCTTAAATGCAGGGAATTTTTTTTTTAAAAGCCAAGATTTAAAATATTTGAATAAGATTAGTTCTAGGATAGAAATCAAATCATAACCAGGTGTGAGAACGATCCGAGTTCGAGCCGAGCCATGCACATCTCAAACTTCGCTTATATCAATTCGATTCGAGTTTGAGCTGGCTCATTTCAACTTTGAGTTAACTCGAGCCGTAATTGAGCCAACTCAAATCCTTCATAAAGTGAAATTTATTCTTAAAAATTGACTTTATTAAGATTTTGAATTAGAATAATTATGTCTACTAAATCACCTAACAGATATTCTAACCGCAATTAGCATATACATTTATAAAAATAATAAATAATTATGATAAATGATTGAATATATATAGTATTAATATTTTAAAAAAATAGAGATCGAGCCAATTCGATTCGATTCAACCTTGGCTCGTAGCTCGACTCAATAATTCGAGTCGAGCTTGATTCTAATTAAATATCGATGCGAACATCGAGCGACTATCGATCTTCGAGCCAAACTCTCAACCCTAATCATAACCAATCCAAACTAAAAAAAGAAATCAAATCATAGGGCAAATGGGAGGAGACAGGGAATTGGATTATTGGATAGACCATCTTCGAAATGAAGCATTGGATAAAAAATTGTCAGCAGATTATCAAATTAGAAAAAAAAAAAACTTATTTTAGTCCTAATTAAAATCTTAAATTTATTTTTTAAAAAAAATTAAAAATTATTTTATACTTTATCCTACATAAATTTTAACATTAAACAATCACTTTATTTCATTTCGTACATATTTTTTTAAAAATTTTCGAATTTTTTTTCTAAATTATCTTTTTTTCCTCCAACCAAACGGAGAATAAAAAATTTATGTGTCTCAAAAAATTATGGCTAAATATTCATGATAAAAAAATATTACTTTATTTAAAAATTTAAAAATTAATTTATATCTTATTTTACACATATTTTAATATTAAATACTTACTTTATTTCATATTTAACATAATATAATTTTTAATATAACTAATTTATTTTATTTCACATTATACATATATTTTAAAAAATAAATTAAAAATTTTAATTAAATTATTTTTTTTATAGAGAAAAAATGCGGGGATAGAGAAACCAGCTATAGTGATGGGATTAGAAAAAAAATTAAGGTTATCCGGTTGACAAATATGTTCCACTGCGTTTGATTGGATTAATTAACATAAGTTAATCCAACTAATTCTTAGGCTGTTAAGTTTGATAGTATATCGAAAATCACTCAAAAATCAAATCAAATTTTCAATCGAATCGAGTTAAATTTGATCCAAATTAGCTGACTAATAAATTATTTTTTTAGCTTGAAATTTTTATCAATCTAATCTTGAGATGATATAAAATTGAATTGAGACAGCTCGAAATTAGTTCGATTAAAAAATAAAAAAACATTATATATATTGATCTATATAATTAGATTTAGTACGTACTTTTTTTTTAAGTAGTCTAATAAAATATTTCATTAGAGTTTTTTCTATAATTATTCAAGCCATATTTATTGTAAATTAAATTTTTTATTTTTATATTTAAATAATAGATCAGAAAAAATAGCCATATTTTAAGCTGATTAAATGAACAAATATATTTACACATAATATTTGGCTAAAAGATCAAAAATTAATTGAAAATTATATAGATTTTGGTTCGGATCGAGCGTAATTTAATAACAAATGAGCTAGACCCAGCACGAATCGAGATCGGATCGAGCTCTTCTCATTCATTCTCTGGATTAAATCGAGATCGAATCAAAAAACTTTCAGTTCAATCTTGAGCCGAAGTCTAATCAGCTTGAGATCAGATCATTAACGGCCCTAACTAATTCAAAATAAAAAAGAGAGATTAAAAAGGTATTTTTTCGGCTATATATATATATATATTTGTGTATTACTTTAGCACAATTAGTAGTGTCTTGTATATAAGATTAATTTTTGGTTGAACCAATTAAATTTAGGACACATTTAGTTCAATATTTTTGTTAACCTTATGTTATATTTTTTTATCATATTATTTTATATTATTTAAAAAATAATTTAATAATATATATATATATATTAAAAATATTATAAAATTATAAATAACAACTAAATTATATAATATAATATTAAAAAATATTAAATTAAAATACTCCCTTAAAATATTAACTTCAAGTTAAGACCTGGGAGTAAACGTTTGACTTAAGTCAATCTATTTGAGCTTTTGATCAAATTCTAATTGAGGGAAAAAAACAGAGGATTTTTAATATTTAAATTTATGTATAATATGTAATAAATATAAAATATTTTTTTTTAACTAAATAAAATATTAATAAAAATATTTTTGGAAGAGTTTGAGAATTTTTTATGCCCATACCAAACAAAATCTTTATGTCAATACAAGTACTAACTTAATGCGCGCATGTCATATATGTACGTAGATAAGATGCTCAAATTATTGTTGCTATAATGAAATCTAGTATAAAAAAAGTAGATTAATTATTTATGGATTATACTTCCTCATGAGCTATCTAATGAAAAATCTATTTAATTATTCGTGCAGTCATCAACCCCATGAGAAATAATTTTTCTTCGAAATATCGAACAAGATAAAAAGTGAGATACGTCAAGGCCAAGAATTAGTAGATTATCAAAATAAAAAAAAATTTGGTAGACTATAATTTAACATTAGTTTTTTCATATCTTTTATACAAAAATTACAAAAAGTTCATGGCACCTCAACAATACGAATTTCTCTTAAATCATACTAGCATATAACAAATATATTATTACGATTCAAAATCACTATAATAGGGCAAATTAGTCGTAAAAAATGTATAACCCTTTACAATAATTTTACATCTTTTATAATCGATAAAAAGAACTTTCAATCGTCATTTTGTTTATTAACTTAGATAGATAATTAACAGTTTGCTTTGAAAAGGAAGGAGATTTGCAAGGATTAAAAAAGAGTGAAAAAATTTTGTTGTAATTCAATGAGGGAGATGCATTCTTGTAATCCACGTGTGAGCTTAATGCCCTGTTTGACGTGAGGATCAAAATCAGAACTAAAATGATACTAATTTAAATAATAATAATAATGAATAATTTTTAAAAATTATTTTACATATATTCTAATATAAAATATTTATTTACTTCATATACTCAATAATTTTTAATAAAAATATCAATTTTATTTTACATCCTACATTAAAATATTTGAATCGAGTATTTTGGTCTAGAATGTAAAATAAAATTGATATTTTTATTAAAAATTATTAAGTATGTAAAATAAAATAATATTTTTTATATTAAAATATGTATAGAATGATTAAAAAATTTTATTTATCATTATTATTATTTAAATTAGTACTATTTTAATCCTGATTTTGATCCTGGCGCCAAACATGACATATATGTAAATAAAATTTTCAGCCAAGCTCCTTATTTATGAGATTTTTACATAAAATTTTACTCTCGTTGGCTATTTTTTTTTCATTGATTCAATTTTGTATTCAGTTTTGGCCTACAAAGGGATATAATCTTTCCTTTTAGAAATTATTGCTATAATTTATGATCATATGAAAATATTTATTGACATGATGCATCTCTTTCCTTCTTTACTTCCTCATGTTATGGTACGTGAATATGTATAGTTATTCAAATCGGAAACTCGGTTGGAGCGCATTTGAGTCAGTGAGTCAGACCTGATTTTGTTCTGAGTTTGATTCAAATTGGCCCGTTTGCCGGTCTAATTGGATCCATACAGATCGCTGGAATAAAAGCGTCGTAATCGAACCGGACCGAATCGTCAAGCTGACTCATCCCACTTGCACGCCTCCTCACGCCCTAATAAATAGCAGCGATGTTCCAAACCTTCCAGTCCAGTCGCACGTCACTTTCTCTCTCCCCCCAAAACCCCACCCACCCGTCCCCCCAATCTTCTTTTCTCTCCCTCTCTATCCGTCACTATGGAGGATGCGGACGAAGAGATGCTTGCCGCAGCGGAGACGCTCTTCATCTGCCGCCATTCGCTGACGGACCTCCCGCAACGCAGCGCGCATCGGCCCTGGTCACCGGATCCGCAGGAAGAGGAGAGTTTCGAGAGTATTCCCACCGTTCTAGTCCCATCCTGGGGGTTCCGTTCGACGAGATCTCGCTCCTCATGCAAGGCGAAGCGGAAGGAGGAAGACGAGATATTTCCGCCGCCGCCGCAGCCACCGGCGATAACGTGCGGCCGGCCTAGCCCCCCTACCCCCTTTGATTTGGTCACAGCCTCCACCAGTGGAAGCGAAGGCTCACCGAGCTATTCCGAGATCCTTCCGATTAAGCGCCTGTGCGCCGGAGACGCCTCCGCCTCTCGCGGTGAGGTCGACGGAAAGGTCCAGCCTCTCTCTCTACTTTTCCCTTTTTTTTTTTCTCTTTTTATGTTTACCTCTGTTCTCTGCCGAAAATGCCCTCGGGAAGAGCCGGAATACCGGGTCCTGCCCTCCAACACGTTTTCCGTTACTGAAAAAAGGGATCCGATCAGGACCATCAGGTTGTATTTTCTTATATTTCTGTTACCGCCTGTGCTTCTCAACTTGTAAATTCGAGGAAAATAATTTTTCCTATTTTTGAAGGTAAGTAGTGTACTACTCTCCTGCAGTGGAATTTCCGTAATTATGAAGGGCATTTTTGTATTTACAGTCTTTCTTTCGGCTGTCTTCGTAGTTCGTATCTTTCCGCTTGCGATCCCCCCCCCACCCCCAAGAAGGCGAAGTCCAACTTCACTGCACTTTTTTCATTTTACCATGCTGCCCTCGATCACCGGTTTTACGGCTTCTGAAATTCGAAATCGTTCAGGGGCGTTTTGGTCAGCGCACGGTCTCATCTAACTCGTTTTCTTCACCTCTTCGTCATTCAGGGGCAGTTGCAGGTGGTTAGAGACTCGTCTGCGTGTTGCTTCATATTTCTTTGAAGATTTAAAAATTAACTTGATATCTTCACCCCGAAGTTTCCCAATTCCCATACAGGTTTTAGTTTGTATGGGGTGGAGTCAGGGGAGTGGACGGGGTAGGAATATATATCGTCCAGCGTGGACTCCTTGGCACTTTGAACGGCTAGGATCGGCCGATTGAGAGCACAGGCCCGTGCCCGGGACGGAGTTTCTTTTTGTCGCGTTTCAGGTCACGTGATGCGCCCTGGGGAGCTTGTGCCATTATATTCGCGTGGCTTTTTTCTTTTTAGAAAAATAAATTCATTGTGTAAATTACATTTGAGACTCTGACTTTAGGAAATCCTTTCATTTTTTATTCATATATATATATATATATATATTTTTTTTTTTTGAATCGTCGAAATGAATTACTAAATTCGGGATTACATTAAAATAAAAAATGATTCTAGACGTATAAACCTATGTAAAATTATCTCTAACATCAGGAAGCTAAATATAATTTTGTCGAAACATGTCGTGGTGACGTGGGATGACTCTCTTTCGTTGCCATGCAACGCCGTTCGATCGCTGAAGTTGTCGATTTGACGGTGGTGATCTTGCCGCGTTGTGATCTTTTTTTCCTTGCGGTTTCAGATGCGCGCGGTCCATCGGTCGCCGATGGTTGAAGCAGTCGTCACTTCTTCGAAGCCCATCAGACGACGGGGAAGGAAGAAGGTGAGGCTTGCGCACTTACCCACTTCGCTTCATCATCGGAACTTTTATTCGATTGATTTTAACGGGCTTATGGAATTCTTTTAACTAGACGATCACTGAGCTCCAGGCGCAGGAAAAAGCGTTGGTGAACGACAACTTGATGCTTAGAAAGGTTGGCGTTTTAATGTTGTTTATCTGTGCCCCGCTTTGTTCTGGCTGGATTTATCTTCATAATTAATATTCTTTTGCTGAAAATGGCAGCAAGTGGAATCCAAGAGGAAAGAAATGGAGGCTTTAATTTCGGAGAACCGGAGGCTAAAGAGCGAAATGGTAAGTAGAAAGGTATTTCCTCTTATGGGTCTCCTCCGCAGCTTGCTTTCAGTCTTCTGATCGAGAGCTCTTTGTCGGCTTGCGTTCTATTGGGCGTAGTTATGATGACGTTTCATGACGTGGAAGTTGGGCTTTTTTAATAGGGTTTTGATGTTATATTGATGAGTTGGGAGACCATGGTTTGAACCTGCTGACGATGAAAAAAGAAATAATCTTAAAGGTTTCTTTGTTGGTGTCGTTGAGTCAAATTTGACTTAAGGTTGTCTTTAATTCTCAGTATTGAAATCAATTGGATTCTGAGTTAGCTTGCTCAAAGTCTTAGATGCTGAGCCAGCTTTACTTGAACTCCATATTGTTAAGGTGCTGACTTGGAATCCATTTTGAATCAAAACTGAGCCAGTTTGAAATCCATTTTGAATCAAAACTGAGCCAGTTTGAAATCCATTTTGAATCAAAACTGAGCCAGTTTGAAATCCATTTATTAAGAAACAAAAGTAGAGTTTTTTTTTTTGAGCACTCAGCATTTGAACTTGGGTTGGCTCTAAAAAATTTGGAGGGTTATCAATAAGCCAAGTCATAAGCAAATAGAAGTTTGACGAGTAGAAGTTATGTACAAATGAATTTCTATAATTTGTAGTGTAACTTTAAGGGACTCACTCAAGTTTTGATCTGAGTCATATGTAACTATAACTAGCCCAAAATCAATTTCTAGGCAGTTCGATCTGTTTATGACTCAAGTTAATCGCTTCATTTCTGTTTTGTTTTTCGTTTTGATTTGACTTAAATTTCAAGGTCGTTTCATGTTTAATTATTCTTTCCATCTCTAATGGTATATTAGGGTTAGATTTGGTAAGGTGTAGTATGGTGTTTTCATCAGTCATTCTTATTTCTTCTTATTATTGGGACTTGTGACTAGTATTCTTCTTGCTTTAGTTATGCGGATAATGGTGGATACCATCTGAGATCATGGTTAATAATAAACATCAATTACTAGGATTTCAGCCTTATTAAACTCTCTTCTTGCTGTGTTGTGAGGACAGAAAATGATCTCTTTAATTGCTCTTGGCCTTTGGTCTACCATTGAGAACAGGTAGATGGTCATTTATTTGCCACCACATCCGCAATTATTGTTCAAGATTCATTTACAAAATTTAACTCACTGAGCTATCATCACGAAGCATGATTAACACTAATAAAGGAGATGCTGAATGCCTTTTCTCTCTTCCAATCTTCATCTAACCTATTAAAAATGCCATTGAACTGTGTTAACTGCGGTTGGTATAGAGGGGCCATTCAATTACCTATATGCCACATTAAACATATCATTTTATGTATTATTCATTCATACTTAATAAATTACAGTTTACATATTATAAAATGCATAAAATTACATTCATACCATTATTGTGGTGTATCCAGTATACATTCCTAGTAGTTTATGGTTGTGCACAATGTATTAAAAGTGTGCACAATATAGTAAAAATGTATACAGTATAATTTATTAAGTATAGATGGATAATATGTAAAATAATATGGTTTACTGTGACATGTAAGTAATTATCCCATTTTTTTGTTTATGAGGTTTAAGGTGGATGTGTGGATATACACAAAAGGATAGAATGAGAAATGAGTATATTCAAAAGAAAGTTGATGTTGCACCAATTGAGGATAAATTTAGAGAAAGTCGGCTTAGTGGTTTGGACATATAAATCGTAGGCCGATTGAAGCTTCAGTTAGAAAATTTGAATTATTGAATTTTGTCCATGTACAAAGAGGAAGAGGGAGACCAAAGAAGACATGACAAGAAATTATAAGGAGTGATCTTAGTTACTTAGACTTAGATAAAAAATTGATAATTGATAGAGCGCAATGGAAACAAAGGATTCATGTGGCCGACCCCACCTAATGGGATTAAGGCTTGGTTGTTGTTATTATTATTGTTGTAGGTTTAATGTAATATTAGTATCCTCCACGTAGCATGAAAGAAGGTAAAACAAATACATGCTACCATAAACAACCTTCTTATATGAAAATATCTCTAGAATAAGCACTTGAGTTTGGTTGTCTTAGGTAAAACAAACTGATTTCTATTTTGATATTTTCAAAAATATGAATTAATGCTAAGTTTTAGGATGATATATGGTTAAATAGAAGAGTCCCTTATTGCTAGATTTTAGCTTACGTACATGATTTGCAATGGGGCATTTACATCTTCTATCAGCAATCATTTCAACATTCTAATACATCCTATAATTGATAACTTGTGAAGTATCATATTTTGACATTTATGTAATCATCAGAAATGTCTATTAGAAAATCTTTGTAAGAGTTGAGTAGTCAAATGACGAAATATTTACACAATTAATCTACTATTAAGATGCAAATACTTAGATGAGCAAATTAGAGTTGACTATGTTACAAGTGATTATACTAGGAGGAAAGCAACCATGATGCCTGTAGAGGATAAGATTAAAAAAGATGTTAAAGGGGGTTTTCCATATGCATGTATACATTAAGAGTGCAACTCGATTTAGTTCAGATCAATTTCGTGTGAAATTTGGATTGAAAGTGACCAAGGTTAGTTTCATAATTTCAGGAACCAGATCCGACCCAAGCTCGTTAGACTGAAACTTCAGTTTTGGGTATAGACGCAACCTTAAAGTTATTTATAAATTCTCAATTTTTAATTTAATGTTATTCTGGTTTAATGCTTCCAAGCTTTCAACTAGATAAAATAGCAAAACTTCATAACATGATTATCTATAAATATTTAGATAAATACTACAATAAAATAAAGGCTCAAATAAAATCCAATCATGATTGCACAAATATTGCTAGACTAAGCTTAATTAAAAATCACATTTAATTGATGAAGCTAAAAAAGTGATAATTAAGAACATAACCTAATTTGGGTCAATTCTAGTTTTTCGGAACGATAGAATCGAGAAACGATAGAATCTTGATGGTGCTGTTAGAAAAGAAGGAGCTGATATAGGGGCACTTATCCGCAATTCTGAGGGTCAACTTTTTGGAGCCAAAGGACGTTTCTTATCTACTCAGTCTGTTAACATTGCAGAATTGCATGCTGCTTTTTTAGCTGCAGACCTGGTTAAACCATGGATTGGTAAGTTTCAAGGAGTTTGGTTTGAAGGTGATTCAGAACACACTATCCATCAACTACAACAAGCTGTTCAGCGTCCACACATCATGCCAGCTCAATTGATTTTCATGGTTTCCTTCCTGCTTTGTTTTCATTTCCGCATTATAAAATATCTCATGTATATAGACAAGCCAATATAGACTGATTTTAGTTCTTAATCCTAGAATGAAATCATTTTGAGTTTGAATGTTGTGTGTTATATCCCGGTGAAGGGAAATGTTGGGACCTTAGGTGAAAATCTCTAAAGATCTTAAAGAAATTTAAGATATTTTCCAACTTTTCTCTCATTTAAACCACCAGGTCGTCGGCGCTCCATTGCCTTCCGACTGTTCAAGTCCACCGCCTCGGCTCCGCCGCTCTGTAGCTCCGCGAACTTTGCTTGGTTGCGTCAAGTCGACGCACTGCCGCCTCCACCTCCGCCTCCGCATCTCTTTTCAGCCCGTGCGTAGGCCAGTCATTCCGCCTTCGTTGGCAGCACCCCTCCGGTTTGAGCTCCTCCTGTGCACGACGTCTCGGTCCCCGCAGGGGTGTTCGTTGCCCAACTGTCAATCCCGATTCAGACTGCAGAGTTTATCGTCGACAGCTGAGATCTAGCCGCACTGTTTTGATCTGAATCGACTGATTATTAGAACAGATTTGGACAGATGGATGCTGCGGATTGCTGACTTGATGGATTGATTGGAGATTCCATTTTGGGCTGATTTTGTTTCTCGCATTTATTTTGTATTAGTTGTTTCTATTTCTGTGATTGTTATTTTAAGTATGTTATCTGGTATTTTCTCGTTTGTGTGAGAAATTTATTACATTATGTATTTTCCTTATTGAATCAATTTGTAAGGAGGTCTATATAAACGTCTTTTTATTATTTTTGGTTTTTTTAATGCTGAATAAATTTGATTTGTGTTTTCCTTGGGATTATTTGATTTTAGAATGAATTAATATCCTGTATAAGAAAGGGCTTGGGCCTTGGGTGAGAATCCCTAAACTCCACTCGCTCTGGCTCTTTACTTCGGGTTCGATTCCATTCATCTTGCACTCTCCAGCATTCACCTCAACTCATCTTCATCCACTCCGCCTGCTAGCCTGCGTTCCTGCGTCCAGTTCACCGACTCTGGTTCGACGTGGTCGTGTTGTTGCTCCCTTGTGTGGCTGACGCACTCGCTTGACACGCACGTAGCGGCTTCGCTCGCACCGGCAGCTCCACAAGACGCTATCGCAGAATGGCTTTCCAATACGGGTCGGTACCCTGCCCGCACGGGCGTCGACGTAAGTCGAGCCCGTGCGCACACGTCTCTGAGCCCGCACGCTCCCGCGCCAGCGGTCGCCCCTGCCCTGCTCGTGTGTGCGTCCCAGAGCTCGTTGACATGCGTGCCGTCTAGTGCGCGCAGACTAGTCGCCTCGCGCGCCAGAGCCTCGCGTTCGCGCTCCCAACGCCGCCTGCGCTCCTGCCGACGACGCATACTTGAGTCGCTTGCGCGCGCCTGAGCTGACTGCGCACTCTCATTCCGCCCATGCGCCCCCGAGCGCCTTTGCACTCGAGGCCTCCACAGCAGAGCCCTAATTTTTCTAGAAAATTACTCTTTGGTCCCTGAATTATTTGACTCAGGTACGAAATTTCAGCAACCTTTATCCTGATTAAATCGAATACTCTGGATCATTCTGCTCGCATGTGACTTGCTCGAACTTGTTCCGCCTGTGCGACCTTTCATTATTGAGTGAATTTAATTATTGTTGGTTGAATATTGTGAATTCTCATATTCCTATTATCCTGTTTCTAATTTGTTTGTGCCCTAATCTGAGTTGGTAATTTTTTAATTACCTCCGATCTAATTTATTTAAAATTTTGTAAAAAATTGGTTTTGCGGGTTTAATTAATTTCTTAACCATTAAAAAATTGTTCTCTGATATTTTAGCATTAGTTTGTGAATAATCTATTTTATAAAATTGCTGATCTTTGAACTGTATCATCATTCATCTTTCTCGTATCGCACGATGTGGTCATCCTGTGCTTCTTGCAGGTACCATCGGCCACGATATTTAGCATAGCTCTCACTGAGTAAACTTTGGCCACGATTTGTTGTTCACACAGTCGCAACAGTCATCTAGTGCTTCATGCGGGTACCATCGGTCGCGATATTTAGTATAGCTCTCCTTGAGGAAACTTTGGCCATGATGTGTTATTCACACAGTTGCAACGATGGATCATTCAGTGCTTACTACGGGTATATCGGTCACGATATTTGGCGTTGTAATTGTTTGTATTCTCCAATTGAGGTGACCTGAAACATAATCGATATCTGAATTATTCTCGAAGATTGGTGATGGAATTTGTCATTGAAATTTGTTTGATTTGCTCACCTGTGTGAATCTTAAATTATATTGTGTGATAAATTATTATTGAGTAATATTACTTGTGAGCATATGTAAATTACTCCGTATTCTTAGCTCTGATTTGTTGAAATAAAATAGCCTTAAATCATTTGATAAATTTACTAGATATTATTTGGGTTTTTTTCTAAATATTTTAAATTGATCTACTCCTCGGTCCTGTGATAGTCGTACTAGAGAGGACCACTTAGATCATTTTCGCCAAATTTTCCAAGTCCTAAGAGGAGAAAGTTTGTTTGCTAAGACGTGTGCCTTCCTCACGGACCGTGTAGTCTTCTTGGGATTCATCATCTCTCCAGACGGTGTCTCAGCTGACCCTGAGAAAGTTCCTGCCATATCGGAATGGCCAGAACCTCAGAACATCCATGATGTTCGCAGCTTTTATGGTCTAGCTACATTCTACCATCGATTCATACGAGGTTTTAGTACCATCATCGCTCCTATTACGGATTATATTCGGAAGGGAGCCTTCGAGTAGACGAAGGCAGATGCAAAAGCCTCCGTTAAAATTAAAGCTCGCATGTCTGCAGCTCTTGTTTTACGACTCCTAGACTTCTCCAAAGTCTTTAAGGTATCCTGTGACGCCTCAGGAGTGGGTATAGGAGGAGTCCTAAGTCAAGAATGTTATCCCGTAGCCTTCTTTAGTGAGAAATTAAATGACATCAGGCAATGATACTCTACCTATGATAAGGAGTTTTATGTTGTGGTTCAGGCTCTTAGACATTGGAGGTATTATCTACTACCCCAGGAGTTCATCCTCTATTCTGATCATGAAACTTTGAGATACCTGAACTCACAAAGGAAGCTCAATCCAAGACATGCTAAGTGAGTTGAATTTCTTTAGGAGCACATTTTTTTATTTAGGCATAAACCTGGAGTGGAAAATAAAGTGGCCGATGCTTTTGAGTCGATGAGTCTCCTTGTTGACTACGATGAGTATTGAAGTTGTTGAGTTTGACAAGCTTAAGGAGACTTATGTTGATTGCCCTGATTTTGGAGTTATCTATGAGACTGTGTGTTCGGGATCGACTAGTGAGTATCTCGACTATCTCATTCAAGATGGATAACTTTTTCGTGATCGTCGCTTATGTTTTCCCCAGACTTCTATAAGAGATTTTATGATCTGAGAGCTTTATGTCGGTGGTCTCGCTAGTCATTTTGGGCAAAAAAGACCATTGAAGCAGTTGAGAGTCAGTTTTATTCGCCGAGTCTGAAGTACGTAGCTCAAATTGTCGCCCAGTGTCAGACTTGTGTTGTTGTGGAACAGCAGAAGCAAAACACAGGGTTATATACTCCATTACCCGTTCTCGATAGACCTTGGCAGGACCTGAGCATCGACTTCATTTTTGACACGATTCTATTTGTGTGGTTATGGATAGGTTCTCAAAAATGACGCATTTCCTTGTTTGAAGACTTCCGATGCTTCTAGGATAGCCCGCCTCTTCTTCGACGGAGTTGTTCGCTTGCATGGGCTGCCTAAAAGTTTGGTTTCGGATAGAGGCGTGAAGTTTATGAGCTATTTTTGAAAGACTCTTTGGCGCCTCCTAAAAACTAAGTTAAAATTCTCAATCGCTTTTCCTTCTCAGACTGGTGACTAGACCGAGGTGGTCAATAGGAGCCTAGGAACTCTTCTTAAGTGTCGGTAGGAGAAAATGATAGAAATTGGGATCTGATTATACTTAGGGTTGAGTTTGAATATAATAATTTTGTCAATAGGCCTATAGGTATGAGTCCATTTGAGGTCGTATATGGTTATAAGCCTAAGACCCCCACTGACCTTATTCCCCTGCCACTACATGATAGAGTTTATGAGTCTGTACAATTATTTGTTGAACATATTAGACATTTACATCAAGAGATCAATAAAAAAATAAGACTCATAAAAAATTAGCAGATGCTCATAAAAGGTTATATGAATTTTCTGAGGGTGATTATGTGATGATTCGGGTTAGGTTTGAGTGATTCCCTTAAGGGGTCGTTAAGAAATTACAAGCTTGTGGGGCAAGTTCATTTAAAATATTAAAAAAACTTGGGTCAAATGCATATGTGGTTGATTTACCATCAGAATTTTGGGATTAGTACTACATTCAATATTTCAGATCTAGTGGCTTACAAAGAACTAACAACAATGTCTAGTGATCCATTTGAGCCTTCTCCTCTCGTTGAGAGAGAACTCATTCCTGAGTATCTACTTTCACAGCCTTCCACAAAAAAAGAGCAACTTGAGCATACTCTTGATGATCAGATAATCTCAACTAAAAATCGAGGATATCAGAGATATTTGGTTAGGTGGAAAGGTTTGCCAACGTCAGAGAATTCTTGGATCACTAGAGATGAGTTGCAGCGACTTGATCCAGATTTGTTAGAGAAGTACTGCAGCGGAGTTAAGCCTTACTCGACGGGATCGAATTCTTCGCGCCCAGGGAGAGTTGGTGGGGACACGATGCCATCAAATCGTTGATTTATTTCAGATAGAATTCACACTCGGCGCGTAAGATCTCACCACATGGCGTCGATCTGGATGGAGGGTTGATATCTGAAGATTTGGTAGTAGGCGTGATCGGGGAATGATCAGAAGATTGAAAATTCCCATTTAAATCAATTTATTGATTTGAATGAGAATATTTCAAATTTTGGGCTGATTTCATTTATTTTCTTCTTTCTTTAGACACTCGTATTTAGCATGATTGTGATCCTTTTATTTTTGCATTTACTTTCGCACTTATTTTAGCATTTTGAATTTCGATTGAATATTGTGTGTTATATCCCGGTGTAGGGAAATGTTGGGACCTTGGGTGAAAATCCCTAAAGATCTTAAAGAAATTTAAGATATTCCTCAACTTTTCTCTCATTTAAACCACCAGGTCGCCGACGCTCCATTGCCTTCCTACTGTTTGGGGTCCACCGCCTTGGCTCCGCCGCTCTGCAGCTCCGCGAACTTGGCTCAGTTGTGTCGAGCCGACTCACCGCCGCCTCCATCTCCGACTTCGCATCTCCGTTCGGCCCGTGCATTGGCCGGTCATTCCGCCTTCGTCGGTAGCACCCCTTCGGTTCAAGCTCCTCCTCCCGTGCACAACACCGTCTCGGTCCCCAATGGGGTGTTCACTGCCCAATGGTGAATCCCAATTCAGACTGTAAAGACGCGTTGTGAGGTCATCTAGTGCTTGCTGCGGGTACCATCAGCCACGATATTTAGCATAGCTCTTCTTGAGTAAACTTTGGCCACGATGTGTTGTTCACACAACCGCAACGGTCATCCAGTGCTTCATGCGGGGACCATCGGCTGCAATATTTAGCATAGCTCCCCTTGAGGAAATTTCGACCACGATGTGTTATTCACACAGTCGCAACGATAGATCATCCAGTGCTTCCTGGGGGTACCATCGGCCATGACATTTAGCGCTGTTGAGGTCTGGATTCTCCGATTGAGGTAACCTGAAATATAATCGATATCTCAATTATTCTCGAAGACTGGTAATGGAATTTGTCATTGAAATTTGTTTGATTTACTCACCTGTGTGAACCTATAATTATATTGTGTGACAAATTGTTGTTGGATAATATTACTTGTGAACAAACCCAAATTACTGCGTATCTCTAGCTCTAATTTATTGAGATAAAATAGCCTTAAATCATTTGATAAATTTACTAGATATTATTTGAGCTTATTTTTAAATATTTAAAATGATCTATTCGGTCATATAGTTTCTTTATTATTATATAATTATCAGCAGTAAAATTCCTGAACAATTTTATGCTTATCTGTTAACTTATTCACTGATCTCTAATTAGGATGGCATCTCGCATATTGTCCGGCATTAATGGAATGCTGGATCAATGGGGTTTTGGTACTTTCCCTTTAAGTCAGCCACTTATAGCAAACTGAAATATCTTCTCTCATTATTCAAGCAAACGGTGGGTGTGTTTTGTTTTTTCTCTCACCATTTAGCTCTCCAGGATTTTGTTAGGTTGGGGAAAGAGAATGGGAAGGCTAAGTTAAGGTAGTAAATGTGCCTATAAATAGTTTTTCGGATAAATAAAATTCAGTCCCTAATTACATGTTTCTCTTAGTTATTGGAGACAATTATCTGGTCAAAATTTCAATGAGGTTTCTGATTGTATCCTGATTTATTCCCAATCACCAATGCACTTGATTCCATAGATGCAGCCGGATAACGACTTTTGACTACTACTTTTACGGCATGAGTTTGCATGTGCCCCTTTCTCTTAGATTTTAGTAGATTTTGTAATCATTCTTCGAAGGACAGGATTTCTAGAGTAGTCTTCACATGAAGTTGGTATGCTCATGCGGCCATTTGTTGAGGTTCTCGTGAGCAAGGTTATGGATGGACTTGTACATTGAATTATTCTTGGGAATTCCTTCAGAGTCACAAAGTCTCCTTTTTGGTGTTACTGAAGTAATCATTGGGGATTTGTTTTGTACTTTCTCTCTTAGGAACTCCTTAGAGCATCTCACATTTTTTGTTGATATTTCTTTCATTGGTTTGTGTTTTCTTCTCTTGATCTGAGGTTTCCTTTGTGTTAATGCCTTTTCCTTCACTCGAGGTTTCATATCACAAGGCTTCTTTTCGTTGCCTTATTGACTTGGTTCTTTTGAGCCTCCTCGCTTCTTGGGCTTTCTTTTCAAAGCTTCTTGCCTTGGGTTTCTTCCTATTATATTGTCACTTGTCTAGGGACTTGTCCAAAACTGATTTGAGGTGTGGGTGAAGTTTCACATCCTTATAACGTGGATCACTCAACCCTTTTTCTGAAGTTAAATGGGCCTTCTCTTCTCCCCTTTTCTAGGCTGGAATCTTTTGATTATTTCTTCGCCTTGCCTTCCCTTCACGAAATCCTTAAATAGAAAAGAAGGTTTGTGGAAGAGTTCCTATGGATTTTTTGAGTTTTGGCCTGCCCTATTGACTTGACACCAACAATGCTTTTGTCGTCTTGGTTCACCAAGTAGGTTTTCTCATCTTTGCTGGACGTTCATTGTTGAGCACTCTTGTCATAGCTTGGTTTGTACAGATGAGAACTCTTGAAGACCACCTGACAGATGTCAAGCTAGGACCACCTCATAGACCTCTTCATCAACGTATTGTCGGGTGATGGTGAAGTAGAGTTGGCATTGGCGATTAGCAACCATTGTCGTTCCCTTCGTGATCCATCTGATGGTATAGGACTTTAGTTGTAGAGTCATCTCGAACAATAGCTGATGGATAAGGTTGGCTGAGATTAGGTTCATTTGATTACAATTGTCCACGATGACATTGATCAACTCCTACTTGACTTGTATACAGAAGGTGAAGATTTCCTCCTGAGGACTGGTCATGCATGATGACCTCGTCTTCACCTATTGCAGCCATATCATTAGCTATAAGGTTGAGTACACCTCCGTTAACTTTTGGAGTAAAGCTAGGTTTTCTTTTTCAGGTTCCACAACTACATGTTTCTTCTCTTCATCTTTCTTTCTAAACTTCTCCGAATGTAACTCCTAATGAAATTTTCGGCATTTATTTTTTATGTAGTTAGTGATCTTGCCACCTCTCGTGTTCACATTACTGGTTATCTCTTGGGTTGCCAACTCTTTTAAGATTGTTTCTGTTGGTTTTGCTCTCTCAAGATATCGCAGAGGGATATTCCGATTCATCCATGGTCGTGTCTTCTCTCTCGAGTGTTTCATTTTTTTCTATGGTTGAGCACTTGCCTCACCCAAGCTCTATAAATGGAAGATCCAAAGCTCGCTTGTAATACGCTTTTGCAAGCATGCAATAAACTTCATTAGCATCAACTTATCCTCTATTGAGACTTTGTGGTGTAATTCTGGACTGGTGCCCTTCATCCAGTGCAACTTGTGCTATTGATTCGACATTACCTTTTCGTAGCTGCGCGGCTTATGGATAAGTTGTTGAATTAGTCCAGCAAGAACCTGTCTTCCTCTTGTCAAAACCATGCTAGCAGTTGGCCTGTGAGCTTTAGCCGATGAACAATCACCTACTTGTATGTGTTGTAGCTATTGATTTCGAATTAGGTTTAAAGCTAGTTTAGCCATGCGTCTAATTTCTTAGCGTTTAGACTGTTGTTGTAGTTCGGGAGTTCAATTTTTTTGCTCCACCTAGATGTCATCAGCTTTCCTTAGGAAGAACAATGGTTATTCCTATTCCCTTTTCTATCGAAGGTATTTTCAGTTTCTCATCCACATATAGGCAACTGTTTAGCTCTTAAACGGTCGTATTCTCTTGACTCATTTGCTTGTCTTCTGAGGATATTTGATGTTGGATCAACAAAGTTTTGATACTAACCCCCCCCCCTCTATTGGGTAGGTTTGGCTCACAAGCTTTCATTGTTGGAGCTAGCGGTGAGGGTGTTTCTTTCCTTTCTCATTCTTTAGTTCTCTCCATGATTTCATCTTGAAAAAAATAAGGCTAAGACATAAGCAATTTATGAATGACAAAAGGACGGGTATGGATTGGGTAATTAAAACTTATACTCGTTTTGCAATCTTTTAACTCTTATTCATACCCGCACTGTTCCCACTTTGCCTCGCTTTGCTTTTCACATAACCAATACCCGGCCTGCTCTTCTCTGCCCTCTCTCCATTTCACCACGCCCTGTCTTGCCCTAACTAGTCCTAACTCGCCCCGCCCCGTCTCACCTCACCTCATATTTTTAATGATTTATTTTAAATTAAAATAAAAATGTAAATTTTTTTTAATCATATTAGCCTTAAATTATATAATTTTATTTAAGGATAATTCCATTGAGCCCCTTGGTAGAACTTAGATTCTATGAAGGTCTAAAAAATAAAAATATATCATTTAGGTCCCTCCCACACAAAATATTTTTCATGTTGATCCTTTTTAATCATTAAGTTTGGCTGTTAAGTTGTTATTTAAAAAAAACAAAATTATATGTTTAAGTATTACAAATATATTTAAGTATTTTCAATTATTTTTCTAATATCAATTTTTATTTTTTATTTCAATAGTAATTTTTTATATTTAAACATCTATTTTAAATTTTTCTAAAACTAACCTAATTGTCAAACCTAATGGAATCTATTAAAAAAGATCTACTTAGAAAAAAGTTCGGGTTGGAGGGACCTAGGTATAGTTTCATTTTTGTGGGCTTGTGTGGAATCAAGGATCTACCTTAGGGGCCTGGATGGAATTATCCCCTTTAGTTAATTATTTGCAAGTAATAGCTCTAGGCGGGTATAATTATGCTACACCTGAGCTTGCTTTAGCCAAAAATTGGCCGAGGTGGGTGGCTAGTCGCAGGTTCAACTTTGTGACCCATATCCGTCTCATAGGAGCGGATTGGGATAGGTTAAATTGATTTGGGTAAAAGTTATCATCTCTAAGAAGGATGTAGAAGTGCCAAGATGTAGGCTTTTGGATTGATAAAATTCATAGACAAATTACATTTTTTTCTCTTATTTATTGGAGATACTTATTAAGTCAGATTTACATGAGATTTTGGATTTGAACTCATTTTATCGTTGGTTTCAAATACACCCAATATATCATATACAGTTAGAAAACATACTTTGATTGCTACATTTGGTGAGTGGGCTCTGTGCGTGCAACTGTCTCTTGGAATCTCGCAGATCTTGTTGTGAGTAGGATCTTTGTTCTTTAGAGACAGGGTTTCTGGGGGCAGTTCTTGCATAACATCAGCATAATGACTTTTCGGCCTCGTTTAGTTTGAAGCAAGTTTTGTGCCCAGCACAAATTTCAACTATAGAAATTAATTTTATTTCACATCCAATACAAATACAAATATTAGAATTGAAAGTATTTTACATTTTACACGCTTTCTAATAGTAAAATATATCTCATTAAACTTAAAAAATAAAATGGTTTTTTTTAAAGTCAAAAAAAAAAAAAACTCGAACCAAACGAGGCCTTCAAGTGTGGCCTTTTGATAAAGTTTATATGAACGAGGTTTGGGCTAGATTTATCTGTGGTATTTTCCTAAAATTCTTCTTATGTCCAGAGTCTTCTGCTAGTTGACCCTCGAATTATGATTAGGGCTTTTTTTTGCTTCCTAAGCAGTCTTTGGAGCATCGTTGGTCTTTTCCTGATGTTTCTTTTGATGATGCAAGTTTAGTTCTTTGACCCGTGGTCTCCTCTATTATTAAAGCTTTTTTCTTCTCTCGAGGGTTCATACCTCAATAGCTTTTTACCTGTGCCAATGATTGCTTTTTACCTGTGCCAATGATTGGGATTTGTTTTTTATAGGCTCCTTTCCTTTTGGGTTTTCTTATTGAGGCTTGGTTTTCTCTATCTTTTCATGCGGCTTCTCTTGGCAGTTCTCCAGAGTCAATCCAGATGGTTTGGGTTGGGTTTTAATGTATATTCACAAACTTTATATATTAGGTCCCCTTTGCTCCCGGGACACTTCTCTTTGGCTATTTGTATCATGGCATTCAAAGGAGTGTTTCGTATTAAGTTAGAATAGGCTTTTTTTTATGGCATTATGGTTTATACTCTTTCCAATGAGAGTATATTGGATTAGGATTTTCTGAGTTTATTTAATGGGATAATTACCTACATGCCACATAATTTAATTTTATTTATGCCTTACCCATCCATTCTTAGTTAATTAGGCTATGCACACTCAAAATATTATAAAATCTTACATGTATACATTTTAATTTATTTTTATTATAATAAGTAATCATAATTTTTCAATAACTTAATTATAGTTAGATTACAAAAAATCTGAACCGTTCATCATATTATTTTAAAGATATTTAAATATATTTTGAGTGAAAATCCTAAAACCTTAATATTTAGGTGGTGGCAAAGGAAGGAGACATCCGTGATATGAATTAATTTTAGGACAAATCAACGCTTTAGTGTAGTATTGAGGAAGAGAAAAATATGTATCATTAAGAGTAAAAAATATAATTTTAATGATTTACTAACATAATATTTTTTTTCAAATAGATTTTGATTAAGTTTTAACTCAAATGTGTGTATGTAAGATTTTGTAATGTTTTGAGTGTGCATAACGTAATTAACTAAGAATGGATGGGTAAGGCATAAATAAAATTAAATTGTGTTGCATGTAGTTAATTATCCTTTATTTAATTTGCTCAACTTCTTAGCTATTTAGATTAATATTATTTTCTTTTTTCATATATTCGTAACCACATAGCATTTCTAAACTAGAAAAAAAAAAGATATGTTAATTGCATAATCTTGATATTAGGAAAAATATTATTTAAAGCATTATTTTTTTATTACATTTTATTGCTTCTAAAATGTGCTATATTCTCCCCTCAGACAAGCTTGCAGAGAGCTCCGGCTACAGCAGAAGCGGCTAAGCCGGCATTCTTACTACCAGATTTGAACGAGCCACCGTCGACAGACATTGTTCCATGGTGAACAGCAAGCCTTTAACCTACCTAACTGTATATACGAGGTAGATATTATAAATTTCTCCATTTCTTATTTCTAACAATAACTAACAATTATATATAATATTCTCCCCTTCTTTCTTTGTGACCCACTTAATATAAAGATACCTAACTTATGTACCAGATTAGGCTGCCTAATTATCTCCCTATTTTTAAACAATAGTCATCGGATCGTTATCCCGCCTTTTGCCTGTTTGATAATGGGTTCGATTTCACAATAAGTAGAATCGAATTTGGACTTTTGAAGTTGGAGCTTTTTTTTTTTATAGATTCTACTTCATCCAATCAAAAATTTGATGTGATATATTCACATGATTTCACGTTTACTAAAATTTTTATCAGAGCATTAAAAATAATTTATCTAATTAATCAGATACAAATAGTTAATACTGAACCTTCTTAGTCGTAAAAAAATGTTTCTTAAGTAATTAGTCAATATTTGTATTAATCAGATATAAATGATGTACTATGAGCTGATATATAACTTGCATACTGGTTGAATGGTAACTTATCATCTGCAGGATCCATGACATTGGCTTTGAAGTTTTTCTATTTATTTAGAAATGAATTTGCATTTATTTAAATATGAAATTTAGCATTATGTTTGGTAGACTAAAAATAATAAAAATGTGGTACAAAGAATTTTAGGATTTAATTTATAAAAATACAAGATTTTATGTATATTCATAATTTTCTTTTAGGAGAGATCTAAAACCAGGATTTTCCTTTAATTTACTGTTTAGCTGGCATGCTAATGTTAATTGATTTAAGAGTAAATAGCATCTGGGTCCTTCTAGTTTACTCGTATGGGCAAATAGGTCCCTCGAACATTTCAATGTAGCAAATTGGTCTTTCAGTTTGATGAAATATGCATGTAGGTCCTTGAGCCGTAGCATACGTTAGAAATCACTCTCTTTCTTCCCCTCATTTCTCTCTCCTCCTGATCGCCGCGGATAGGCGACACCGTCGGACCCCAGTGGCTGCGTAGCGTGTGCGACCCACTGGCGGTGGGTCCAGCAGTCGCGCGACCGGCAGTGGGTCGCTCCTCCTGATCCCCGCGCACGGGCGACGCCGGCGTGACCCGCCAGCGGCCGCGCGGCCGCGGTGGGTCGCACGGGTCCGGCTGCCCGGCGTCGCCCGTGCGTGGAAATCGGGAGGAGAGAGATGAGGGGAGGAGAGAGAGGGTGATTTTTAACGTCTATTACGGCCCAAGGATCTATGTGCATATTTCATCAAACTGGAGGACCAGTTTGCTACATTTAAATGTTCGAGGAACCTATTTGTCCAAACGAGCAAACTAGAGGGACCCAGATGCTATTTACTCTTGATTTAATCTACTAAATTTAATATCTTGAAACTATTATATAATGTATCACTAGTATAAAGTATAGTTTATTTTTTAGATATAATATAAAGTGTAATTGTATACTTTACATATACGTGCACACATTCATATCACTGCTTTTCGCTTGTTCTTCCTTATTGTTGTTCTTCCTCATTTGCACGTATCAATAGCTTAATTTTGAGCATGCTACTCAAATTAGAGGTAATTAAGTCATTTTTTGTTTTTGATATATGATAATTAAGTCAGCTTTGATAGTGAACCCCAAAAAAACAGTATAATTTAGCACCATCTAGATGTTACAATATGGTAGCGAGCCCATAACTTGACCCCTTTTTTTTTTTTTTTGATAGGGATCTCGAGTGTTGAATGAGCTTGATAACGGAGTTTCATGTAAGTCGGTTGAAATAGCTCAAAAATGGGCTCGATGTTAAACTTGGCTGTGGGCATGTCACAAGCTCCATTGTATGCTGAATTCAGTCTGTGCATGAGGGAAACCCCCAAGTTCAAGCTCATTTAAACAGTTGATTGGTGGTTCACAAATCGAGATTGACTGAACTTCTGTAGAGTAATTGTGTTTCGGCATAGTTAGTAAAAGCTCTATTTGTTTATGAGCTGATCCTGAATAACAAATACTCGAATTAGCTTCAAATACGAGTATAATCTGAGCTCTCTCTACTCAGCAGGAATTACAGCTCTGAGTCGATATATAATTAGTTGCGATATAGCCAATGATAGAGCATATTTTTCTCCTACTGATGAAAGTTTGATGTGGGCTTTTATTAAAAGGGTATTTTATGTGTTATGTTATCTTCTTTGATGAACAATAATGTGGCCAAGTAATAGATCTCACCGTAAGCCAATCTTTTTTTGGAAATTCGGCCATAGTTTATAATACTATAACTGTAAATAAAAATATATAAAGTACAAAAGGTTCGATTTTCACAAAAGTTGAATGGGAGAGACGTGCCCCTATGCTATTTTATATCATCAAAATAAAAAAAAAAGCTACAAAATTTTCTGCTTTATTTGCTGCTCGGTAAATATGAGATATCTTGTATGCTTTAAAGGCGTAAAAAAGGTCGGCGATTCGAGCCACGGTCATAAGCTAATCTTTTAGCTTCAACTACCTTGCTCTTCTGCCCAAACCAGCTAATAAAGGTTATTAATTTTTAAAGGAAAAATTACTCAATTGTAGAATCATAATATCAGCTCAATTTTACTTATGAATTATTTTTCATTAATATTATAACGAGGGTGTCACGGTTCGCCGGCACGGAACAAAACCGATCACTAGTTTTTGGGTTTGAGTCCATTTAAAATTTCTAGTAGAGTGGATCGGATTGACGTAGAAGTTTGAATCTTACAAGGCATGTGTAAAATACTATTTAATAACTAAATTTTTTATTGAATAATAAAGTTAGTGCTTACCAAAAAGATTTGATGCTAATCTTCCATTACTTTTATTGTTCAAATTATAATAAGTTAAATTCAAAGTACTATATATGAAGATAGAGTCAAATCTTGGATTTCGTCAATTTTGAGTCGGACATGAATCCAACCCATGGGCCTGAAATGGCACCTATAAATTATAGTTTATGTAAAGCTATAAATATGTTAAATACTTGCAAGAACTATATTTATTTTAGTGAATAAAAAGGTTACTATGTTTTTCATGTTTGAATTTTTGTTCATAATTTAATCATCAGTTGATGTGCTCTTACTTCCCTAAAATGCAATTATCTAACATTGTATCATTTCTAATTACAAATCTTAATAGGATTATTAAATTTTAATGATAGTAATTTTTAGTTCAAATTTTAATTTTATAATAAAATGGGGAGATATATTTTGGGGGAAGTGAGTAATTAAAATGGCAGTTGGTTGAACCCAATCCAACTTGATTAATTGGTTCAATCTGAACCCAATTCAAATAAAAAATAGGTCAATATTTCTGACCCATCAAAGCTAACACATATAAATTTTGTTTTATGGGAAGAATATGTAAATTTATATTTTAATGTCAAGCCATCCAGATTTTTAAATATTGTTTGATTAATTCAAAATTATGAATATTAATGTATTCTTTTTATAATTGATTTTATTGCCTAGTCAATTTGTGTCGTTTTCAAACAATGAGATAAATATAAATATACATATAATATGTATGTGTTTATATGATTATTTCATAGTAGGTGTAGGCAATATCTAGGAACATCTATTTAATAACTATTTAGTTGAGTTTAATTAATTCAACTGCAAGTTTAGAGGAAATAAAAATTTATTAAATTTAAATTTATTATAATTGTAGGTAATTTCATACTAAACCATAAATCTTTCTTATATATTAAGCACTCTTAATCTCCTAATAATTTCAAATTAATTAAAAGCTCTTAAGAAGAATTAAATTAACGTAATTGAATAATATAAACTCTTAACTATTTCTCCCCTCCCATTTCGTGTTGGTACAATCTCGCGACTGGGAGTAGACGAGGCACCATGGAGCTGGATGGAAGACTTGTTATAATTAAAATGACAATTGACATTCAAATTTTGCGCTCCTTAATTCAAAAGAAGCACGGGATCTTAAGTATGTAAGAACAAGTGAATGAGAACATATACTTTGATTAGTATAGTAGTTATAATTTAAGACTATTAACTTTAATTGTAATGTTTCTCATGCAATTCTTCTTTCAAAGAAATCAAATATCTTACAATGCAGAAAGGAAGATATAGAATGTTGGAAGGAACCGTCTACTCTTGACGCCACACTCTCTTTGATTTCGATGATACTTTTCTTTCAAATACACGTCACAACCATATTACGTAGTGAAGTGTGTTCTGAATTTGGACTATGCATATGACAAACTCTGATCATGAGTAAGATTAAATCTTTCGTAGAAAGTGAACTCCAACTTTTTATCATAGAGAACCTACCATGAACAAGTCAAGTGTATGATTTGGAGAAGTGACTTCTTTAACTGTCGTGCCGCTCCCATAACTACACCGCCTAAATCTCTCACGTCTCTAGATAATATTTTCTTGATTGTACAAAGGGCACAATCCATCGCTCATGTGCATTAAACTCTATCACGAACGTCATACTTGGTGCAAGACAGATGAGCCAGAGGATAATGATAACTCCCCGCTATAAATTTTTACAAAAAAATCTTAGAGTAGTAGCTCTCTAGCTCATTTATTAACCACTCAACTCATTAATACTATCTTTCCTGATAGAGATTCTTCTACAATATCTCTTCAAATCAGAGAACCTAATTCTTGTACTCTGTATTATTTTTATATAGTAAAACAATTTCAAAGCCGTGACTTGTTGGCACTATGCTTTTCTGTTGTCACAGCTTCCACATAAAAATATTGGTGCTTTCACTATATATTCTTCTTTTATCTACTGTTTGATTTGTTGGCGAGTTTTTTGCATCGACATGCTACTACTTGCCAGACTTATGCAATCATCCCAAAATTTAAGAATTTTTAAGCGAATTTTGTGAAGTTGGAACTTATATAATTGATAAGCTCGTCCTTGGCATTATCTTAGCAACTCGCATCAATGAAATGTAGACCGACAACCAGAAAGAAAAATCAGGCTGTGAGCCCACCCCATTCCCTTCATCATCACCTGACTAAAGGTGCGAATTGCTCCAAGCATGGACCACCGAGTGGGCTCCAAGTTATGCTCGTCTTAATTGGTGGGTCCCATTCTGTGGTCCCTTTTCCTAGTCTCTTTTCCCCTGCAGCCTCACAAATTACCCTGTTAATTAAAAAATCTGAAAAAGAGATTTAATCTACAAGATTAATCATTCAATTATTAAATTTTTTTTTGAAGTGCACATGTAACTTTTTCGATGATTTTTTAAATTTAATAATTTTTAAATAATTAATTAATAATATAAGCATAATTAATAAAAAATTAACGGAGGGAGCATGTTTCAGACGGCGTTAGGGCTGCAGTTAGTTAACAGAAGTCGCCCTGCGGCCGGGCGACCGCAGGGCGACTTTTGTGACTTCTATTTTTTTTAAAAAAAATTAAAAATTAATTAATTTAACTATATAAAAATAAAATTTTATAAATAATTTTGTATTAATATAATTATATTATATAAAATTCAATTAGATAATCAAAAATATTTAAAGTAAAGTAAAAAAAAAACTTATTTGTTAAGTGGGAAAAATTCTCCAAAATTGAAATATTATTTCTTCTCTTCAAATATCATTTTTGTTTAAGAAATGAACTGGCATACCAGAACTTATTATTTAATAAAAAATTATAATTTCTTATTACTATCTTAGTACACTACTTTGTTTTTCATTTATAAAAGAAATGCTCTAAGAACATCTTCAAATTGGTGAAATGAGATTAAATATTTAAAAAATAATTAATAAGAATATTTTGTATAACAAAAGTCACCAACTCTCGGGCGACTTCTAAGTTATTTTTTTAAAAAAATTAAATATTATTTGAAAAATATTACTTTAATGAGCGTGATAGAATTTGTTAAATATAAATTAAACAAATCCTATCACGCTCATCAGTTACAGATGCTGAACGTAGCAGAGATAACTTTAATTATAAATTTTTATTAATTAGTTAAATTTTTAACGAGCGAGATAGGATTTGTTTAATTTATAACTAATAAAATCTTTGTTTTTTTTCTTATAATTTTAAATTATTTTTATTTTATTTTTTTATAATTATTTTTATTTTCTTATTTATGAATTTTTAAAGCAATATTTTATAAATAATATTTAAATTAAAAAAAAAATAACTTAGAAGTTACCCAAGAGTTGGCGACTTTTGTGACACAAAATATTCTTGTTAATTATTTTGTAAATATTTAATCCAGTATCACCAAATTGAATATGTTCTTGGAACATCTCTTTTATAAATGAAAAGCAAAGTAGTGTACTAAGGTAGCAACAAAAAATTATAATTTATTATTAAATAATATAATTTATTAATAATAAATTATAATTTATTATTAAACAAAAATGACATTTGAAGAGAAGAAATAATATTTTAATTTTGAAAAAATTTCTTCACCTAACAAATAAATTTTTCTACTTTACTTTGAATATTTTTTATTGCCTAATTGAAATTTATATAATATAATTGTATTAATACAAAATTATTTATAAAAATTTATTTTTATATAGTTAAATTAAATTAATTTTTTAAATTTTTTGTTTTAAAAAGAAGTCACAGAAATCGAAATCACTGGGCGACTTCTGTTAACTAACGACAGCCCTTACGTCGTCCAAAACATGCTTCCTTTTTTATTTTTATTTTAATTATGCTTATATTATTAATTAATTAGAAATACCTAAATTTAAAAAATTATCAACTTTTTTCTTATTTGTTTAACTCCCAATTAAACTGCAGTTTAAACTGTTCATTCAAATTTTTAAAAAAAATCCAAATTTTGTCATTAGACCTATATATATATGTATATAATTTTTTTTTAAAATTTTTGTATAAATGATTAATGCATTTGAATATGTATGTAACTCTGATAAAAAATTTGATAGTAATTTCTGGCGGTAAATTATTCAAAATCTACTCAATTTTATTTCCTTAAATATTAATACTAAAAATTAAGTGAACAATAAATTTAAAATTTTCAAATTTAAAATTAAACTGTGGTCATGCACAACTGAAAATCATTTGAACCTCAAACTCGAAATCATATTTACGCATAGCATAATGATGAGTAGAAATGAACAAGATCAGAGTACATTAATATTAATTATGATAAATTTCTAAATAATTACCAACTGACTTACAAATTTAATTTTATAAGTTATGGATTTCGGCTCCGTCAGTTCGACTTCTTCAACATCGTTCATGATATTTGCTTTTGAAATGTCATGCACGACCAAACTTACTTATTTTATGACGTGGAGTAAAGCATAAGTATTTTTTTAAATCTTATGTAGGAGGTTATCAAAATTCCATGCAAGTTAAGATCTCTAGAATCTAATATCACGTATGTTAATTAACTGGTTGCCGACTAATCTATAGAACTTAAGCTTGCAGGTTGTATAGCTCGAGAATAATTTTATATTCTCACGCGCGTCTGCTGAATAATACTTTTATCGGGTATTTTTTTGGTGTTTTTTTTTTTTTTTAAGCATGATAACATTTCTAGAGTTGAAAGTAGACGGTGATTCCCACATTGTATTGCAATAATTACCAAAAGGCAACTGCATGCTGCCATTTGATGCATAGAATGCATGCCAGAGAACCAGGTCCACACAGGTTCCCCAAGGCCTACGTCTCCATGCATCGTCTTCTTCATCCAGACAAAAGCAGAGAGAGAGAGAAAGAGAGAGAGAGAGAGAGAGTTTTCTTTCATGTAGTTAATGTAGATTGATGCATGTGGTGCTGGATGATAGAGATGAGGTTTCGATTCAAACTTGATTCGTTAATTTATAGATGAATTTGAGCTCAGATCCGCTATAAGTTTGAGTTGGTTTAGTTCGATTAGTATTTGTAGTATCTGGATTGCGCCAGTACATCTGGAGTATATACGTGAAAGCTTACGTGGCAAGAGCTCAAGAAAAATTCGATGACGAACGCATGCTGAAAGGCTCTCGGCGAACTGACTTTGACGAACGCCCCATGTTGATCTCTGCTCGCATTGTCATGTACAAAACAAAAAGACTTCATACTATCTACCTGCAAGGTCCGTACGTTCTGTGTAAGCAAGGCCGCCATGCTCTGAGCCAGCAATCATCATTAGAGTAAAGCTAAAGATAGAAGTTATTTATCTGAAATGACCACTCTGAGCCATTCCTTTGGACTGACTATTTTAGGACAAGTATAGACTATAAAATCTCGTTGTAATAAGAAAAAGCCGCCCCCCAGATCCTATCTAACTCTCTCCTCCTTGTCTCCCCTCTCAGATTGTAGGCAAACTATTGCTCACTTTCTTATAGACACTTGACTCTAGTAAAAATTTTTCAAGCTACCGATAGATTGATGCCATGGTTTTCTGCCTGGTTGGTTTCCATATAAAAATTCCTTCTCTGTTCTTGACATTTATTGCATCAATAATGTTCAATTTTGAGCTGGTTTGAACCTTGATCGAGTTAGCTCAAATCATAAAGTGAATTGAGAATTATGTTGTAAGAGCATATATTAAATAGTTTTTATTGGAGTTTTAAACAATAATGTATAAGCAAATTATACTCGTTGCCTTAATATTATACTCATTGCCTTGATCAATACACACTCTAATTGTAACATCCTGTGATATCATTATAGAGGTATTGTCCGCTTTGGCTTTAGGAAAACTGCATGACTTCAACATTTCCCAAGAGGTCACCCATCCAATGCTGCTCCAGCCCAAGCACGTTTAATTATGAAGTTTTTCATCACTAGCCTCATGACTTTGCTCCAAAAAGTGCTTCTATCATTTGAGATCATGTTATCTATTTATACAGCTTAGGATCTCTCTCCCTTTCCGATGTGGGATGATTAATTCTTGTTCCCCTCTCACCACTCATTATTCGGCCTAGCTAGAAGCCTGTCAGGAGCCTCACTTTGCCTTAGTGATTCCTTTCTCTTAGGATATCACCCGACGATCACTCACCGCCCTTTTCGGCCATGGGCATCACAATAATAATTGCATATTATATTTTTAAAACTAACAAATATGTAATTATATAAATAAGTTATATTCCAATCATTACTTAGACTTAGCTTAATAAAATTACAAACTCATATATGGCTCTACTTGATAAAGTCAACTCAAACTCATTTGAGTTTCATCCGGTTCTTTTTATATTGAATTGATTTAAACTTGGCATACTAAGTATGAACGGCTCGAAATCAAGACGTGAATTTGACCTACCACTTAACTCGTTCATCATAACCTTTAAATTATATTATAAGAATCAATAATGCAAACATTTTGCACCTCTAATATTATTAATATCTATTATATATATGTTGAGTATACAGTTCATAATAAATTTTATTTTAAATAAGAAAACTAACTCAAATAATGTCTCAATTCAAGTTAGATTTAAACTTAAAATTTAAGTTGAGATTAATCGCTCGATCCCAAATGAGAAAATGGATGTGAAAAAGAAATTTTTCACTTTTGGAGATGATCGGAAGGAAGAAAAAGGAGTTCGTGAACTCAAATAATTCAAACTAACGCGATTGAAATTCGAGTAGGATTAATTTTGGTAGAACTCAGACTTAAACTGCTCAAAGAAAGGGGAGCTAAAAATGGAATTTTGGTTATTGTAGAGAGAGAGAGAGAGAGAGAATTCTCTTACTTGTAGAAGTACAGTGTACTTCACTGTGTCAAAAATCTTTCTTTTAAGGGCAGGCTCTCATAAGACATGGCATGTGGGATGCTGCCATTCCCAAGCGCATGAATAACGGCCTTGTTTGTTTGAAGGTCAGGCCATGACAAAAATAATCTCTAATAATTTTTAATTATTCTATTAAAAAAATTAATAATAAAAATTTAAGTATAATGTGTTAAAAATAATCTGAAATGTAATATAAATTAAATTTTTAATTAAAAGTTATATATTGAGGATGAAAAATAAAAAATTCTTTAATAATATAATTGAAGGCCATTTTGGTTATAATCATGGCAAAAAATAGCCTCCAACCAAACAGGGTAATGTGAGAATTATTTTACTTACCTTTTTTTTTTATAATCTTTGAATTGATGCTTTAAATAAATAGTAAATAATTATAATTACTTATTTTGATGTATTTGTTGAAGATCTTACATATATAATGTAAAGTCCGTTTTTATAGAGATTATTTATTTTGACCTATTAGTTAAAAAATTCTAAAATACATTTATAAATTAAAACATATAAATATTTATAGAACTGATCTGTTGCATATGGTATAAAAACTATTTACTACACTAAATTTTAAAGAAAAAATGATGAGTATTCGTAGAGAAATCTTATATAAATAAACACAAGATTTAGCCTCAAAGAAAAGATATTAAGTTTCTATGGAAACACATATTTTCGTAGATACATTTTAAAATCACGTGGGGTCTCGCATCCCAATGCATGCAGTTTCGGGAAAAAAAAGTGTTATTTATAGCTTAAAATTTTTCTTCCCTTTTTATCTAATATAGGACTAACTACTCTCGCTTTTGCACCTATTACTAACCTTTTCGGACCTAATAATTAGTTAGTTGTAATTCAATTAATGATAATTAAATAAATATTTAAATTTCTTATAGGTTAATTTCAAATGATTAGTAAATTCAAGAATTTTATTGATACATTTAAAACACAAGGTAAGGTTGATATTATATATTAAAAAAATAAACAATAAAAGAAATTATACAATTAAAAAAATTGATGAACATATATTAATATATCATAAACTCTTAATTAATGATGATTATTTTTGTCCTAATTCGCATTTTGATCGGCATTGCATTAAATCAATGTTAAATTTTTTTTTATGACGCAAATTCGGTGATGTGGCATGTCATTTAGAATTGCATTCCTTTATATAATGCGACAAAATGAGGCATAATATAATTTACATTTTTGAGAGATTTTTATGAAAATATAATTTACAAATTCAATTTTATAAATCGTAGCCTTCAAATTGACTCGAACAATTTTTATTTTTTATTTTTTATTTTTTTTTGGGTGGCCGGCCTTCTTCTAAATTATTGACACGTGTAAAGTTTTAATTGGACTCCATAGAAGAGCCAGCTGGTTGCGGGCGGCGTAGCGGATGCCCGGCCAAGTAACGGCATCCGAGCCCTTCCAGCCTTAGCGGGCCCACCCGATTGCATATAATGTGCAAAGCTTTGCAGATCGACACGTGTCATCTGTCTTTCCTGCCAACGTCAGAGCAGCAACAATATTGGGGAAAAAGAAAATTTTCCACATAATAAACTATTCAACTTAATATTCATATTTTAATATAACACATATTTAAAATTTTTTAATATCTCTTTAAGATATTATATATATATATATACATATATTTTAAAAGATATATATAAAATTAAGTTATAAAAATTACATTATACAAATAAACTTAATTAAAATATTTAATATTATATATATGCACAAAATGAATTTATAAATATTAAAAATAATACTTAATTTTCTTAAAAATTGCTTTAAATTTGAATAAATTTTATTGAACTCAAAATAAAACTACTCTAAATTTAAAAATTTTAGTTCAAACTTGAGTGTACTCCCTCGAATTAGACATGATGCTTCTCCTAGTAATGTTTTATTTGTGAATAAAATTTTCCTCAATAATACATCAATAATACAGTTAATTGAAGGTAATTATCAATTATTATTTTTAAATTTAAAAATATGTATTTCTTAAATTTAATCATGTGTTTAAATATAAATTTACTATGCCATTTAAAAGTTGAATTTTGAATTTCAGAAAAAATTGATTTTTTTTTATGAATTTAAAAGTTGATTTTGACATAACAAATCTTTTTCTACGATTATTAAGAGGGTGGGGTATTTTCGTTATTTCGCAACGGTGGTCTGAGTGGGGACCGCGCAACGGCGGACGACGTCATGCCACGTAAGCGGCGTGGGATCGTACACCGTTGTGGGGGGACCACTTCGGGCCCTCTGGGGTCGCCCGTGCGAGTGGGTCGAATTGTGCAGTCGAGACATCGGTGCCTCTAATTACTTTGTTCGCATGCGGGCACGACGTCCACGCTGACGCCTCCGTTACTTATAACGGCCATGCTTGACGGTCCGCCGTCAACTGTTTATACAGTTGTTATTCAGACTTGATCTTTGGCTGTTACCTATAAATATGAATATTAAGTATTCATAAGAAAAAAAATTCCATAATTGACAATTAAATTATATTATTTACACATTAAATGTTTAATTTTTTTTTATTATTTACGTCTTACACATTCGAAAGTGACTATAACCAACAGATTATAAAATTTACATGCTATAGTCATACCTTTTTTTAAAATTTCATATGATAAGAAATTAAATATTTTAATATTTTATATAATGAAAATGAAATGTTTAATATGTAATTAATATGATAATTTAGAATTTCATGTACGTGGATGACTAAAAAATATATCTAACAAATTAAATTGCTGTCCATTAAATAATGAGACAAAAAGGAAAATTATAAAAAAATTTAAATAAACCTTTTTTGCTTGTGGTGCAAGCTTACTACCCGCAAATATACAATAAGTATAGAAATTAATTAATTCATCTTACATATAAAAAAATTTAAAATAATTATCTATATATCACACAATTTAGTTTTATTTATGCCTTATCCATCCATTCTTAGTTAATTACGCTATGCACATTCAAAACATTATAAAATCTTACATACACATATTTTAACTTATTTTTATTATAATGAGTAATCATAATTTTTCAATAACCTAACTATAGTTAGATTACAAAAAATCTGAGCCATTCATCATATTATTTTAAGGATATTTAAATATATTTTGAGTGAAAATTCTAAAACCTTAATGTTTAGGTGGCGGCAAAGAAATGAAACATCCGCGACGTGAATTGATTTTAGGACAAATCAGCGCTTTAGTGTGGTATTGAGGAAGAAAAAAAATATACCATTAAAAGTAAAAATATAATTTTAATGATTTACTAACAGAATATTTTTTTTCAAATAGATTTTGATTAAGTTTTAACTCAAAAGTGTGTATGTAAGATTTTGTAATGTTTTGAGTGTGCATAGCATAATTAACTAAGAATGGATGAGTAAGACACAAATAAAACTAAATTGTGTGGCATGTTGGTAATTATCCCAAAAATTTTATATGGATCCTTCAAAATACACAAACTCTTTTGCCTAAGTCCATATTTTTTGAAAACATTTTATTGTCATCGTAAAATTGAAGCCTAATTTAAGGTACTTATGCAATTAGCATTATTTTATGACACTTTAAAATCATTTTATTTCTTTGAATGTTTTTAAATAAATCTGAGGACTAAAATATAAAGTATTTTTAGCAGAAAAAGGATTTTGCATGAAGTGATTCGAAATGTCTGTACCGCTTTTAAAGGGAACATATATCTTAGGATCTTTCAAACAAAAATCCTTGGGGACCCCACATAATTAAATAAGGATAGAACATCAAACGATAGAAATGCATGAAATGAAATAAAAAAATCGATATTTGCATATAGACGCGATATTTTTTCATAAATATTAAATGATATTGGGCCCCAAGAAGCACATCATGTTGAGAAATGCTCCAAATGCCTTGTACTATGTAAGTTTTCTAATGTTTTTCCATGCGTAGCTACCTATTTGAAAGGGAAATAAATTATATTTCAAAAAGAAAAAGGAAATAAATTGGCTTAAATAGTTAAATGTTATAGAAAACTAATTGATCATTGGATTTTTAATGATAATTTCTAAAACTAGAAACAATTTCCTCTCGGTCGATCACATAACATCTTTGATGTTCTTTTTTTTTTCTAAGATAAGCGATACGTTCATACATTCAACTGATTTGTACTTCATGTTTTTAACCTCTCAAGATATATATTAGAGAAAATTTACGATTAGTAACTTTGACTTTTATGATAAATTTTACGTGACATACGTTAATGTGACACCCATGGCTGAAGAGGGCGGGGAGTGATGCCGGGTGATGTCTTAAGAGAAAGGAATCACTGAGGCAAAGTGCAGCTCCTGGCAGGCTTCTAGGCCGAATAATGAGTGGTGAGAGGGGTGCAGGAATGAATCGTCCCACATCGGAAAGGGAGGGAGATCCTGAGTTGTATAAGTAGATAATGTGATCTCAAATGGTAGAGGCGTTTTTTGGGGCAAAACCGTGAGGTTAGTGATGGAAAACTCCATAGTTGAGCGTGCTTGGGCTGGAGTAGCACTGGGATGGGTGACCTCTTGGGAAGCACTCAAATACGCAGTAGTCAAAAATTATTGCAAAATGAAAGCCATAATACCAATCAGAGAATAATACAGAAGAAGCTAACACCGAAATTTTAAGTGAAAATTTCTAAATTAAGGAAGAAATCATGACCACGTTACTGAAAAATTCAAAGATATCGCCTTTAAATCTCTCATGCTCTCCAAAATCTTGTTGTATCAAATGTTATATCGATATGAGAATATATAAAAATAAACTCAATCTTAAATTTAAGACTTCTTGTTTCTGTGGCATTAGACAATCTAATTGACTATCATATGATCTGATAATTATCTAATCAGTCATTCAATTTAAGTCCATATATATATATATATATATATATATATATATATATATATATATATATATATATATATATTTTGTTGAGTAAATGAATAGACTGATCCTTCATCAAAATGTCTAATTATTATTATTGATTTTTTTCTTTCATCTAATCGCTATTCCAGCATTTTTCTACTGTGATACTAATGTTGAAAGAAGATTCAAGTTTCTACAAACTTCATCAATTCATATATGTATATATATAAATACATTAATTTTTTTGATTTAAAGAATTACTTGATTTTGTGATAAATTAATTTGATATTTCTTCTTCTAATATAAAGATTAAATTAATTACCAGTTTCTATCCTATGTGCGATTATATGATTGATAAATATCAAATTTATGAACAAAATTTAAATTACTTCAGCTTCTACACAATCTCATTATATTTTTTGTTCAAGTTACAACATATAAATTTCCCACATCCTGTTTGATATGAATCTATTTAACTTTTTTCACATTAATATATTGAAAGCAATAATTAATGCATGTCTTATCAAAACCTCAAAAGCACTAAATTACCCTTAAATTAATAAACTCTATTAAAAACTTAAATTAATTCTAAACTCTAAATTCAAAATTTTTTTAAAATAAAAAATACCCTTTTTAGCAAAAGAATCTTCCATAAATATTCTTTTTCAATGTTCAACTATTATCTTATCAAATTAATTATCAAAAATCTTTCAATAAAAAGCTCTCAACTTGATCTCTCGACTATTAATTACAACACTCTCAAAATACCATGTGATAAAAGAAAATGAACATTAGTCTTTTATATACTTGAGTTATATAGATCTTTTAGGCAATATTGTGAAAATCAAATCAGATTAAATCAAATCATAATAAAATATTTTTTTTCTATAACATTTAAAGCTTTATGATTTCAATAAATCATGTAATAAATAAATTTGTTGTTATAATCACTAAATATTATTTTTGGTGAACTATATTATTCTTGTGAGTTTTTTTAAAAATATTAAATTTTTAGTTCAACTAGTTCGATGATTGGTCCTATTGGTCTGACCATGAACAAAATAATAGACTGATTTTTAATCTGATCTGATGTTTATGTTGACTCCTATTTGTGGCAATAAATATCACTGAATTCGATACACTCAAGATCAAGAAAAGTTCAAAAACTCTGTACACACAAGATAATGCATCATCGAACTACTATATATTATTACAATAATTTTCATCTTCAAGTTTTTCATGTATTGTCTATCTCTTTCTTCTTTGATTTATCTCTGTACACTATAAATTTTTTTTTATTTCATTTGAAATTTTAACGATAATGTAGTTTGAAATTGAGACATTCTGGTTATCAAATAAGCTTATTCTCCGCTAGGTAGGAGAGCACAGACTCTCTTTTTCTCATTGTTAGTACTGACTAAAAATCTTATTTATAATTGTTGAGGAAAATTAGTGTTAATATCATATTAACTTACATTGAATATAAGATGAATATTTATATTTATATATGTATATTAAGAATATATGTAGGTCCCTGAGGTTACCTCTTTGCTAGTCTTTATTTATTTTTTTCCAAGATAGTTCAAGCTACAATGAGAAATTTACACTAATTTGTTTTTTTTTTTTGCAAAATCATAATTTTATTTTATGGAAACTACATAATAATATTTAGGAGAAAGTTCCAATAATTTGTTACAGTTAATGATAATTTCATAATTATTTAACATTTTAATATTTATTACGAAAATTTAATTATTATATTTAATATTATAATATTATTTTATAAAATTAAAATTAACAAAGAACATTGAATTTAAAAGATAAGATTATTTGATTTAAAAAGAAAATATAATAATAATAATAATCAAAATTTGATTTTATACAGATTAATTAAATTAATAAAAGTAAATTTCCAAAGTCTTCGGACGCCACTTTATAAGGGAATAAATTAAAAAATTAATAAATAAAAGATAATCTAAATTTAAATTTAAATTATTTAAATTCAATTAATTATTATTTTTGTAATCCTATTTTTATGCTAATTATAAAGATAACTAGCTAGGAAGATGCTTATCTCTCCCATCTCATGTTCTCTCTAATCTCATCCCAAGTCAAGTTACCATCGTCAAATTCATCTTTGATCTTCACTAACTTCGCTTCCTCCTCGCCGATTATCACCCTAATTCGTATCATCAGTTTCATTGATAATAATATGAAGATGTATGTCTCTTCTATCTTACTCGACTAATTTATTTTTTATTTTTAGATTTTTAGATGAACTCTATATTATTTAGTATGTTTTCTTCAGTATTTCTAATTTGATTTAGTTAATATTAGTTATTTGATATTTGAAGATCTTACTTAATACACTCCACTCCCATGAAATATTTGATATTTATACGACTAATTTTTGTGATTCAATTTGTATTTTTAAGTAATAATTTTTAATGTTTATATAATAAAAAAGAAGATAAATTATGATTTGTGATATTAGTTGTGCTAAGTTCATTGAAGAAATTAATGATCGCAAGATAATTCATACTAAGTAGAATTTACATATATTTTTATCAATATAATTAGCCATGTAACTATGACTTATCTCAATATTAATTAATCAAATGTTAAATAATAAGAATAAGTTCAAAACTCTATGTAAAAGAATTTCTATCTATTAAATTTAAATATTTTTAAATTAAATTAGTTTTTATTTTATTTATAAATATTATTTTTTATTAAATTAATAATTTTTAAATTAATTAATTTCTAAAAATTAAAAAACAATTTAGCTAGTTAATTCTTAAAATTTAATATTCATTCTCTTGTTATGCTGATTAAAATATAATTTAAAATGATTTTATTGTTTGACCATGATATTATCAGTTAACTTATAATTTTATTTTAATTAACAATTTTTAAAAATTAACTAAATTTTTATAATTGATCAAATATACTTCAAAGATGTTTCATTGCAACTTCCTCCAAATTTTTAATTTTTTGCAAAATATATTATAAAATTAACCAAAGGTGTTCGTTTTTCTTCAATTTTTTTTTCTATGCTCTCCTCATCTTTTCTCTCATAAGCTATTACGCGCGGCTAAAGTATTCGGCCAACTAATGGTTACGCATCACATTAGTACTAGGTAGGATTCACTCTCTATTGTGGTTGAATATTGGGCCGACTACACGCAATAACGGCTCATTCTGTTCTCTCTTTATTTTTTTTCTCTCTCCTCAGCTCTATCATGAGCAACACATAATAGTTAGAACTTACATTTCGAGGGGGAAGAAAGAGAGAGAGCTGTGTGTGAGAAATGGAGAAAATGAAAAGATAAAATGAAAATTTTAGAAGTAAATAAGTGGAATATTCTTTTGTTTTTTTTAAAGGACAATTAACTACATGCCACACTATTTAGTTTTATTTATGCTTTACCCAACTATTTTTAGTTAATTATGCTATACACACCCAAAATATTATAAAATCTTACATACACACACTTGAGTTAAAATTTAATCAAAATCTATTTGAAAAAAAAATATTCTATTAATAAATCATTAAAATTATATTTTTACCCTTAATGATACATATTTTTCTCTTCTTCAATGCCACACTAAAGCGCTGATTTGTCCTAAAATCAATTCACATTGCGGATGTCTCCTTTCTTTGTCGCCACCTAAATATTAAAGTTTTAGAATTTTTACTCAAAATATATTTAAATATCCTTAAAATAATATAATGAACGGCTCAGATTTTTTGTAGTCTAACCATAGTTAGGTTATTGAAAAATTATGATTACTCATTATAATAAAAATAAGTTAAAATATGTGTATGTAAGATTTTATAATATTTTGAGTGTGCATAGCGTAATTAACTAGAAATGAATAAGTAATGCATAAATAAAACTAAATGATGTGGTATGTAGGTAATTATCTTTTTTTTAAATAACAAATATTCTTCTGTTGATGATGAAATAAGTTTTCTTTAAAAAACATTTTACGTTAGAACATTTCAATTATAAAAATTTATTAACAAGTCTTTGAAAATTGTGAAACAAAAAAATTATAGATTAATTATAGCGATTTATTACTACTTTGCCCTGTTCTCTTTTGCATAAACTTTTAGAAATAATTGTATCATTTAACACATAAATCATTTGCATATTCATTCTTATTTGAATTAGTTAAGTTGAAATTAGAAGGTAAAAATTTCAATTTAATTATTAAAATTGAAGAGTTTTTGCCTATTCAAAAATTGCAATTAATATAAATCTTTTATGCCGTTATATTGTTTTATTAGAGCTAATGGCGAGGACCACTACGAGGCGAAGAAAATGAAATATCAAAAATGTGTCCAAATCGACAGTGCTATAGAAGTTGAGGTCGGGTCCAGCCATTCTCTTCTCTCGTAGAAAATTCAATATTTACTGGCCGATATTTATGTGTATAAATCCACTTCATCTATTTCTTAAGGAGAAATTATTGTGTAATTATATCATATTATATTACTATTCACTTTTTTTTTGCTTCTTTGTAGTTTTTTTTTGTTTCCTCTTAATGTTATGGCTTAGGTCAACTTTAAAAAAAAGTTTGGATCTATTTTGCAAATGAGCAAAAGGACCCACGTGTAATTTAGTCCAAAATATATAAACCCCGTCTCCCTCTGGTCCTGTAGCAACTTGTGCCTTCAACTTAACCTTAGTCCGCCTCCTCCCTCCTTTTCTTCAACTCTCTCTCTCTCTCTCTCTCTCTCTCTCTCTCTCTCTCTCTCTCTCTCTCTCTCTCCAGGAGTCAGGACTCGAGAGTTTCGAGGGCTGAGGAATTGGATGAGGTGAGGATGGCGTACCACAACCACCTGGCGCAGGAATTGACGCTGCCGCAGTACGCGGAGCAGCAATTGGGGGAGAATCCGGCCATCATCACGGCGATGGTGCCGGAGCAGATCGGGCGGGTGGCGCCGGGAGATGCAGGAAAGCCGCCGGGAACTGTGGCCGGGTCTCAGCAGCTCGGGGGAGGTCCGACGTGGCTGAATAGCGCGATCCTTCGGCAGCAGGGCCACCAATTCGTCGACGGGAGCTTCCTCCACCTGCAGACGGCATCCGATTCCTCCAATTCCCCGGCAAACGTCGCCGGATGCGCCGCCGTGGCAGGGCAATGGCTTCCCCGGGGACAGTTCCGCGGCGATGACGAGGTCCCTGTTTCGAGCGACTCTATAATGGCCGTCGCGATGTCGGATCCCGTCGCGGGAGCTGCAGGCACAAGTGCCGGCGCTGATGCGGAAATAGCAGCGGCCGCCGCCTCCGGCGAGGCGGTGGAGGGGACGTGGCAGAACGCGAGGCACAAGGCGGAGATACTCGCTCATCCGCTTTACGAGCAGCTGCTCTCGGCGCACGTCGCGTGCCTGAGGATCGCGACGCCGGTGGACCAGCTGCCGAGGATCGACGCGCAGCTAGCGCAGTCGCAGCACGTCGTCGCGAAGTACTCCGTACTCGGCGGCGGCCAGGCCGGTCAGATGCTCTCCGGCGACGATAAGGAGCTCGATCAGTTCATGGTAATCCTTCTTCTTCTTCTTCCTCTGCAAAATTTGATCCCAATCGCATATTTTCGAAATCTCTGCTCAGATGCCAAGGCTTGCTCTCTGTTTCTGCTTTGCGGTAGATGGCAGAGGGGTTATTTAATTATGGGCAAAGGCTACCTACTGATCTCCATACCTTTGTCCTCTTTCGTTGAAGATGACCTACGGGCTGACCCCTGCGAGGGACAGGGTCTCCTAGGCCTGTTTTGTTGCTATATATGAAGCGTTTTAGGCTGCGGACCACTCTAGGGCAACTGCGCCACCTTGCTTCCTTTATTTTACTGCATTGATAAGCTGATCCGCGGTATTTTTTTTTTCTCTCTCAATGAAAGAAGAAACTCATCCTTTGGCGGTTAGGCCCTGATTCACCCAGATTGCTCGCTTGATTTTCACACCCTTGAATTATATTCTGTGTCTTTGCTTATGATTTATAGATCTGCCGTCGGTCAAACTTTTTGAGGTGGTCGAGCCGCCTTTGAATCCTTAGATAAAATCATAATTAATTTGAGAAAAAAATTATTTAGTCTTCATTGAGTTTCAAACATGAGTCAATATGCATAGGATTGGCTAATATATGCTCTAACCATTATGCCTTATATTTTTTTAAAAGCAAAATTCGATTTGATTTTGATCCGATTCGATCTGAACCATGGCTTAAACTCAACTCAATAAAAATTGAGCTGTGACTTGACTCAACAATGCTAAACATAACATCGAATGATCATCGATTTTAGGGCCAAACTCTCACTCCTAATTGTATATCATTATTTATGGTTTCTGAAATGGTTAAAAGGGTGTCTTGTTCTTTTTAGTTATGTTACTGTAGACTGAGTCCTGCAGTCTGCATATTAGCGGTGGTTGCATGAGTTTTACACCGGGTTGATAATGGGTTTAGCGGGTGTATGACATTCCTAAAATTTTAAAAAATATCATTTTAATCTTAAAGGCAAATTAAGGATAATTTGACAAAGCATCCTACACTGCCTTGAGAATAAAAGTGAGAATTTTGAGAGAAAAATCAATCAATGTGTATATATTTATATATTGGTTGTCCTGCTTATAGAAATAAAAGATACAGCCTTTGTTCACAAAGTTTCAATAATAAGATAGAAAATGAAGCAAACTTTGGAATAAATGCTTCCAGATTATGCCGCACACACCAAACTTCTGTTAAGTCATAATAAGGAAAGCTAAGAAGGAAATTGAGCTGACTTTTTAGGGCTCGTTCGGATGGCTGGGTTAAGTGGGTTAACTTAACTCTCTTAACTCATCCAAATGAGTTATTTACCCCGGGTTAGTTTCCCAATAACCTGCCCTTAATCCCACTAACCCCATTACTCCTTTGGGTTATTTTTCTTTCGTTCTTTCTTTTTCCCCTTACCCTAGGTTAAAATAATAAATTGTTAAACAAAATATTTAAATAACCTAGGTTAGCAATCAAACACAATTCAAGGTTAAATCTCTTGAGCATAAAGGGGTCAATATTTATGGGCTAGTGTAACTTAGATTAGTTAATCCTACCCTCATACCAAACAAGCCTACGGTTAGAGAAGCAGCCTGCCTTGGCATAGCAGTTCTCTTGAATTGAAATTTATGACCGTTAAAAGTTTCCTGCACTCTTGCGTGTCATTCGGTGTAAGCTTTTAGACTCCCTGGAGGTCCAAATAACCAACAAGGTTTTGATTACTGCTTGAATCTTTTTTTCATCTTTGTATTTTTCTTCTCAATATATGTAATTACATTACATTGAATTTTCCAGTGACATGATCATTAGCAAAATCTATAATCCCTAAACCCACTTGGACATCAGTGTTGACAGCTAAACTACTTTTGTTCAAGCTACTTTTATGAAGCTCAATTTGAAATGAAATGATGGGATTCTTGAAGAAATTAAGATAAATTAAGCCCTAATAAAGGACTTCTAAGAATTACAATTATTCATGTACCATAATTTACAAGCTTAAGTTGTTAGGTCACTTAGTAAACAAGAGATTTAACAAAGTACCAAAAGTCTTGAGTCTAAGTCCTAAAATTATTCATGACCCCCAGTTATCTCCATCCCTAGGTTGAAAAAAAGGCACACATTGAATTGAATCATTGGCATGCTGCAAAGCAATTATCTTTTGTGCTATAGGATTTGGTAAAAAAAAAAAAACTTTTAATCCATAACTTACAAGTTTAAGCTTTTAAGTCGGTTGGTATATTTCTTATCTTTTTCTTATGCTCGTTCTAGCACTAGGCAACCTGAATTAGTTAATTTATTTATTCTTTTTTGTTGCAAATCATGTTATGTTGTGTTGGAATTAAATTTGCTGTTAGGAAAATGTCTTATATTTAAGCAACCAAATGCATTGAAGCTCTTTGTTTATTGCTTTATTTTAATCAATACATGTTTTCAACTACCTAACTCAACCCTTTGATTTTCTCATTCGAGACTTGGGACCCGACAAAGACGTGTTTGAAAGCACATATACACACTATCAAATTTATTTGAAAAAATACTTTTTTGTTTTATACTCCTCTTGTTATCTGGACAGACACACTATGTCTTACTACTTTGTTCATTCAAAGAACAACTACAACAGCATGTGCGCGTGCATGCAATGGAAGCAGTTATGGCATGTTGGGAGCTTGAGCAGTCTTTACAAAGCTTGACAGGTGACTTGTTCATTAATTTTTTGACATTAGGAAAACATACAAAAAATGATTTGATAATGTAAGTACACACTATTATGTTGCACTATCAATTATGACCAAACTTTATTATTTATACAGGAAAAGTCAAACTTTTTTTATCTACAGGAAAAGTTAATTAGTTTAAGGAGACAAATTAATGCTTCAATTTGGTAGAACTTTGAGATGATTGCACCATCTTAGCCTATACTTTTGGTTGGTATAAGGGTAAGAAAAATTTGGGTTGATCAATTTTTCGAAATGCCCAATTTAATCTTTCTAGCCTGTGAGGCATCGAGATCATTTTAGGCATGTCATGAAAATTGAATATATTTATGAACAATTATGCCCAAATGGTACAATAATATATTTAATTTTCATAGCATGCCCAAAATGGTCTCAATGTCAAATAGTTAGGGTAATTAAACATTTAGGTCATTCTAATGAAAAGCTATACTTGTACATCAGTTGAACTGACATACATCTCTCATAATTTTCTCAATATTTTATTTTTTGTTGTCCATCATGAAATGCTTCTTTCAACTTTTCATCAATTGCTTGTAGTGATAAATGAGGTAAAATAATAAGAGATAGAATAGGGGTTTGACCAATCAATTGATGAAAAGCTATAAAATATTTTTTGTAAGGAGCTGCACTAGTAACCTTAATTAGATGAAAAGACCAAATTAGGGGAAAATTAGGGATCAAAGTGTTGAGCCTAAAAGCTGCAAGGATATTTTCTTGTCATGTGTTATACATATGTAGTTAATGATGTCAAAAATCATTAAAACTTTTCATTTTCTTTATCAAATATGAATTTTGTAGGTGTATCTCCTGGTGAAGGTACGGGTGCAACTATGTCTGATGATGATGATGATCAAGCAGATAGCGAAGCAAACTTCTATGATGGAGGCTTTGATGGCCCTGACAGCCTAGGTTTTGGCCCTCTAGTACCAACAGAGAGTGAACGATCTTTGATGGAGCGTGTTCGACAAGAATTGAAACATGAATTGAAACAGGTAAACCTTGATAACTACGAAGTTTGGTCATAAAAGTTTGACAACCCGAATCCAACTGGAAATATGTTCTCAGAGCTAGCATTATCTCTACTTACAATGTAGCATAGTGTGCTCTAGGGAAATAATAAAAGACAAATGCTACATCATATGTCAAAGTATCCATTTGACCATGAAAATCTTAGAAATTATCAAAAAATTCGATTGTTTAGAATGATCACTTATCACTTTAGATATCCTCTGAAAGAGAGTATTGTTTTTTGTGGAGATAATATTTTGGGGGACATTTGTTTCAATAGTATTGTGACGTGGTGTCATGTTATTTAAAGAAATGTATTTTTGGTTTAATGACATGGTTAAATAACATTGCAAAGAATTATGATATTATTACTCTACAATGACATATGTCATCTTTTAACATGTTAATGAAAAGTATTGAACCAACTAATATAATAATATTAAACCAAACAAGTAAAATTTATAAATAACATAGGCATCACATTAACATTTAAATATTGTATAATGCTCCAATGCTTTACATTTATAGCAAAAGTTACTTATCAATGATTATCAATCTTTAGGGATACAAGGAGAAGATTGTGGACATTAGAGAAGAGATTTTACGAAAGAGAAGAGCTGGTAAACTTCCAGGTGATACCACTTCTACGTTGAAGGCATGGTGGCAATCGCACTCCAAATGGCCTTATCCCACAGTATGCTTCTCAATTTTTATTACGTGATGTGTCATTGAATTCTGCACTCTAAACTTCTAAAATCTCTAAATATTTAGGAAGACGACAAGGCTCGATTGGTTCAGGAAACTGGCTTGCAGCTAAAACAAATCAACAATTGGTTCATCAACCAGAGGAAACGAAACTGGCACAACAACCCATCCTCATCTACTTCAGTTAAAAACAAGAGAAAAAGGTTTGCACTCATAGAAGTTTTATCTACTTATAACAATATCAACTATTTCAGAGTATGATTTTTCCTATTTGAGCCATAATGAATGAATTAATGCAAGTTACCTTCATAAAAAAATAGATCTAGGGATTTTTTGTATATGACAAACAGTAAAAGGTGTATGGTTACTAGGGATTGGTCGATTGATAGGATGATGAAGAAAAAGGATAAGTAAAAGAAAGCTACATGCTATAATTAACTTGACAAACAGTACTAAATAGGAACAAGACATGGAAAGAAGCCACAAGGTTGACTTTACTCTCGCCATTATTGTCATTTGAAGGTTTTCTTTAAGGCGGAAGAGCACAAATCAAACATAATATATATTTAATAATCTTTTTTAAACTTTATATTAGAATTTGTGTATGATTTGAAATACTATTACCTGACAATGTAACCTTTCACAAACATTCCATCAAAGACATTATGATGATTGTCAGTTACCACATCTAATAAATGACTAAGAAATGTAATAATATTATCTAAAAAATAATCTATGAGACTACAGTGTTGATAAGGATGATGAATGCAGGTGAGGTAATGCAAGAGAATGAGAAGCAAAATGGAAGGCAAGAAAGCAATAGGTTTCTCTTCAATTCTGCACATGCAGAGCAATCTGCGGAACGGCCTAACATATAGATCTATTGATATGATTAGAAAGAACACTACCAGCACATGATATGAACACAGAGAGAGAGAGAGAGAGAGGGAGAGGGAGAGGGGGAGAGAGAGAGAGAGAGAGAGAGAGAGAGAGAGGAACTGTGCCATACTGTGGAGCTTCTGAAAAGAAATTTCAATCAGTTTGTAGGCATTTGTCCCTCATGGTCAATATAGATTGCAGGCTTAATTTCCTCTCTCTCTCTCTCTCTCTCTCTCTCTCTCTCTCTTCCTATATCTACAAAAAACCAAATGCATAATGGTTGATTTTGATGATTTACACGATTTTGCCAATAAGAGATATTGGTGTTAGTGAGCAGTGTGAACTATGTATGAAATGTATATTGTCATCATTTAGAAAGTGCACGGTTTATTTGGTGTGACTAATTTTGAAACAATGCAGTTGAATTATACGTATTAGTGGTCTTTTATTTCAGAATAGTACTGAACTTATTTCACAGTTATGGACAATACTGATTTTCTTTTTTAGTTTTACATCTACACACATGTAAATATGTTGTCTTGTGCTCTAAGGATGTGGTGATTACACAAAAAAATGAAGTATTCCCCTCTATTTTTGTTGCCCTATCATCTTAGGATTTTTATGATTAGAGAGCGTTGGGGTCTCATTTTTAGGAGAAATTTTTGTGTGCACCGGTGCACGGTACACCAGCCCAATTAGCACACGGCACGTCAGCACGCCTGATTACTTTTATCCACGTGTCGTGTGTTAATTGGGCTGGTGTACCGTGCACCGGTGCACACAAAAATTTCTCCATTTTTAGGGTCTCCCTTCGTATGACGTTTTTTCTGTTTCACCAAAGACTATTAATTTCAATCTTTTGAATTCCTGTCCCTTTGTCTATAAGGGTTATTTGGTCAGTATTAATCTTTTCATTCTATGAATTATAGGTGACATTTGAAATTCATCGAAGTAAAAATTTTTAATACTTGAAATCAATAACATAGCATCTCGTAAAAATTTGTTTAAATAACTCGGTTTTTTTATGTTATCCTATTATCTTAGATTTTTGATGATCAGATATGTTGGGGTTATATTTGTAGGGTACCCCTCTATAATCATAAGCCACTCTTTACTGTTTCACTTCGAAACTATTGATTTCAATTTCTTGAATTCTTGTCCTTTGGTATCAATCTTTTTATGATCAAGTAAATGCTTTTAATACTTAAAATCAATAATGCGACATCTCATAAAAGTTTGCTTATTAACCAGTAAAGACCAAAAATGGTCTTCCCACAACCAGCTTGAAGAGCGCAAACTTGTTAGCTGATTTTTTTTTTTTATCTATAGCTTAAAAATCTTTTCCAACCTTGGAACATGTAAAAATGAAAAATAAAATTAATTTATTATGATAAAATTATATAAAATGTGAAAAAATCAGTAATTGAATTGAACATTATACATAATATGATATAAAATAAATATTTTATTTGTAGTTTCATAGTTTGTATAAAGTATCAGGCAAATAAATTTTTTATTTTTAAAAATGATTAAAAAATTTCAAACCATAACTCTCTTTGCCTGAAACAAAGCCTACGAGTTTAAAATAAATTTTTTTTTATCATTTAAATTGTGTTTTATGAAAGAAATTATAGTTAAAAAAAATTAGCAAACTGAATTGAACCAAAAACTAAAGATTTTTAGAATCCAATCAAAAGATTAAACTAGTAAGTGATTGATTCATGATCTAACCAATTCAATTGGTTAAACCGTAAATTCAATTCTCATAATTATATAATAAATATATTTAATTTATAAATATTATAAATTATTTTAAGAAATTAAAATTAATTTACAAGATAAAACAATGAATTAAAAAATATCCAACAAATAATTCTCCAACCATTTAATAGACTATTAAGTCAATTTATTTGTAAGATTAAATTTAATAAAATTAAAATTAAATTTTAAAAAAATATTTTTTATTAAAAATTATGAATAATATGATATAAAATTAATTATTATATTGAAATATATGAGAGATGTAATATAAAGTTAATTATTATACTGAGATATGAAATATAATATATATTAATTATTATTTTAATAACATATATAATATGTGAAATAAAATTAATTTTTAATATTAAATTTTATATGTGATTATAATATAACTGATTAAAATTAAATCAAATTAATTTTTAACTTCAAATTCAAAACAAACAGGATCTTAATAATAAAAACATGAATCTGGCTTATGAATTCACGCAAATTATTAAATTAATTAAATTTCAAAACATACAAAATTAATAAATATTTGTCAAATTTACTTTACACATTCATGAACTTTAATTAGTTGAATGAATCCATTCGGCTCAACGATTAGATCAATTTTTAGCCCGATTCAATCCTATCAAACTGTTACTTCAAATTTATGAATAAAACAGAACAGTATAATGGCCTATTCAAACCAGTCTTATGGACCGGTCCAGTCCTACGAACATTAGAAAAACTGACATTAATACGTCATGAAGATGTCAAATCTATTCACATTGATAACAGAATTCAAAGTATAAAACATAATTGCCAACCCTAAATATATACAACTGAAATCTAATTAAACTATTGCCCCTTTTAACCAAAAAAATACGCCCAAAAACATCAAGAAATTTCACAAAACAAACACAAGAATCACTGGTAAAAATATAAGAGCTAAAGAATAGGGAGCAGTACTACTTACAGGTAACAACACAGTTGATACACTCCTATATGTAATATAAGTGTGGTTTGAGTGGAGAGCTTCATCCATCCTTATCATCATCATCATCATCATACTACAAGTATAAGAAGCTCTCCACGAGCCGCACTACAACGTACACAACCTATTTTGATAATTTACAAAAAAAAAGCATACACACCTCAAACTGTAAATATTACTCTAGCTGAAAGTAATATTAAGAGTAATATTTACGCATAAAAGATCTGTATGCTGTAGATAACCAAAATAGGATATGTAATATGAGGAGAACAGGGTGTCCTATATGTAAATTTTTCATTTTGTTTTTCCTCACAAAATGGAAAGAAGAAGGGCCGAGAATAGAATCGATTACTTGTGGGTTTGTGGCTGGCCGTTTGAGGAGGTTTGTACCTTCTGAGAAAGAGAAGCTGCCATAGAACGCAATCTGTTGGCGATCTCAGTGAAGGTTGGCCTCTCCGAGGGTTCGGCCGACCAGCACTGCTCCATCAATGCTCTCCATTCAGGATCACATGCCTCCGGCACTGCTGGTCTTAGGGTGTTGCTCACTATCCCACCTATTAATGATCTTGATTAATGATTATAAGAATTGATGACAATTAAGGAAAAATATCATCTTCCAAGGCATATCTTATGCTAAATGAACATGTAAGATGATGAGAGTTTAAGAAAAACTAAGTGATACATTTGATATGAAAGCAATGAAGCATGCCCCAGAAATGTTGTTACCTATGATTGCTCCATAGTGCAGATCTGCATATGGTTCAAGGCCTGTAAAAAGCTCCCACATCACGATACCATAAGAAAATACATCCACCTGAGAATATTTCACAATCACAAATATCTGTAATGCGCACGCATGCACGTATGAACATATGTGTGTACATATATAAAAATTAGGCCTACCTTATCAGAAACAAGATTGCTGCTTCCATTCAGAAGCTCGGGAGCCATCCAAGGCAATGTTCCTCGCACACCACCAGATATCAGCGTCTTGCATTTCACTTTTGAAAGGCCAAGATCACCAACCTGCAATTAGTCAAACTTAGCTGATTATCAACTAGTTTTTCATGGATCTATCAGCTGAAAAAATCATTCAGTTTCCAGCTTCAGCCTGGCCATAATGGCCCTATGATTGTTCAATGCCATGTCAAGTTTCATCATCGACAAAATATTCGATTTAATCAAAGCCCTGCTCAAATTATCCTGATTATATCATGGGTAAATCACGCCCAAATCCTTGAGATTAGGAGAGTTTTCATAGTGGTGCATATCTTTAAATCATTTCACTCAAGTCCTCTCCCTTTCATATACTAGAAATTGCTTGCTGAACAGTGACATCTACCAGCGACTGAGACTGGTAGAGGAGAAAGCCAACTTCCAGTCCCGAGAGCAGTTTGGCAACAAGAAATTCCTCTCATTGCTTAGCACCGTTGCATCAGCTGTAACGGGATAATAAACATATCTAAAGAATCACTTCTAGAGCTTGCAAGATAGTTTTTGGGTATTGAGATTGCTTAAACCTGCAAAGAAATCCCCTTGTCACAGAGAAAGTAAGTTACAAATACTTGATGAAGTAGGTTTGTTGGGAAGTGGATATGCCCGTAGAAGCTCAATTACCATTTAAAGTAGATGACAATGGTAAAGATTTTAATGATTGTGCTACATCGGATGTATAACTATAGGAGACTTACTAGAAAACTTAAACATCTTACAGTCAGCAATCTGGATTTCTCGTTCGTTGCAAAAACCAAAACTCTCATTGAAATGTTGCCTTAAAGTCCTTGCATTTTACATCAAGGAGTCTGGAAGTCTCCTAGAAAAGAATTATTATACATGAAAAAAACTGGCACCAACACATAGAAGCTTTTTCAGATGCTATGTCAATCAAAGCTCTACTCGAATCAAGGCATGTCAACTGATGTGAATCAGACTCTGCTTGAATACTTCCACTGAATCTATGAGCATGTACTGTGCCAAAATCAACAATTATGTTGCCAACATACTTGTCTTCCATGAAACAACAAAACATATCAGAGTTGATTATCATTTTATTCGTGTTGCTCTATCCAAAAAAATTGTCACCCCTCATACTGCCACCAAAGTTCAGAGTATTGATATTGTTGCCAAGGACCTAGGGTTTATTGCATTCAATTATCCTTGCAACAAGCTGAATAAACCACATTGATACGGGACAGATGAATGAAGATGCAGTTTAAAGATCAGCAATTTTATAAGACAGATTATTCATAAACTAATGCTAAAATATCATAGAACAATTTTGTAATAACTGAGAAATTAATTAAACCCGCAAAACTGATTTCTTTCAAAATTTTAAATAAATTAGATCGAAAGTAATTGAAAAATTACCAATTCAGATTAGGGAGCAATCCGATTTTCAACAAATCAGAAACAGAGAACAAGATTAAGGATCTCACAATATTTAACCAATAGTAATTTAAATTCACTTAATAATGAAAGGTCGCACATGTAGAATAAGTTCGAGCAAATCACAAGCGAGCAGATAAATTTCAGATTATTCGACTTAACCAGGTTAAAGGCCTTGTTGAAATTCGTACTTAAGTTAGAGAGTCCAGGGACCACGATGTAATTTACCTTCAAAAATAGGGCTAAGGCGCTCGGGACTGGCGCAGGCGTGCGGGCCTCTCGGGGAGCGCTGGCGCGTTGACGTGCGACACGAGCGCCGGTGCAAGAGTGGCACGCTGGCGTGCGGCCTGAGCGCAGACGCTGGAGCGGAGCACGGCACGCGAGCGGCGGGGAGCGTGGCGTGCGGGAGGTGGCGTGCGAGCACGCTAGCGGTGGGGCGCGCGGACTCGTGAGCGGCGAGGGCGAGCGGAAATGAGGCACGCGAGGTGAGGGCGTGTCGGGCTGGGCTCCCCAGGTGCGATTAAGCTGCATGAATGTCGAGAGGAGCTGCTGTCTTCCGAGCGATGGGGGGGGGGGTCACGTCGTCGCGATTGCGACGGATCGGATTCTACGAGCAGGATGCAAGAACGCAGGCTAGCTGGCGGAGTGGATGAGGATGAGTCGAGGTGAATGCTGGAGGGTGCAAGAGGAATGGAATCGAACCAAGAGAGGAGGAGATGGAGAGGGTGGAGTTTAGGGATTCTCACCCAAGGCCCAAGCTCTTCCCTATCCAGGATATCGATTCATTCCAGAATTAAATAATCCCAAGGGAAACACAAGTAAAATTCATTCAGCATAAGAAAAATAGGAATAACAGGGAGGCGTTTATATAGACCTCCATACAAACTGACTCAATAAATAAAAAATACATAATATAATATATTCCTCACACAAACGAGAAAATACCAGATAACATGTCTAAAATAACAATCACAGAAATAGAAACAACTAATACAAAATAAATGCGAGAAAAAAATCATCCCAAAATGGAATCTCCAATCAATCAGAATGAATGAGAGATTTCCAATCAAACAAGTCAGCGATCCGCAATATCCATCTTTCCAAATCTGTCTTAATAGTCAATCGATCCAGATCGAAGCAACATGGCTAAATCTCGGCCGTCGACGACAAACTCTGCCTGGAATGAATCGACGGTCAATTGTGGTGTCCCCACCAACTCTCCCCGGGTGGGAAAGACTCGACTCTGTCGAGTAGGGGTCCTCTCTGCTGTGATATCTCTCTAGTAAATCTGGATCAAGTCTCTGCAGCTCATCTCTAGTAATCTATGAATCCTCGGACAGAGATAAACCCTTCCAACTAACCAAATAATGCTGGTATTCTCGATTTCTTGTGGAAATTATCTGGTTATCAAGGATTTGCTCTATTTGCTCATGTTTGTAAGTGGATTTGGCTGGTGGACACTCGGGTAAGGGTTTACTCTCAATGGGTAATAAAGGCTCAAACGGATCATTGAGTATTACTGTTAGCTCCTTGTATGCTACCAAGTCTGAGATATTGAAGATTGAACTGATACCATATTCTGGTGGTAAATGAACAACATACGCGTTTGAACAAGTTTTCTTTAAAATTCTAAAAGGACCAGCTCCACGAGCTTGTAATTTTTTAACAGTTCCAGATGGGAATCTCTCAGATCGAGCCTGAATCATCACATAATTTACTTCTGAAAATTCCTGCATTCTTTTGTGACAATCTGTTAATTTCTTATAAGTGTCATTACTGGCACTTATTTTTTTTTTTGATCTTTTTATGCAATTCCCTAATATGCTGTGTAAATGACTCAGCAGGCTCAGGCATACTAGCATGCATAGGTAATGAAATGAGATCTACAGAAACTCTAGGCTTATAATCATGCACAATTTCAAATGGACTCATGCCTACAGACCTATTGACAAAAGTTTTGTATACAAACTCAGCACACGGTAAGACAAGATCCCAATTTCTTCCATTTTCTCCTATTAAACAATGGAATAGGTTCCCTAAACTTCTATTAACTACTTCTATTTGTCTATCTATTTGAGAATGAAAGGCCGTGAAAAATTTAAGTTTCGTACCGAGGAGATGCCTCAGAGTTTTCTAAAAATAACTGGTAAATTTAGTGTCTCGATCAGACACCATTGACTTTGGCAACCCATGCAGTCTAACTACCTCATCGAAAAATAAGCGAGCGATCCTAGAGGCATCTGATGTTTTAGAACAAGGGAGAAAATGTGCCATCTTAGAAAATCGATCAACCACGACACAGATGGAATCGTGCTGAATATCGTGCATCGGGGGCAAACAGTCAGGAAGATCTTTCGAGAACACGTCAGCAAATTCCTTAAGGATAGAAAATGCTTCAGGTGGGGGTACAACCGGATTACTCTCCTTCACTTCTTTAACAGCAACAACCCAAATTAAAAAATTTTCATCTATCTTCTTCTTGAACTCTCGAGCGTTAATTAAGTGAAGGTCTTTCTTCTTTGAGGCCTCTTTCTTACTTGAAATTTCTCTCTTGCTGATGGCCTTAGGAGGAGAAGAACCTATCACGATCTTGTCACCTTTATAGATGAACACACAGGAATTGAATCGTCCTCAAACAGTAACATCTAAATCATACAACCGAGGTCTACTAACTTCCATTGGTAGGATGTCACACCAAACCTTGTTCTAATAAAAATTGAATTGAATCGGGACAAAACATCGCTGTGTAACCTCCAAGGACGACGCATTAATCCAGGAAATTTTATATGGATTGGGATGACTTTCGGGAATTAAACCAACCCTGAACACAGTTATAGTGGTGATTACATTCACACAGCTTCCACTGTCAATGATAATTTTACACATTTTTTCATTAATTTTTATAATAAATGTGAGATAAAAATTCTGCACTAATCAACACTTTCTTTGGGCTGGATTAGAGCATATCTGACCACCCCAATTCTTAGATAACTATGAGACTCAGACTCCTAAGTAAATCCGATATATCCTAAAGTTTCATACTCGGAATCCTCAAATTTGTCAACAAGTACTTCATCAGCCACATAGGTGGGTGGGTCATCCTCATAGGCTAGAGAATCATCATCCTACTCTATGATCATTATCCTTGACCGATTCCCTGACACCTGAAATAGCGTATAGACCGATTACCACCACTACGAGAGGTTTCCTTGATAACAGTCTTGCCTTTGTCAGTGGCAAGAGGCCAGCTAGTGGCTGGTGAACCATCAGCTAGTCTTTGTCCTTGAGGGCGTAGACCTTGTAAGAGTTATTATTGGGCGCGGATCAACTTTACGTAGTATGATCTGCCTTTGATACCTCTATAGATCTTGGGCAACTTGATAAGCTTACTCAAGGTTTAAGATTTGTCTCATAATAATTTCGCGCTGTAAGTCGTCCCGAAGTCCAGATCGGAATCTAGAAAATGTGACTTCTCGATCCTCATGAACACATCGCATAAGAAATTCATCGAACTTCGCGATGTATTCAGGGACAGTCTTATTGCCTTGAGTCAATCTCTACCATTGATCTAATAGGTGATGCTGATATGAGACAAGAACATATTTCTCCCTAAATTTCGCTTTAAGCTCATCCCACGATCTAATAGGTTCTTGTCGACCGTGTTGCAAGATTCGCTCAACATTATTAATGTAAAGCTTGGCTTGCATAATGAGCTTCATCTTCGCGAATCTAACCTTTCGATTTTCTGACATGTACCATTCATAATAATAGTCCATGTCCACTTCCCAATCTAAGTAAGCCTTTGGTTCCAGATGACCGTCAAATGTAGGGGACTCTACTTTCACGCCACGCCAATTATTTTTCTTCTGACTCACGTGACTCTCGTGTTTGATAACCTATAGGGTTGTGCTCTGTTTTCCTATGTCCATAATTTTGCCTTGGGTGTTTGATTTCATTTTCTTGATTATTTTGGCCCTCAAGTCGGTCTATCCTACTGTCCATACGATCAAATCTAGTTATAATCTCCGTTAATGCTCTTTGAAGTTTGGGATCCATACTATTAGTTGGTTTAGGATCAAAAATGGAATATTAGAAACCAAAACGAGTTCACATGCAATAAAAACAGATATGATCTAATTTATGCAGATGCGAATATGCCCTAATCTGACTTAATGCTTTGATACCACATTTGATGCGGGATAGATGAATGACGATGTAGTTTAGAGATCAATAATTTTATAAGGCAGATTATTCACAAACTAATGCTAAAATATCAGAGAACAATTTTGTAATAACTGAGAAATTAATTAAACCCGCAAAACTGATTTCATTTAAAATTTTGAAAAAATTATATCGAAGGTAATTGAAAAATTAGCAATTCAAATTAAGACGCAATCCGGTTTTCAACAAATCAGAAATGGGGAACAGGATTAAGGATCTCACAATATTTAACCAACAGTAATTTAAATTCACTCAATAATAAAAGGGCGCACAGGTGGAACAAGTTCGAGCAAATCACAAGCGAGCAAAAAAATTCAGATTATTCGACTTAATCAGGTTAAAGGCTTTGTTGAAATTCGTACCTGAGTCAGAGAGTCCAGGGACCACGATTTAATTTCCCCCAAAAAATAGGGTTGAGGCGCTCGGGACTGGCGCAGGTGGGCAGGCGGCTCGGGGCGCGCTGGCGCGCTGACGTACCACACAAGCGCTGGTGCGAGAGTGGCACGCTGGCGTGCGGCCCAAGCGTAGATTTGAGTTAAAAGTTTTCTGAGTGCCTAGATTTGAGTTAAGGAATTGATATTATAGTGAAGAAAATGGTAAGGTTAGATTTTGGTGGGAATTCTCAAATTGCCTAGTTATCTCCTATCACAAAAAAAGAAATTTTTCTGTGCCCCTCTCTCCCCTTTCGCTCCCCCACCGCTAGTGCGACCACACGCCACCTCCTCTCGCGCGCCCCACCGCTCGCGCGTCCCTGCAGCTCGTGAAATGAGGCACGCGAGGTGAGGGCGTGTCGGACTAGGCTTCCCAGGAGCGACTAAGCTACAGGAATGTCGAGAGAAGCCGCTATGCCGCCCCGGCGTAGTCGGAGCAGACACGTCGTCGGCAAGGGGGGGGTCACGTCATCGCGATTGCAACTGACCGGATTCTACGAGAGGGAAGCAGGAATGCAGGCTAGCTGGCGGAGTGAATGAGGATGAGTCGAGGTGAATGCTAGAGGGTGCAAGAGGAATGGAATAGAACCCAGAGAGAAGGAGCTGGAGTGGGTGGAGTTTAGGGATTCTCACCCAAGGCTCAAGCCTTTCCCTATCCAGGATATCAATTAATTCTAGAATCAAATAATCCCAAGGAAAACACAAGTCAAATTCATTCAACATTAGGAAAATAAGAATAACAGGGAGACATTTATATAGACCTCCATACAAACTGACTCAATAAAGAAAAATACATAATGTAATAAATTGCTCACATAAACGAAGAAATACCAAATAACATGCCTACAATAACAATCACAGAAATAGAGACAACTAACACAAAATAAATGTGAGAAATAAAATCATCTCAAAATAGAATCTCCAATCAATCAGAATGAATGAGAGATTTCCAATCCACCAAATCAGCGATCCGCAGTATCCATCTTTTCAAATATGTCCAAATAGTCAATTAATTGAAGCAGCGTGGCTAGATCTCGGCCGTTGACGGCAAACTCTGCCAGAAATGAATCGATGGTCGATCGTGGTGTGAATTCCATGGCTAATTTTGTTTAACAATCAATAGTGGTCCACCCTTCCACATATTTTGTTTAATTTCCAATGGACCAAATTCTTTATGTGAAATTCACCGTTAATTGACAAAGCAATTATATGCACTTTAAGCTAATGCAACTTTATTTCTAAGAAAGTAAAAGGAAGTCCATAAGAAGGTTTAGAATATGAAAAATCAGTAGAGAAATACCTCCAAAGGTCCAAAACCTTCTGTGTGAATTCCATGGCTAATTGACAAAGCAAGAAACGTAAGGAATTTAAGCTTCAAAAGTATTTCAGAAAGCTGAACAAAGCCAATGCTGACAGTCCATGTTATTTAACCTTTCATTAAACAATTATTTGCCATAATAATGGTCTATAGTTTATATTATCCAACATTACCAAGATCAAACAATTACTAAAATGGAATAGCTACTCTAAATTTATTTCATGTCTCCAAAAAGCATAAAAACACTGCCTATCTGAGCTTTATTGCTTGTGTAGCTGGTCCCAAACTTAGAGCAAAAGGAGGGTTGCAATCCACTGACCGCCAACATAAACTTACTATCTCATGAAGAGTTTCTCACATATTAGTAGCTGTTTACTTCCTAAGAACATACAAGCTTGGTATACAACATAACCTTATACATGTGTAGGAGAGAAACAAACAATTTGCTATGCAGCATAACTTAATCACATTTATCAAATCCAAGACGTCAGATTCTATAATAATTATCTCATCCATCCAAAAATAATTCACACAATCAAACAAAACAAGCAATAGATCATTTTTTGTATTGTCCAGGCCAATTTTTCTTGCCAATTTTCCTTGAAAATAGAAACTAAATATTATTTTATTTTAATTAGCTTTCTCTATTGTGTAAACAAACCTTAACTATGGCTGTTAAAATACAAGCCTAAAAAATAGGGCTGTTAACAAGTCAAGTTCAAGCAAGACTCATACCCAACCAAACAAAAAAATAGTATTAAAAAGTCGAGTTTGAGCGAGTTTGAATAAACTTGAACTTGACTCATACCTGACTCGAACTAATTCAAGTTTGAGACAAGTGAGATCAAAATGAATCAAACCAAGAGGACTCCAATTAAATTATGAGTCAACTCAAAATAAAATTTAAACTAATAATTATACAATAACAACAAAAACAACATAGCTATTATCCCAATAGGTGGGGTTGGCTGTATTTTTTGAGTTTATCCTCAATTGACGCAACTCTAACTTTCTTGCAAATATACTTATTTCTTATTATATTTTTTCGTGTATGTCCACTCATCCACCATAATATTTTTATTTCTACAACACTTATTATTTGCATGTACTCTCTTTGGAGATAAACATTTAGAACTATATGTCATCGTTAATCTTAATATTGCTTTATAAAATTTACCTTTAAGCCTAAATGAAAATTTTAAACTAATAATTATAATTAAAATAATATATTTATAATATTATATTAAAGTTTTTGTTGAAATTAAAAAAAACCTCTTACCCATCCCATTGAAAAATAGAGCAGAGGTGTTAACTAATTGCTCTAGTAAATAAATTTTTCACAAGTGAATAAATATATTTATTTTGAGTTAGCTTAAAAGAATTTCATGCAATTCAAGCTAATCTCAAACTCCAATCAAAAAGGCTATGGTTGGCTTCAAATCGGGCCAAAATTCGAGCAATTTACGAGCAAGTTTTGAGTTTCAAATATTTTTATCAGCCTTAAGAGAGAGAGAGAGGGAGAGAGAGAATATTAAAGAATAAGTCCTACTTAAGATTAGTTAACTCAAAACAATGTACAAAGATAGTCTAAAATTCTTTAATACCTTGCATATTGGACGCTGAGGATCCCTTAAGTTTACAAGCAAGTTGTCACTTTTCAAATCAAAATGAACAATGTTCTTGCCATGCAAGTACTCCATCCCAAATGCCACATCCATTGCAATTAATAGGCGTTTGCGTCGATCAAATGTCCTGTTTAAAACAAAAATAACAAAATACATTTGGTATTGCTACATTTAGCATTTGCAAAATAACAAAATACATTTTGCATTGCTACACAGCATTTGCAAAAAATTGATGACCATGACAGATATCTAGTATTGAAGGGCAATCATTAAAGATGAAACACATACTTATCATTCCTCTGTAGAGCATTACGCAGCGAACCATTAACCATATATTCAGTTACTGTTGCAAAAGATCCACCAGGGCCATCCAGAACAATACCATAAAATGCCACAACATTTGGGTGGTGCAGGTCAGCTAGCTTTGAAGCCTCATTCCAAAAATCAGCCCTCTGTGAAATAGAAATGATGATGTGCGAACAAAAGATTTAAATACTATAGACAAGAATTTAGCACTGAAAACAGACCATTCTCTCTTGCTCTGAAGGCTTTCCAGCAAAACAACGGTCGTTGATCCTTTTTATAGCAACATCAGAACCTCTCCATTTTCCGTGGTATACTGTTCCAAAGGTTCCTGAACCCAGTTCTTGCAACTCTTCAAGATCACAGTTTTTAATTATCTATGACAATTAAAAAACATCTATGACCACAAACGATATCTAAAATCAAACCACATGAAAAAAGAAAAGTACAATCTATAGTCATGCCTGCAAGCGGCCAATGTCATCTGTAGGTAAAAAGCCAGAATGCAGCTTATCTGATTGCCTGACCACCTTGTCCTATTAAATTAGGAACCGGATGCTTAGAAAATGTACAAATAATATACACGATAAATTACTTAAAGGAACCTGAGACTTGGATACCCATAAATTTCCGGTAATAATTATAAAAATTGTTAACTTCCATACATGTCAAGTAGAAAATAAGCAACTTTCAGAGTTTTAGACCTTTAATACTTGTACCAAATATTCAATAACCTAATAAATTTTAGGGACAATTTAATTACAAAAAATTATTTGTTTCATGATCAAAGATAAAATATTACGCAAACCATTTCAAAATCTTATAAAATTACATATTTCACATGATATTTTTGAAAAAAATTATGAATTAAATTACTAATGTATTTTCATAAATCTGATCCTATTATGTATAGTTCACAAGTTTATAATAGAGACTTTCATCTCACAAGATTGAGTTTAAACTAAATTTTAAAGTAATTTAGGATATATGATTTAATGTTTTGGATTATAAGCTATAATCTTAGGGCTTGAAATTTGAAGTATAGTACGATTTTATCTAAATATGGTGTAAAATCTGTAATTTTGTAAAATTTTAGTGTGATATACGTAATATTTCATTTTAGATGGTGAAACACGTAATTTTTCATAATTAAAGTATCATCTATATATATACCCCCAAATTTTATTACCTCAGGTTCAAGAGCAGCTGTAGAATGAAAATTGGACTTATCCTCAGTAATTGAACTCCCGTTGTAAGGTTCAAAATTGGATTCCTTCAGTTCACTAGGCATTACAGATGACTGGAGAACTGATTCCCCTACTTGCTTAGCAAGTTGATGAAAATCTTGCTTTATATAATCTGCTCCAAATTCTAAAAGTAAATCACACACACAAAAAAATAAATTTTCATATCAACTTTCATTTAAGGCCATACTTTAAATCCTTCCAGTTGATATTTATCCCGGAAATTGAGAATTACAAACCTTGTCTAGCTCGAAGAGACTCAACTAGTAAATCCTTGTTCAGCACATCCTTAGTAGGCTGAAGTGCACCTTCTTCTAGCAGCACAGCTATATCTGGGCCCTTGCTCTTTGGCAAAAGGTTTTCAATTAACATATTTTCTGAAACAGGAGATTCTCTAGAAGCCAAAATGGTAGGTCTTGGAGGAAACATATGTGCACTTCCAAGAATTTTCCAAGGATCCTGATTGCAGAAGAGCAACTCAGAGTTGGATGTCTCTTGAAATTGTTCGAGATTCCCAGATGTGTGGTTCAAACTAGAAATCTGAAATGGAATATTGCTACTTGGAAGAGCACCCAAATCATTGTGCAAGTCTTTATGGTTGATCAAATGAGAAGTTTCATCTTTCAGTTCACCACTGGGAACTTTATTATTGGTACTCCCATATGCAGAACCAATAGGATATGTACTCATTCCAGGCATAAAACCACTAGTCATAACAGGCTGAATATCTCTTCCAAAGCTAGAGACTGATGCATGACTATTATTGGTATGCTGAGAACTAGACAAATGCACATGGTCCGTGGCGATAGACAACAATGGATTAACAGGGCAGTTAGGATTTGCCTCAGGCAGAGCTCCAGAATTGATAAAAGCATTTTGACCATTTTGTGACCTCACTTTGCTACTGTGCTCTCCAACCACTGAAGAATTTTCAGGTTTTATATCATTTGTGATGCCAATGTTAGGCATCATTGGGTTAACCTGAACAACAGAAATCCCCTCAGTAACAATTTCAGAACTTACGGCTGCAAAGCTTGAAGCTAGGATATTTATTCCACTATGGGGACTAACTGTATGATTCAGCTCCACAACTGATGATATTTCAGGCATCATATCTTCGGAGACATCAAGGATTGGTGCAAAAATTGGTTTCAACTGATCATTTAACCTCAGATTCTCGAAGTTGCTAGCATTAAGAGCCTCAGTCATCCCATCAACTGTTTTAGCATATGTGTGAGAAAATACCTTAATAGAATCTTGATTCACAAGTTCTGGAGCTTGATAATGTATGTTTTTAATTGAAAGAGAATCAGGAATACCCTGTGGATAAGAAGGATGAGGTATGCCCTGTGGAAATTGCAGCTGCTGCTGCAGCAAAGAATCATCATGTTGAGGTTGTGGATGACCAAAAGACATTCCATAAGATGTCTGGGCAGTGCTTGTTAATCCAATAGTACCAGACGTGGGCTCAGTCTGCATTACATGCTGATGCTGCAAAGAATCCTCATTACGAGAACTTGGTGGCAGGGAAACCCCATAATATGCTTGGGCAGTGTTGGGCAAGGCTACTGTAACAGGAATATTGAAAATATTTCCTTGATCAAAATGTTCTCCAAGCAAAGAACCCTCATGACTAGACAGTGGTGGATCCGCAAACACTCCATAAGATGCTCGAGTGTCACCAGAAAATGGTGGTAATGGCTGCTTTACTTTAGAATGGTCCAACCTCTCTACGTTTTGGACAACCGATTTATCTTTCTCCAAAATTTGTTCCAGGGTCTGGTTCACTCCATACGCCCCAGCTAGATTTACAATCCTATCACCTTTTGGCTCCACTAAATTCTCCATTACAGGAGCACTGGCTGCCCTGTGCTGAGCCTGAAGCCTGATTACATCCTCAGACTGATGGGTTTGTAGTACTGGATGAACATCAGGTTTGGAGACCGCGGAAAGATTCCCTTGCTCATTTATCACTGGATCCGAATGGGCATGGGGTAAGGCTTTCTGACACATCTGACAATCGTCAAACCATAGCCCTTGCCCTTTAGGAAGTGGATGCGCTGAAGGTATGCCAGATAGTTCAATATTCTGCGTTTGTAAGTATGCAGGATGCAATGGCGGGAACTGGGAGAGAGGCTGCCGGAAGACCCTGTAGTTCTGATCTGTCACAAGTTGCCCATGGGCTTGCTTCAAGGTTCCTACTTGTGAAGGCATTATAGATGGAGAAATTTGCATTGCAGGACGATATGGATTCTGGGGGGCAGCAACCAGATTCATCAGTTTAGATGCGTTGGCCATTGCTACAGATTGGGGAGTGTAGTGAACCTGGTGAGGGTCAACATAAGCCTGTGAGGCAGTCTGCGCAACAGGTGGTGGATTCAGGGTCTGAGAAGCCACCTTTGTCTGGCCCAGAACCGCTGGATTGGGAACAAAACTATGACCCTCTAGCATCGGCAAAGACACGACAGTCCCAACAAAGGCTACTCCGGAAGGATCATGCGAAACCGAAGCAGCAGCAGCAGTGGGAGAGCGGACGGTAGGTGACGCACCTTCATTGTTGGGTCCATCACCGCCAGCATCCGAGTCCTGCGCAGAGGAAGCGCTCGCATTGCTGCCCTTCCTGCGGAACCCGCCAGCACCAACGGCTTCGGAGGCGGCTACGCTATTGATCGCCTCAATGTACCTGTGCCCGCCATCATAGGGATCAGAAACAGCAGGTCCAGCCGAAAAGCCACTGGCCGTGGCAGAGGCTATCTCAGAGGGGGAGAAGAGGAAGATGCGTAGCTTGGCGGATCCATCGCCCGAGGCATCCGCGACCTTATCATACTCATCCATCATATTATCCAGATCCTCCGCGGAGGACACGGAAACGAGGGCGTCGAGGTCCTCATCAGGAAGCTGGTAGCGGATTGCAACAGGGCCTCCGTAAGCTTCCGCCATCTTACGGTAAAGCTCGGGAAAGGTGGCCTCGCGGCGGACAGCAATGATCCGAGTCTGGCCGCCGGCGTAGCGTAGAGCACCGTCGCTGGGGCGAGGAAGTAACCTCCCGCCGAAGCTGCAGAGAAGTTTAACCCTGCGACCGCAGATATCATCGGCGGCAGGGGCGGCGGACACATCGGCAGTAGGGGAGGTGGAGGACTGCTGGAAGGACGGCGGCAAAGAGCCGCCGTTCGCGGGGTTGTAGCTAGGGTTCAAATGGCGGATGTCCTTGGGGGCGGAATTCTGGTCGACGGCCATTTGAACCCTAGCGTTTTGGGCGGTGGAGAATTGGAGGAAACCCTAGGAAGAAGATACGCCCGGAGTAAGATTCAGAGTTAAAGGAATTCAATAACTATGCATGCATAAAGTACGGCAGGGAATCGGGTTTCCGGCGAGAAAGCGGAGGCAATGATTCGGCGCCGGGGGATGCGGAGGCAGTGGCAGAGGAACACGGGGAAGGAGAAGTGTGGGAGTGGGAAGACGTAGGCTGTTTGTATGTAGCCTCCAAGCAGCACTCTCGGGCGAGAATGGAGGGAAGCAGCAGCCGCGTACAATTTTCTCTCCCCCTTTATTATCGGTATTAAATTATTAAATGGTTCTGCTTAAGTACTTAACCTTTAAATTATTTCTAAAAACGGCGATTAATCGCGTATTAATTATTAAAAAAAAAATTCATTTTCTTCTCTCTAATGAGGCTTAAAAAATTTGTTAAAATGGCATCTTATGTTAACTTACAATCTGATAATTTTTCGACTTAAGATAACCGATCCGAACTTCTCGGGTCAACTGTAACTGAACTGATTGATAATTGGTCTTGAATTATATCAGGGGTTTTCATGTGGGCATATATTCTGTTAGAAAATAGCATATACTGTTTTCAAAAAATTAAAAAAAAAAGAAAAAAGAAAAAAGAAAAATAGCATTTATCTACAACCATAATTTACCTTTCATAGTTACATATTATTTATTCTCACTTACAATATAAAATTTATATAAAACTATAATTCCAGTTAAAATATTAATCAGGGATATGTACTTATATTTTATGCATAATGCATTTATAATTTAGTGCATGTATACATACATCTTCACACACACACATATATATATATATATATATATATATATATATATTTATGTATTTATGCATGTAATTATACATACACCAACGTGCACACACACGTATATATATTCATTTGTTAAGAAATTTATTGGATATGCATATAATTATACATACATAGGCACGCGCGCGCGCGCACACACACACACACATATATATATATATATATATATATTTATTTGTTAAGAAATTTAATGAAAATTTTTAGAAAGAAAAAAAGATCAAAAAAAATCTACATTTAATTATCATCGATTAAATAGGCTTTTGATAAAGGCTTAGAAAATTAGTTTTGAGAGTTTGAAAAAAAACAATGATTTATGCTGCTTACATTTAAATTATACATATATAAAAGAGTTGTATTTAAATTCAATAGGATTCGATTAAAATTTTTTATTATTATAGTTGCATTACATCAAAAGTCAGCTTTAGTATTTATTTACATTTGTTACGGAAGTCTTAGCTCACAATCAAGAAAAAATACTTTAGTCAAGATAATATTATTTTTATTGATAAAACTAAAAATAGAATTATGATAAGACTCAAATTATAAAGTAATACTCTATAGTATAAATATTTTTATCTTAGTTGATCTAAAGCTGAATACATAAAGTATAAATTTAATTAAGAAAATAGCATTTGTCTAAGGGGAGATTTGGTTCAATGTTATTTTGATATTACGTTATGTTATCTAGAGAAGACAATTATTTGGTTTAATGACATCTACAAATAATCTTCTATTAGATTATAAAATTATTAGTCAAAAGATGACATCTAAATTGTCACACCCTCATTTTTTAAGGACTAATTATCCATAAAATAAGGAGAGACTTACAGTTAGAATCACAGAACAGATTATAAAGAAAAGATATCTTTATTCATCTCAAAACAGGGTTACATCAGTTCGAACACTAAACAGGTCACCCAGAGTAATCTTAGATTAGAAAATTGAAAGGTAAAGCAATTAAACTGGATAAGGATAAATATCGGTGGGACCATACGGAATGTAGGAAAACATCTTTTCTGGAATTTTGCAATCTTCTCCTGGCAATAGATTATTTACCTGAAAAGTAACGATCAGTTATGGAGACCAAGTAAATGACCTCCACCTTACCATAGGCCAAGTGAGGTCTAATAGCTCAATTTAACAACAGATCAGAATATCAGATTAACTTGTAATATCAACTTGTCACCTCACAATATTATCACGTTCCATACTATGTATATATATTAATATGTATAAATTTTATAATGATGAAGGATCAGAATCCACAAATATACGTCACCAGTGTGACAACAAATATAACAGTTACGTCACCAGTGTGACAACAGATTTGTCAGATACGTCACCAGTGTGACATTAGAATAACAGAATGCAGGTACGTCCCCCACACGACGCCACGCGTCCAAAAAGTGGTTCGTCAACCACCGGGATCCCAACTTATCATATCATCATATATCTCAGGATACATGGGTCTAGTATAACCTAGTATAATATCTTGACACAAAGCCCAATAGAATATTGACACGAAGCCATGCAGAAAATACAGAATATGCAGAATATAGCTCATAGAATATAATTGATATCATTTTGTATATTAGTTATTTTAATTTAATATTCACGATGTCCCAAGTTCAGTGAAAATCGCTTACCTGAATTAGAGGCTGTAATACAAGCCGTAATAGTTTGCTGGTAGATGATGTGTTTCCTGATTAAGTTCAGTATGAATAATCACTATTGGGCTTAAAAGTTAAAAATATTGACTTAAGTTACTTAAGTTAATTAGGTCAGACAAATTAAGTGGATCAAAATTAGTCAATATAGGCTAAACTAGTTCAAATGGGTTTGACTAGGTCAACTTGGGTCAAATTGAGTTAGTTCAAGTTCATGGGTCAAATGAGTCAAACGGGTCAAACAACTTGAATCGGGTCAAATGGGTTGAATTGGGTCAAACGGGTTGACTCTGGTCCAACGAGTTGAATTGGGTCAAACAAGTTGACTCAGATGTAACGAATCGACACGGGTTATCTTGGGTTAAATGGGTTAACTTGAGGTTTAATGGGTCGAAACAATTTTTCGGGTTTGATATAGGTTAAGTGAGTCGACATATGTTTAAACAGGTTAATCACTAATCAAATTGAGTTAATAAGAAAATTCACCAATTATAATTTAAACTTAATAAGACCAGAATTCTTACCTAGCAGAGTTTCACCGCTGGAGATGAGGCGTACCAAGATGAGCTAAAGACACAGAGGAAAACTAGATGTTATGATTCTTTCTGGGGGTTCTGAGGCTATTTATAGGGAGAGGTGAACTTATTAGGGCGGGACTGTTGGTGGGTGGTAGTTGGTGGTTGAGGAGGTACATTTATTAAGGCGGGACCGTGCGTGAGAAAGTGGGAGGAAGGCAGATGAGAAATAAATATATATAGATATTTTATTGAAATTAATTGCGGGAAATGTTTAGTTAATATAATAATTATTTTGAAGTCCTCAGATGACAGATGTACTTATATTAAATTCAGAAGAACATATATATGAATATTAACTGGTATTTCTTAAGCAGATTATTACATCCTTCCCTACTTAAGAAATTTGGTCCCCCAAATTTACCTGAACAGATGTGGGTATTCTTTCTTCATCGATTCTTCTGTCTCCCAGGTTGCCTCTTCTACCAGAAGATTTCTCCATAAAACTTTCACAATGGGAATAGTTCATTTTCGAAGTATCTTTTCCTTTCGATTAAGAATTTTAACCGGCTTTTTCTTCATAGGATAGATTAGGTTGTATGTTTAGCGGTTCATATTTTAGTACGTGATTCGGATCAGTTACGTACTTTCTTAATGATAAGATATGAAAAATATTGTGAATTCCCGCTAGTTCTTGAGGTAATGCAAGCTCATATATTGACTTCCTAACCTGGCGAATGATTTCAAAGGGACCAATGTACTTTGGTTTAAGCTTGCCCTTGATACCAAACCGATAGATGCCCTTCCTTGGAGATATACCTTCAAAAATATATGCTCCCTAGGCTCAAAGCAAATATTTTGTCTTCTTGAGTCAGCATAGGCTTTTTGTCTACTTTGGGCTGCTAGAAGTTGTTCTCGGATTATTTTGATCTTTTGCAAAGTGACTTCAATGATTTCGGGTCCTAGCATTCTTCTTTCTCCAACTTTATCCCAATACAAAGGTGATCGACATTTTCTCTCATATAAAGCCTCATACAGAGTCATACTGATGCTTGCATAGTAGCTATTATTATTATAAAATTCTACTAGAGATAGATATTTTTTTTCCAATTTTCTCCAAAGTGGATTGAATATCTCCCACTATGTGCTTCACTAAGAATTTTCCTTTTAAGCTTTAGGGATTTAGGAACATAGATTTGACTTCGAAATCGAAGAATACTGTCAGATCCTATCATAAATTTTGGATTATCTTCTTTCATTATGCTCTGAGTTATCTTAGCAATATCCAAATTTTCTTGCTGGGTTTATTTAATCTTTTCATGCAGATTTGATTGTATACAAAGATGAGCTACCATTCCTTTATCGTTACTTATTCGGGTCTCTAACTGTAGTTGCTCTATTTCTTTAATAAGTGCATCCTGATCAGTAAGTGCATTATTTGTAGATTTTCGACTGAGTGCCTCCGCAACTATATTAGCTTTTACCGGATGATATTGAATATCTACGTCATAATCTTTCAATAACTCCAACCATCTTCATTGTCTTAGATTCAATTTCTTCTGAGTAAAAATATACTTTAAGCTTTTGTGATCTGTGAATATTTCACATTTTACTCCATATAAATAATGCCTCCAGATTTTAAGTGCAAAGATAACTGCAGTCAGTTCTAAGTCATGCGTAAAATAATTGACTTCGTGGTTCTTTAATTGTCTAGAAGCATAAGCTATAACTTTTCCACCTTGCATCAGCACACACCCTAATCCCTTCCGAGAGGCATCACTATAAACAACAAAGTTTTCGGACGTTGAGGGAATAATTAAGATTGGGGCTATAACAAGACGTCTTTTTAACTCCTGAAAACTTTCATCACAGGCTTTTGACCACTCAAATTTTACAGTTTTTTTAGTTAATTGAGTGAGTGGTAGAGCGATCTTTGAAAATCCTTCTACAAATCTTCGGTAATATCCAGCTAGACCAAGAAAACTTCTTACTTCAGTTATAGTTATAGGCTTTGACCAATCTGTGATAGCCTCAATTTTGGATGGATCTACAGCTATACCAGATGAGCTAATTATATGCCCTAGAAATGTCACTTGTTGTAACTAAAATTCACATTTGCTGAGCTTGACATACAATTTCTTATCCCTCAGTGTCTTCAAAGTAATTTTTAGATGTTCTTCATGCTCTTCTTCGCTAGAGGAATATATAAGTATGTCATCGATGAACACAATAATAAATTTATCCAAGTAAGGTTGGGATATTCAGTTCATAAGATCCATGAACATTGCAGGAGCATTAGTTAATCCAAAAGGCATGACTACAAACTCATAATGGCCATACCTTGTTCGAAAAGCAGATTTTGAAATATCTTGTGCTCAAATACGTAGTTGATGATAACCAGATCGTAAGTCAATTTTTGAAAATATCTTAGCATTCTTCAACTGATCAAAAAGATCGTCTATTCTAGGCAATGGATATTTGTTTTTGATAGTAATCTTATTCAGCTCCCGATAATCGATACATAATCTTAAAGAGCCATCTTTCTTCTTGGCAAATAATACAGGAGCACCCCAAGGGGACACACTAGGTCGAATAAATTCTAGATTCAGCATCTCTTGTAATTGTCTTTTCAGTTCTTCTAGCTCTTTAGGTGCCATTCGGTAGGGCGTCTTTGATATGAGGGTAGATCCTGGAATAGTATCTATAGTAAATTCCACCTCTCTCCGACGGTAATCCTGGAAGTTCTTCTGGGAAAACGTCTGTGAATTCTCTAACAATTTTTATTCCATCTATTCTAATTTCACTCTTTGGTGTCGATTCAATGTAAACTAAATAAGCTTCACATCCTTTTCTTAACAACTTTTGGTATTTTGCAAAAGATATAATAGGTAAGACATCTTTCTTTCCTTCGAAAAAGATTAAGTCTCCTTCAAGAATAAGAAAACTTATCTTCTTGGCAGCACAATCAATCTCAGCATGCCAAGTTGATAACCAGTCATTCCTAACAGTATGTCAAAGTCTTTTATAACAAGTGCAATCAATTTTGTGGGAAAGACATGATCTCCAATGTATATTTCACAGTTTGGATATATTATCCTACTAGCCAAATTTTTTTCTGAAGTTGTATTTACGGTATAAGGTGTGTCTAATATTTTAGATGAAATTTTTGCAGAAGTTGCAAACTCAGGCAAGATAAATGAATGTGTAAATCCAGAATCAAATAATACTTATGCAGGTAATCCTAAAATATAGATCGTACCTGTAACGATCGAGTCGGATAAGGAGAAAACCTGTGGCTTAGAGTTTGAATCAGGCTTCGGTATTATTGGACAATCCTTCACAAAATGGTCTTTATTACCACATCTAAAACAAGCTCTGATATTTTTACGATATTTAAAAGTAGGATGATGACCTCCACAACTTTGACACTTCATACCACTATCTGTTGGCATTCTTTCTTCCTTCCTTTTCTTCTCAAACTTCACTCATGCCTCTTAACTTGCTCATAACAGCGCTTTTTTCTTTCACGTCACTCCCGATCTTCATTAATATTTTGTTCTGCGATCAACGCCCTTTGATATAATTTAGCATAATCGTAAATCCTTATAACATTTGTCTGTTTTTGAATATCCTTTTGTAGACCATCCTCAAACCTTTTTGCTTTTTCTCGTGGATCGGCTACTAGATGACGTGCATAATCAGAAAGAGTAATAAATGCAGCTTCATATTCCATGACAGACATGGAACCTTACTTCAAATGAATGAAGTCACGTAATTTCTTTTCTTTAATAGCAGAAAGAAAATATTGTTGGAAGAAATTATCACCAAATCTTTCCCAAGGAACAAGTTGAAGAGATTTAAATTCAGTATTGAGTTGAGACTTCCACAATTTACGACCTTCACCGGTCAGCATATAAGAAGCAAAACCAGTCTTTTTGTTATCAAGACACTCAATAAATTCGAAAATTATTTCCAATCGATCGATCCATTCCTCCGCAGCCAGAGGATTTAGACCTCCCGCAAACTGGGGTGGTTTTTCCTTTCGAAAATGCATATATAGTGCATCTCTAGAGATCATTGTATTATTCTTCTGATTTTCATTTGTTTGATTTTGTAGAGAATCAGTTTGAGATTTCATTTTCACTTAGTAAATAATATATGTAAGCACATAAAACTAACACTTTATTTAGAAAATACTATTACATGCCAAAGAAGTAGACTACAAAATTCCCATAACTGGATTTGGGTACACTAAGGTTTTGAAGATGAGACAGAGCTTGGTTCAGGATTCTCTTCCGGTTGGGCAAAATGACTCTTGATGAGAGCCGATGTCTCCTTAGTTTCCTTACGGGGAGTTGGAATTGCAAGAGTTAAGTAGAGGTTTGTTGGCTTTGAGAAGCTGCTTGAAGGTTTGGGAATGTGGGCAACAATTGGTCTGAGTCTATCTGGGTTTTTCTTGGTTCTAGATCCACAGAATCATTTGGTGGCTCATAATGGCGGAATGTAGACCAATTATCTCGGTAGTAGGCTTCCATGGCGACTAAGCAGTGATTAGATGGTCCAATCGAGGAATCACCATCATTGAGGCCTTGATTCTATCCCAATAAGAGGGTAAGGCAGTCAGTACACGTTGTTTGGCCTCATCAGGAGTGATTTTATTTCCTCGATAGTATCTAACCCATTCAATAAGAAATCAGAGTTGGTCAAGGTTGGCCACCATAGGAATGTTAGGGTTCATCTTAAACTCAATAAGGCGGGTGACTGGGTCTTTCCTAAAATCAAAGGCACAATATCAATGGGTGAGATAAAAGTATTAAAGTCAGTCTAAGGTTACTTATAACTCACAACTTTAGTTTTTCTTTGAATATCTTAGCCTATCTTGGTGTAACTTTCCCTCTTTTTCATTTAGTAACGAAACTTTACCAGAAGAGGTAAGTATCCTAGCCCCACTAAGTTTTAATTATATTCGATAATTTTTCTTATTAACTCAATTTAGTTAATTTAACCTGAGTTTAACCTGTGATTAATCTGTTTAACTATATCAACTTGCTTAATCTGTATCAACTTGTTTAACCTAAGACAACCTGTTTGACCTGAGTTGACTCAGTTTGACCTATTTAACCATAGTTGACACATTTGACCTGTTTCACCCAATTTGACTCAAGTTGATTCATTTGAGCTGAGTTGATCTAGTTCAACCCGTTTGACCTAATCTAATCTGTTTGACCTGAATGGACCTATATAACTTGAGTCAATATATTAAACTATTAAACTCAATAGTGATCATTTCATCTTGAATTCAATCAGAATAATTTTATCTGAATCAGGAGACGCAACATCCACCAGTAAATTATTACTGCCTCTTATTCAGGTAAATAATTTTCACTTAGGACATTGTGGTTATTAAATTAAATTAACTAATATGCAAAATAATATCAACTATATTTTGTGAGCTACATTTTGCATACTTCTACATAGCTTGATGCCGATATTCTATTGAGCTATATGCCGAGATATTATACTGAGTTATATTGGACCCATGTGTCCTGAGATATATGATGATATGTGATGCGGGACGGAAAATGGATGCCAATGATATTTTATATTTATATTTAGCAAACTGATTGGCAAGTTATTTTAATTAAGAAGAAAAAAATATTTTCTAGATAAATTATATGATAAATAAGATATTTTTGAATCCCGCAAATTAAAATATTTAAAATTAAAATTAAATTGGATCGTATGATAAATAAGAATTTATCAATTTAGATTAGGGCGTCAATTTAAATTCAATAAACCAGATCCGAGGTTCAGAAATTTAGGACAGACGTCTCACCGTTACATCCAACAGTAATTAACACACAAGGAATTATCGGGTCAAACAATTAGAGCCAAAGAAATAATTCAAGTTAAGCGAATAATTTATATTGAAGTCCAATAATCAGCGTAATGAGATTTAGGAAAGAATTTACCAGTGAATTGAATCGGAGAAGAGTCACTGACTGATTAACTGATCTGATCGAGGGAGACCCACGAATAACGCGCAGGCAGTGCAAGGGCGCGAGCACAGGCGGCGCGCAGGCGAGCGTGGGCGGACACAGGCGGGCGCACTGGCAGACGCAGGCGGGCGCACTGGCGGGCGCGCGGCGAACCAGCGGAGGGACTGGCGCCGACAGCGGATGGGCTGACGCCGGCGGGGAGCGGCGCGGGGGGCGCCTGCCGAGCGGCGCGGGCGGGCGCCTGCCGAGCGGCGCGGGCGGCGCCTGCCGAGCGGCTCTGGCAGGCGCCGGGCAGAGCGACGCGCGTGGGCGAGGCGCGCGCGCTAGGCAGCGCACGCGAGCAAGCGCTCGGGCGGGCGGTGCGGGCTCGCCGGCGGGCGCGCAGGCGGTGCGACGGCGTTCGCGCGGGCGACGCTCGGGCGGGCGCGGGTTGCGCTCGGGCGCGCGGGGGCTGACAGAGAAGGCTGCCGGCGGTTGCACGGAACGCCAGGGTGCCGACGACGACGTCGTCGGCGCTCGTTGGTGGCCGGCGAGCCGCAGGGAGGCGGGGTGGCGGCGGAGCGGCAGCAGGCGACGCGCGGTGGTTTCCTGAACTGGCAGAGAGGAAGAAAGGGGAAGTGGCTGGGAAATTATGTCCAGGGGCCTGGATTTTGGTTGAACTGTAGGGAGGAAAAGTTGTTTTTTTTTAAGTGGATAATTAGGTTAATTTGAGGATTCTCACTAAAGACTAACCCTACCCTTTCCTTCACCGGAATATCGACCCCTTAACCCGGATCTAGGCTCTGAGAAAACTCAAACACAATTTCATTCATCACAATACTCTTTTTTTACAATGCAAGGCGACCTCTTTATATAGAGAGATCCCATATAAAATTTAAAAATACAATACTAAATGCAGGAAATAAAATACCAAATAAATAAAAGCAAATATGGAACTAATTTTATTATAATAAAATAAAATTAGCTCCAAATGTGGTGAGTCTTCAAATCTTCCAGATATGCTCTGAATCAAATTAAATCAAATTTAAATAAAGCTAATATGGAAATCTCTAATAGCTCTAATTAATTTGAATTTTGATTCAGTACATGACGTCATTCTAACCATCCGATTCGATGTTGATCTGTGTCCCCACCAATATGTGCATTGGGATCCCGGTGGTTGACGGACCACCTTCTGGATGCGTAGAATCGTGTTGAGGATGTACTTGCATCTATTATTCTGTTGCATATTGGTGACATATCTATTAAATTTATTGTCACACTAGTGATATATCTGCTACTTCTGTTGTCATACTGGTGATATATATCTGCTAATTCTGATCATTCATTGATATAAAATCTATAAGTGTTAATTTATATATAAAGCATGGCACATGAAAATATTATAAAGATGACAAGATAGTATTATAAGGTATACTGATATTCTGATCGGCTATTGAGTTTCTATTAATTTACATACTCAATAATTTAAAATAAAAATATCAACTTTATTTCACATTCTAGATCAAAATATTCAAATTAAGTATTTTGATCTAAGATGTGAAATAAAGTTTATATTTTTATTAAAAATTATTGAGTATGTGAAGTAAAATATTATTTTTTATATTAAAATTTGTGTAGAATAATTAAAATAATTTATTTATTATTATTTTTTAAACTGATCCTGTTTTGGTTCTCGCGCCAAACAGGGCCAGAGATTTGTCTTCAAGTGAAAATATAAATACTATAAGACATTGAACTTCATTAAATTTTTATGTTATTTGAGTATATAAATATACTCTGCTGACACAATACCCATATTATTAGAGATAATACTCGAAGATATATTTTAAAACCAACAAATATTCTTCATTATATGAATGCATTCTAATAACCTTTTTAGAATAATATTTTGGGGGCTATTGTTTAAATTTGAATTTAAAATAATGCATATTCAGTGCATATAATATATAGAGCTGTATTTTGAATAAGTCATTGATACTTTTGATGACCAAAATAATATTATACCATAAACGAGCAATTAAGTACATAGTTTTTGACAGTATATATTTCTGTTAATTAACCATCATTAAATCTTAAAAAAAAACTTCATTAAATATAATATATAAAATATAATATTATATTCAAATAAAGAGAGAGAAACGACTGCAAAGGAAAAATGTACCAGCCTCGTTTAGTTTGAATATTTTTTTTTTAACAAAAAAAATAATTTTATTTTTTAAATTTAATAAAAAAAATTTATTTTAATTAAAACGTATATAAAATATAAAATACTTTAAATTTTAATATTTATATTTCTATTAAATGTAAAATAAAATTAATTTTTGTAATTAAAATTTATATTAAACAAAAAAATTAACTCCAACTAAACAAATTCTTAATTATCTGAAAGAATATCAACATATATCCCTTACATTATAGATAATTGTACTTTAATGTAATGCTTAATATTTTAAATCTTGTTTAGTTTAAATGCTGAATTTAAAATAAGTTTTTTTTTATTTATTTATAAATTTAACAAAAAAATTTTAATTTAATATTAAAAAATATAGAAAAAAAATAATATTTGTGTTGAAAGTAAAATAAAATTAATTTTATAACTAAAATTTATATTAGATAAAAAAAAAAAAAGAATCAAACAAACCCAGTAATGTACTTAAAAAGAAAAACTGCTATATAACCTCACAGTTTGATCAATAAATTAACTAATTAAAATTAATTTTAATTTACTAAATTACCTAATAAATTAAAGCATAATTCACCAAATAATTCAATAAATTAAATTTGTAAATCATAATTACTTAATTTATTTATCAGTTGTCAAAAATAAAACATGTAAAAATGAGTACATCTATTCAACACTATATTTATCCACAGAATAATACTACTAATCAAATGAACAAGGAAGTTTTGGACTCAGATAATTGTAATTCGATTAAAAGCTCAGATTTTCAAAGAAACGATTGCAAAAATAGTTAGTAAAGCAAACATCGAAAGTAAATATTATAGCTGACAATGTCTCACATGGAATGATGAAGTCCAGCAAAGAAAAAGCCAAGTTGTAAAGTCTCAAGGTGAAATTTGAGAAATCAGTGCACAGCTTCAAGCTGCAGTGAAGGCCTTCTTTCCCTTGGAGCCAGCGGTAGAACCAGCTGGGATGACTTTCAACACATTAAACCTCACAGTTTTTGATAATGGCCTGGATCAAAAAGCACAAATAATTCAAGCTCATTTAACTTAAAAAAAAAAATGCTAGCTCAAAATACAGCTAATCAAAAGTATAAGGAGATACGCATGAGCATACAGTCATAGTTGATGTTATGTTGGAAAAGTAAAGTTAAGTTTACACAAATGTCACATAAATTTTACAATATTACACCACATGCAGAGATTCACAAGAAATAACTGTTGGTCCACCACAGTACAATTTTTAAGAAAAAAATATGTGTAGCAATGTACTAAGATTTTGTGTGATATATATGTGAATGTCTCCAAAAAAAAAATATTTTTTTTTGGAGACACGGCAAGCCATAGCATTAAACTAAATCGATATTACAAATAATATAGAAGTCAACCAGCATCCTCCTTGAGGATGTTGCAAAAAGCAATGGGAAGAGGCATATCTCTCTCCCAGCAAAAATTACCTAATGTAGCATAATGAGCCAAAAAGTCGGCTGCACTATTTACGTTACGTGATATATGTGTAACCTTACAAAAAGAGAATAAAAGCAAAATATTTGTAATCTGCTCAACGATAATGTCTCTATGCGAGTTTGCATGGGTTCTAAGATCTTCTGAAGGCATTGCTAGTGTTCCATTTAGAGTTCTATTTGCTAGTTGCTGCCCTCCTTGTTGCTGCTCTGAATAGTTCCATACATGCTCTGTGAAATCTAACTGGCGTCGAGAGATTCCATATTGGAACAAGCTATTGTGAACAAGTTGTAGAACCTCCATAGAGTCTCCTTCCAACCAAACCCCACATGTCCTAGGCACATCGTCTGAGATGGCTCTCAATCCCTCAAGTGCAGCCCATTTCTCTGCAGCATGTACCACACTTGTTAGGATTCTTTTACCTCCACCCCTGATAAAACTTGTCACGTGGTCTCTTAAAATATTTGGTTTAAGAACATGTTTAAATAACATTACAAAAAAATATAGAATTGCTACTCTAAGGTTGACATCTAGACAACTAATAGGCGCGCATGGTCATAAGGCACCAGCACCACCCTCTTCATTTGCTCTATGATGTAGGGCATTTGCCAACTCTGATCTCTCATCTCTCCATCAGCATCATCAGCATTGAAATCCATTTCTAACATTAGTTTTTTTTTTTTTTGGTTCTTTAGAAAAGCTCAGGTGACACAACTGCAGGCATGTGCCTACACTTACTTCATCCTCTCCATACAGAGACTGTAAGACGCAAGACATTTCCCCACTCCGTCTCCTCCCCACTATCCTCCATCAGCATCATCAGCATTGAAATCCAAAATTGGGCGACATCTAAGGGTGCTTATTGGATTGGGCCGAATCGGTTCCGGACAAGTTCTACCCAATTCGGGACCAATTGGAAGATAATTAGTCTAACCAAATTTGAAATTAGGTCTGAAACTGGACTGAACTTGAACTAGTACCCATTACTAGTTACAACCAGTTCTGATCGAGAATCAGCTCATTTTTATATTATTTAAATAATTCGGTAAAATTTATTAAAAAATACAAACTCTATATCATATTCTAATTTAACTCAAAATTTTTCTCAAGCACTTCCAACACAAAATTTCAAAAAACAATCATGTTCAAATTCAACAATTCAAGTAATTGGTTCAAATTCACTAGAATTGACTTAGTTCCAAAAGGTTGGAACCAATCCATACTGGTTCTTGGAACTAGAATCAATAGGAACAAATCCCGATTGAATCAATTCCATATTGGAATAGTTCTTAACGACCCAGTTTTAGTTACGGTTAGAATAGGTCCAGTAAGCACCCTGAGCGATATCCAAGTGTCATCTCCCCTAGAATTGATCAATGATGCAAAGAAGCAAGGAAAGTTGGAATAAAAGACTCAAGGATATTATTCCATGACAGAAGCTAAAAGCCTTGATTACAGTGACATTAAACCAACAACAAATATTTGCTTGATAAAATAGATATTTAGATAACAGTGACATTTACATAACACTAACACATCTAGATTTCATTGAACGAAATGGCCCCATTTATAAATTTTTTTCAAACCATCTTCATTTGTTGTTGCATGCAATGTTGATTAATTCTAATTTTAGTAAATCGTTTTCAAAACTTACTGTTATTTTTTCATTGATTTATACAATATTCAATGTTCCAACCAAAATATTCTTCTTTCCTTCTCTATTATAGATCTTAAGTTAATTTCCAGATCTACATGCATATATCACAATAATCTTATATATTAACCCTCTTAATTGCAAAATTAAAATGTAAAATCTGAAAACGTATAAATATTGTGTTTTGACACACTTACTAGCATTGACAAAGACAACGGTGTTACTAATGTGAAGTTTCTTCAAACCACAACTAAAACGGAAGAAAATGACCATTCATTGATAAGGAAAATTAGCATGTATCACACATTAAAATTAATATTAATGTGTCACTAAAACAAGGCAAGAAATTGAATGAGCCTTTTCAAGATATTTTGACAGCAACTTAACAATCACGTTGAAACAAATGTTGTCGTTTTTGAATGTTTTAAAACATAAATTATGCGAAATTGGACAGTTAAAAAGGGAATAACTATATTGCGGCATATTTATACATCCTGCATCTTTTTCGAGTGGAAGAACGGATCACAGACCCAAGAACGGCAGAAGTCAAAATGGAAAGAACAGGTAGTGCCTATTATAAATATCCTGTCTATTTTCATAACCTTAGCTTATGATGAATATTAGTCCCCAAAAGCTCCCTTTGCATTGCTTAATAATTTCTTATTCCATCACTTGAATTCAGACAACATATCAATTTCAACTATCTCATATCTGCAACAAATAACGAAAACGGTTCAAGAATCTCCTCTTCCCTAGCTAAATAATTTCTTATTCCATCACTTGAACTGTAATGGTACATCGTATTCAACAATCTCTATCTCTACAAACATTAACAAAATGCTAATTTCATTTCACATTCATTCATCAATTAGTATTTTGGAGCACATTATTTGGAACCATAACAACAGGCAGTATTATGGAGCCAATACCACCAAAAAGAAACAAGAAAGATATTCTACCTGCACTGTCCTATGATAACATGATCACCTTCCTTGACACGGAAGCATGGAGAAATATGCGCAGCAATGTTTGAATGTCTCTTCTCATACCTATAACATGGGAAATTACAAAGATACATAGCAACACGTTATCTTAAGTAACTTTTTTTTTTATATTGTTATCTTAAGTATCTTTAGTATGCAATAGATGGATGCAGTTATCTATTTCCAAAAACCTCTGATATTTCTTCACATAGTGAAGGTAATTTCGACGAACAATGATGGTCCGATTCATCTTGGCACTATGGCAAGTGCCAGCTAAGATCCGCCCCCGAATAGAAACAGTACCAGTAAAGGGACACTTCTTGTCAATATAGGTTCCTGCAAAAAATATAAACAGTTTTCACAAAAGGTCATTTAATTTATACTAATACCTACAGCAATTGAACGAGCCAGTTTTATATGCAAACATACTTTAAAACTTCAAACAAAAAGAGTAGCGCTAATCTGTATGTATTGAAGGAGCTCAGATGTTGGCCAGCCGTATTAAAAGCTCCTAGGAAATCATCATCATCACTATCATCAACAGCCTTATCCTAGTTATTTGGAGACAGAATTTTAGATCTTCTTTCCCAACTAGTCCAGCAGATACAACATGTGTTAATCCCAGCGTACCCAACATTGTTGTATAATTTGGCACCAAATTATTTGGCATCAAAATGCTATTTAGGAGACATTTGGTTCAATTTTATTGTGATATTATGCCATGTTATTTGAAGAAAATAACTGTTTAGTTTGATAAATGTTTAAATAGCATTATAAAAAATTATAAAATTCTCACTCTAAGGTGACATCTAAATATCACTTAAAATCAGACATCTAGATGTGACCTCCCATTTGACTAGATCAACAATGACAAAGAAGCAAGAGGATTTAGTATAAGATAGCCGAGGATCTTATCCCAAATGATATTAAACTAAATAAACAATAATTATAAAACAACATAAATATCTGGCTAATACTAATATCTAATTTGGCCTTTACAAATCCTTCTAGCGGTTGGGGTCTCTAGTGTGAAGAGCCTGAGTAGGTGAGTGCATGGTGGATGTTAACTTCAACATTCTTGCAGAGGAGATAATCTCCCAAAATTCTACTAGCCTTGTCCTGTGTCCTTTCTTCGGAAAAAAACAAAAAAAATATGCTGGTTTCTTGAAATCCAAATAGTACAACCTATTGAACAAAGGTATGCAAAGAGCCCTCCCTTGAAGAATGACAGGCATTTTCCAATAATAAGGGACAGAGACCAAACCTCTTGGGATCTAAGGCATAGGCCAAAGGGTATGGGTAATGCTCTCTTCCACCCCTCCACAATGAGGGCACATGGTTATTATGGGAAGGACTTTTCTCTCCAGTGAAACAAAACCGGAAAAACATTGTGTAATGCTTTCAAAACATGGATTTTCATTTTACTAGGAATTTTAGCATTCCATAATTTCTTCAACCAAGATTTGCAACTTCTTCCATTAAAGAAATCCACAACATGTGTATTTTTATCCATTGTATCTCATTTATATTGAACTAATTGATTTTACAACAACAACAACAACAACCAAACCTTAATCCCACTAGGTGGGGTCGGCTACATGAAACCTTTGTTTCCATTGCGCTCTATCAGTTACCAAATTCTTATCTAAGTTTAAGTAATTAAGATCACTCATTATAGTTTCTTGCCATGTCTTCTTTGGTCTCCCTCTTTCTCTTTGTACATGGGCAAAATCCAATAACTCAATTTTTCTAACTGAAGTTTCAATCGGCCTACGATTTAGGTGTCCAAACCATCTAAGCCGACTTTCTCTAAGTTTATCCTCAATTGGTGCAACACCAACTTTCTTTCGGATATACTCATTTCTCATTCTATCCTTTCGTGTATATCCACACATCCACCTTAACATCCTCATTTCTGCAATATTTATTTTATTTGTATGCTTCCTCTTTGCAGGCCAGCATTCAGCATCATATATCATCGCTAGTCTTACTACAATTTTATAAAATTTACCCTTGATTCTGGATGAAATTTTTCTATCGCACAACACACCAGAAGCATTTCTCCATTTTACCCATCCTGTTTGAATCCTGCTAATAACATCATCTATTTCGCTATCATTTTGTATGATTGATCCAAGGTATCTAAAGCGCTCACTCTTCTTGACAATTTGATCACCAATTGTCACATCTCCAATATAAATATTTCTTTCTTGACTAAATGTGCACTCCATATATTCAGTTTTTGATCTACTGAGATGAAAACTTTTAGATTCTAGAGCATTCCTCCAAAGCTCTAGTTTCGCTTTAACTTCCTCTTTAGATTTCTCAATAAGGACAATATCATCTGCGAAGAGCATACACCAAGGCATTTCATCTTAGATATGTCCAGTCATGACTTCCATAATCAAAGCAAAAAAATACGGACTTAAAGCCGAGTCTTGGTGTAATTCAATTGTAATAGGAAAATCCTTAGTCAAACGTCCTTGTGTCCGAACACAGGTAACAACTCCTTCATACATGTCTTTAATAACTGGAATATAAGCAGTGCAAATCTCTTTCTTTTCTAAAACTCTCCAAAGTACTTCTCTTGAGACTTTATCATAAGCTTTTTCTAAATAAATAAAGCAAATGTAGGTTTTCCTTTCTCTCCTTAAATTTCTCCATTAAACTTCTTAATAAATGAATGGCTTCTATAGTAGATCTACCTGGCATAAAACTAAATTGATTCTCTGATACCTTAGTATTATGGCGTAACCTTTGTTCGATCACCCTCTCCCAAAGTTTTAAAGTATGACTCATTAATTTAAATCCTCTATAATTGGCACAATTTTGTACATCGCCTTTATTTTTATAAATAGGTACTAATATACTCTTTCTCCATTCATTTGGCATCCTTTTAGTCTTCAAAATCATATTAAACAATCTAATGAGCCAAGAAACTCCTTCATCTCCTAAGCACTGCCAAACATCAATTGAGATGTTATCTGGTCCTACTGCTTTTTTAAGTTTCATCTTCTTTAAAACTTTCTAGACTTTAGCTTTACTAATACGCCGAATATAAGAGTAATTTTTATTTTCCTTTAAAGTGCTGAATTCTATAAGATCAATTGAATTTTCATAATCTTCATTGAAAAGCTGTTGAAAGTAACTCATCTATCTATCTTTGATATTTTTTCTTCCATAAAAAGTACTCTTTGATCTTCATCTTTAATACATTTTACTTCCGTTAAATCTTTAGTTTTTCTATCTCTTGCCTTGGCAATTCTATATAATTGTCTTTCTCCTTCTTTAGTGTCTAGCTTCTTATATAAATCCTCAAGAGCCATATTTTTTGCATTGCCTACTGCTTTCTTAGATTCTCGTCGAGCCACGTTATATTTCTCCCATTTATCATTATTTTTATTTTTAAACTAATCTCTATAACAAATCTTCTTCTCCTTAATTTTTTCTTGTACATCATCTTTCCACTACCAAATATCGAGCCACGTTATGTAGGATGTAATACAAATTTATTTATTATTATTGTTATTTTTTTAATCAAAGACCATTTTGATTTTGGGTGCACCAAAATGATCTTGGGGCCAAACAAGCCGTTAATGTTACGAACAAGGCATCTAGAAATTGCAAGGATTAAGACCCCCCTCAAATATAAAACACAATCAATTAAGAAGACAAGAATGAAACAGACAAATTCTGCAATACAAGTGAAGTAAAACCTAAAATCAATAAAGCACACACCATTGATCATCACTTAACAGGTTACGTATTTAGTACCTTCAATAGCCTCCCTGGGAGTCTTAAAGCCAAGCCCAATGTTCTTCCAAAAACGGTTACCACCCTTACCAGGCCTCTTCCCCTTAGTAGACTTCTTTGAGCTGCGCCACCCAAGTAATGTTCAACAAAATGACGGAAACTAGGGTGACAACAAAGGCAACATAATATCCATATTCTTACCATAGGAACACCTTTGGTTGCTTAAGGAAGGCCTTCTCAGTCTGCAAAATAGAAGATTTAGAATACCGAAAAGTCTTGTATAATAGAAGGAAAATAACAGACCTACTAAAAACTAATGAAGAGACACTGCAACAAACTAAATTGATGGTATTTTTTTCCATTAAAATCAATCTAAACTCTATTGATCATTGATGAGAAGTAAAAATCTGCTACCAATGCACGGGTATCACCATCCACTATTAAGAAGCCACAAAATACACTTTTCAGCTTAAAATAGAACTACGCATCAAGGCCAAACAGACTACTCTTTATCAAAACAAAGCATCCGTAAACATTATCAAGGCCGACGGTAGGAGAAATCTAGAGCGATTCCAAAAAGTCGTAGCAGAGAAGATAAGAACGAAGGAACAATAACCAACCTGTTCCGCCATTGCTGAAGCAAAGAAAACAAGCACGTAGCGAGCGGCTGCCGAGGGAGAAGGCGGCTCCTAATGAACCCCAAACCGCCGAAAACCCTAGCAACAATTTATAGCGGAGAGATCCGAGACGAGGGCAGCCAGCAGCGGGCGGACCGCGGGCCACAAGTCGGGTAAGATCCGAACCACTAGTCACATGCATGAGGTAAATAACATACAGGTCCTTCAACTTTCAGGATAATATTAAATGGGTCTATGATTTACAAATATTGACATCTCAGGCCATGGGATTCCTTTAAAGGTTTTAAACTGATCACTAAATTTGACTTAAACACTTCGCATAAATATGTTTTAACTATTTATGTCAACTTCTATTATCATACGACTAAAATGGAGTTTTAAATATTTTTTATTTCTAAAATTAATCTATAACAAAAAAGGAAATAAAAAGCGGAAAATAATGGTAAAGTAATAGTAATTTTTATGAAAAGACATATTTGGTACAACTATCTGCCTAGCTTAAAGACTTAGATAATATTTTTTTTAAAATATAATTTTATTTAGTATTATCTAGAATATTATCATTAAAAATAGGGCAAATTTCACCCAGGTCCCTGAGTTTAAGCATTATTATCACACAGGTCCACATTTTTAAAATCTATCATCTGGGTCCCTAAGTTTTCAAAAGTTATCATCTGGGTCCCTATTTTAGTTTTTTATTATTAAAAAATATAAAAATTACCATTATACCCTTATCCTCCCTCTCTCCTCCAAGATCCGGCCGCGCTGCGCGCAACTCCGCGCCGCCGTCCCCGCGCCGCACGCCGCCCCGCCGCCGCCCGCCCCCCACCCGCGTCGGCCACCCCGCCGCCCGCCGCCCGCTCCCCCTCGATGCTGCCTTCGGGCATGACCGGCCGCCTTGCGGCTGCGCAACGCGGCTCGCAGCGCCTCCAGTGGCCGGCTCTGCGTCGCCAGCCAGCGCCCGCGCGCCGCCAGCCAGCGCGGCGCAGCCGCACAGGGCTTCCGTCTTGCGGCTGCGAAGTGCAGACCGCCGCCGCTGATCGGCCGCGCCGGCGAGCCCTAGCAGCGGGCTCTGTGCGGCCCGGCGAGCGTTGCCAGGCCGCGCCGCCGGCAGGCACCGGGCCGCTGGCCCCTGCAGGCCCGCCGCAAGCCCCCGCCGGTCGCAGCGCCGCTGCAGTGCTGCGCGGCCGCGCCGGATACTGCAGCAGCGCCAGAACGGCCCGGCTGCCTCCCGGCCGCGCCGCAGTGACCCTGGCCAGCCGCGCCGGCGTGCAGCAGCCGCCATCGACGCGGCTGCCTCGCCAATCTGAGGTCGGCGCGCGGGGCTGCGCAGCGCCGGGGGCTGGCGCCGCGCGCGGGTCGGGCGCGGGTAGGGGCGCCGGGTTGTGGCTGCACCGGGCGGCGAGCGCGCGGCGCGGCGGCGCCGACAGGCCGGATTCTGGAGGAGAGAGGGAGGGTAAGGGTATAATGGTAATTTTTATATTTTTTAATAATAAAAAACTAAAATAAGGACCCAGATGATAATTTTTGAAAACTTAGGGACCCAGATGATAGGATTTTAAAAACGTGGACCTGTGTGATAATAACCCTTAAACTCAGGGACCTGAGTGAAATTTGCCCTTAAAAATATTCTAAATCTATAGTAAGAATATTTTATTAATTTTTTTTTTATGTTTATAACATTTTTGCTATAAATTTTAATATTAATATTTTATTTTATTTACATTTTACATTAAACATAATTTTTAATATTAAAATAATCTAATATTAAAAGTATACCTCTTTGATCAAAACTTTGAATTAAGCCTACAAAAATAGTTCAAAATTCACTTGGTTGAAACTCTCGAAAATTTAAGCTCGACTCCAATTTGATTGATTTTATGCTACAAGCTACAATTTGAGTTCGGATGTCATTCCGATTGACTTCAAATAAAGATTAACTTGCTTAATATAAACTTAAATCGGCTCAAAACAAATTGTTATTGAATAAAATAGAACAAAAATTTTATCCAAAGGTTAAAAAAAATTTGAGCTAATTTCAATCAGAACCAACAAAACAAACCAACTTCAACCGGAAGCTTCAAACATTTCATCCAATGAATTAAATGATTTAAATTAGTAATAGAACAAAAATTCAATTACACGATTGAAAAAAAAAACTTAAAATCCATGTTCTAAATCTGCCGTTGTAGTTCACATAGCTTCTCAAACTTTCATCAAATTCACATTAATGCGATTTACTTTAAAAATAATTCATCCAATGAATTAAATGATTTAAAGTGAATTAGTTGCACGCCTACTGCCAACTCTGTGCTGAAAGTTTTCTTAAATCGATTACGATTAGATCCGCAAAATCAAATTTACTATTTGTGCACAGATTGTACGGCAGCGGTGAGTAACGCAAAGGATATACTCTCTCCTTCTGAAATAATGAACAATGGCATTAAAAATTACAAAAAGCTGCCTATCAAATAAAAAAAAAATACAAAAAGCAAAACACAAAAACTACAACAAAAAAATATATATCTCAACAAAATATATATATATATATATTTCAGAACCCATCATTCCACCTGACGCATATGAACAAAAAAATTCATAAAAAAGACAATAAACTACAAACCTTTTCGTTCGCACTCTTTTTTATTTTGATATGTTTTTTGGTAGTAGCAAAAGTACAAGCAGATTCAGAAATAAAAATGGTCCAAATTTAAAAAATAACAAAAAAAACCAATAGATAAATAAATTCCTAGAGCGTAAGATCTCCACGAACAGAGACAAGAAAGCTTGTAGCATCAAAGAGCCATCAGAGAGGAAAAGGAGGCAGTAAAATTGTTCCGGCTCAAAAGCAGGCAGCTTGATGTTCATCATCATCCTTTAAAAATGCCAACCAACTTACCGCTCATTCACTCTGCATCAAAGAAAAAATAGTAAGTTTCAAGAGGGGACAAGGAAATGCTAAACAAGTTCATAATCAGAATCAGTAGTTTTTTTTTTCAACTTCTTATTTACAATCAGTAATAGGTGTGGTGTTTATTCTAATATTATGTAGATTAGTAAGTACACAGGTCGGCTAAATTGACAGGTTACACATGAAAAAGAGATAAGTATTGCATCCAAGTGCAGGGATAAAAAAGTACGAGAATAACACAGTATGAGATAAATGTTGAGATAAGAGAATTGTGGTGGTTAATGTGTGAATAAGATAGTTTTGAGTAAGGTTTTAAAGCTTGGCCAAGACGGATCCATTTTTGAGGATTTGAATTGATTTCAGCTGGTCTCGGTCTGAAAAATAGAGAATTTATCATTTCAACTAATATTTGCTAGTTTCAGCTGAAGCATGACTATAATGGTTAGTTTTTGACAAAGCCCTACCAAATACCAAAACGAGGTTCTCCTCACCCAAAAAACCATTAAGGAAAGCGAATCCATAGATAACGACTTGCATTATGTTGAAAAACTATAGGAAAAAAAAAAAAAAACAATCGGTGGGGGGAGGAGAAGAAAAAGGGAGGCTAATGAGAAAAATGAACACATACTGCTACAATGTGAAGGGAAAGAGGAGAAAGATGGGCTTCTTGCTGCCATGGAGATCAGAGTTCTTCCTCTATGCCGTCTTCCGCTGCTCATTTGTAGATCACAGCGGCCAGTCCATGCCCTTCCCAAACCGAAAGGCAGAGCAACTCAAACTTTAGTTTGATGCAAGGGCATATTTGGAAATATTACATTTTAGAATTTTATTTTTATATTCCTGTGTTTTTCACGATATTGATGTAATTATGATATTTTTTGAACATTTAATTCATAATGTAGGATTTAAAAGAAAATCATAATGGTGGAAATACCCACTTAGATGTTTTGTAATGAGTTTTGGGTATAATTGGGCCAATAATGGTTGTATGCAATTCATTTGAATCAAGTTGGAGTTGATTTAAGTCAAAACAACTCGGAACTGGTCAATCTAGAATTTTAAGGACCAGTGACTAATTTAAACTAGCCACCATCAATTCCATGGCCAGATCTGGAAATTTAAGGAAAAGTCAGTCATATTAAATTGACCTCCAGCCAAATCAACTGCTGAGGCCAGTCACCGCAATTTGTGCATAGTGGTTATGTCAGCCAAATCCCAATCAGTCAATTTAATTCAAATGCTGCAGTGTAAAATCGACCAACAGCCATGGAAATAGCACATTATCTCCATTATTTCCCCACTTTCTACCGCAACTCCTCCCATGATTCTACCATTTCCACCACTATACATGATGACTTGGAATAGAGGCTAAAGGAATATAAAGAAGATCATTTCATTCATTAAAAAAGATGATTATGAGATGAGTTGATAAAGAAATGATACTTTCCATGAGAGCTTGATCTACCGTTCAGACCTAGGGAAGGCTGACTTTGGAAGGATCGAAGGTGCTAATCACTTATATGGATACTCATTCACCTTGGTACATCTTGTTAGTCCGAGTCATTTTTTCTCTGATTTCCCCTTAATTTCCTTTGTTTCTAAGTGATTTTAACTCTAGCAGTAAAATCTTTATTTCCTTGCAAATGCATGTTTCTCCTAGTGAAACCTCAGTTATTTCCTTCTCTAAATACCAAACAACAACAACAACCAAGCCTTAATCCCACTAGGTGGGGTCGGCTACATGAAACCTTTGTTTCCATTGCGCTCTATCAGTTACCAAATTCTTATCTAAGTTTAAGTAATTAAGATCACTCATTATAGTTTCTTGCCATGTCTTCTTTGGTCTCCCTCTTTCTCTTTGTACATGGGCAAAATCCAATAACTCAATTTTTCTAACTGGAGTTTCAATCGGCCTACGATTTAGGAGTCCAAACCATCTAAGCCGACTTTCTCTAAGTTTATCCTCAATTGGTGCACACCAACTTTCTTTCGGATATACTCATTTCTCATTCTATCCCTTCGTGTATATCCACACATCCACCTTAACATCCTCATTTCTGAAATATTTATTTTATTTGTATGTTTCCTCTTTGCAGGCCAGCATTCAGCACCATATATCATCACTAGTCTTACTACAATTTTACAAAATTTACCCTTGATTCTGGATGGAATTTTTCTATCACACAACACACTAGAAGCATTTCTCCATTTTATCCATCCTGCTTGAATCCTGCAAATAACATCATTATCTATTTCGCTATCATTTTGTATGATTGATCCAAGGTATCTAAAGCGCTCACTCTTCTTGACAATTTGATCACCAATTGTCACATCTCCAATATAAGTATTTCTTTCTTGACTAAATGTGCACTCCATATATTCAGTTTTTGATCTACTGAAATGAAAACTTTTAGATTCTAGAGCATTCCTCCAAAGCTCTAGTTTCGCTTTAACTTCCTATTTAGTTTTCTCAATAAGGACAATATCATCTGCGAAGAGCATACACCAAGGCATTTCATCTTGGATATGTCCAGTCATGACTTCCATAATCAAAGCAAAAAGATACAGACTTAAAGCCGAGCCTTGGTGTAATCCAACTGTAATAGGAAAATCCTAAGTCAAACCTCCTTGTGTCCGAACACAGGTAACAACTCCTTCATACATGTCTTTAATAACTGGAATATAAGCAGTGCAAATCTCTTTCTTTTCTAAAACTCTCCAAAGTACTTCTCTTGAGACTTTATCATAAGCTTTTTCCAAATAAATAAAGCAAATGTAGGTTTTCTTTTCTCTCCTTAAATTTCTCCATTAAACTTCTTAATAAATGAATGGCTTCTATAGTAGATCTACCTGGCATAAAACCAAACTGATTCTCTGATACTTTAGTATTATGGCGTAACCTTTGTTCGATCACCCTCTCTCAAAGTTTTAAAGTATGACTCATTAATTTAATTCCTCTATAATTGGCACAATTTTGTACATCGCCTTTATTTTTATAAATAGGTACTAATATACTCTTTCTCCATTCATTTGACATCTTTTTAGTCTTCAAAATCATATTAAACAATTTAGTGAGCCAAGAAACTCCTTCATCTCCTAAGCACTGCCAAACATCTATTGGGATGTTATCTGGTCCTACTGCTTTTTTATGGTTCATCTTCTTTAAAGCTTTCCAGACTTCAGCTTTACTAATACGTCGGATGTAAGAGTAAATACCAAAAAATCATAAACTAAATACAAAAAAATCATAAAAAACAATGTTCACCATGATGCTCTCTATATTATATTGCTTGATATGAGTAAATGTTCCTTGAATGTTGGCATTGGTTTTTTGAATGTTGGCATTGATCTTTGTTATATTAGACTTTCTCGAGTTTATCTACATATTCAAATTGAATTTATTACTCTCTTGCTGTTTAACGTGCAAATTGAGGATAATTCAAACTAAAATAAAATTAATCTCTTAAGGACCCTAAGACTTCATCAGAATTACATAAAGGGTGAATTAAGAATGTTTTGACGTCTGGACAAAACCCATCCCTTAACTAAAACAAGTAGAATGGTCTAGAATTTCAGATTTCTGTTTAGGTATTTAGTTTAAACTTCTTGCATATATTAGTATCAACTACTTTAATTTCCAACCATTTCTAGCCGTACTAGTATATTCGTGTCCGTGCTTGCTGATTAGTTTCCATAAATGACTGCCTTTACTTAATCAGTACAAAAAAAAAACAATTAAACTACTACTAACTCAGAAGTCCTAATTAAATTTTCTTCTTTTAACAATCTGAAACTAGAGGTGAAAAGAGCAACAAAAAAACCAAGCTGCCTAGTGTTGCAAGGTACAAAGGCTCAAGGTCATCATTCATCATAAAAATGCAAGTAAAATATTCAGAAGATCCATTAAACGTGAGATATTTGGTTTATCAAAGACTTATAGTACTACTGGTTTATCAGCCATCCAATGTAGTGGATCAGGATGGATTTGCTCTGATTTGTTGCCAATTAGGATCTGCTGTTCTCCAACTCCAGACGCCGCGTAATGCCTTCCAACCCTTACAGGGTAAGGTTGAGTGTGAGATATTTTATTTTATATGATGGGTTTGCTTTGTTAAATTAAAAGTTCAAATTTTTTAAATTATTTCTATGTTGGAGTATTTGTAGAAGTCATGGCTTTGAACTTATCGTTTATTCCTTTACAGAATAAGAGCCTAAAAGTTTCAGATATTTTATCTGAGTTATCTTTAAGATTTTACTTGTATGATCTAAACCTATATGCCATATTAATAATAACTCATTCTGAATTTTTTTTTATTAAAATACAATAAAAGGATTTGAATACCGGATCCGAAACTGAGAGCCAAACTATCAAAGCTACTAAAGCTGCCAAAACCAAAACTTCTCATCTCTGACCATAACTGAGTTTTAAAACCTTGGTTTTAAGTGTTATATGTAATTATTTGTTAAACATATTAAAAACTATGATATGAATTCTAAGATGAAGCCAGATAGTTGGAATCATGCATACTGATGATGACAATTATGGCCAATCATCATCATCTGTATTGCCGTCACGCAAAGAGAGGTGCTGATGCTGGTGTTAAATTAACATTGTCCATAGCACCTCAAAAGGCATTCTCACCAAATTTTAAGAGCTGTTCTAGACTCAGAACCTTTAAAGAATGCACACACACATATCCCCACAGTTCCAATTTATCTGCAGTTCAGTTACTCTAATATTCACCATTACCTACAACTTTGATATTATTGATCATTTCCCCAATCGCAAAAAAAAAAAATGATTTCAATTGGATAGCAAAAAGCTACAGAATCAGTTCTTTCAGATTTCAATTGGATATAGGTGAAGCAAGTAGGCATTTTTATCGAAGTGACAAAAGAAACGCTCCCACAAACTATCAAACAGACCAAAAAGCTAATTCATTCAAAAGGAAGCAACATAGGGACCTTATTAGTGAATCAAGAAAAGAGAGACCAATCTGTAAATAACCCTTTTCTCTTGGGGCTAGTTGTGTGAGAGAAAAGAAAACCTAACTCTTCAACAAAGCAGGGAAAACGCAAAAAAACAAATTAAATATCCTACAAGCAATACCTTAGAGCGCTTTGCATTTGGTGTTTCAGGTGGATCTCTCCGCAGTTGAGAACTGCTTGGATCATTTGAACTCACTCCTTGAGGCTGCCAGAAATTAAATAGCAGTAAATTAAGCTCAGCTATGTTAAAGGAGATTCAGGATATGGAAATACAGATAGCCCATGACATGGCCCAAAAGTTTGACCAAAACTTGTTAAAAATTAAGCAAAGCGCATAACCTATCACAATTTTTTCCTTTTCCCTTAATAGAGTATATTACTATAAACATCATAAATCAAAATGGAAAGACATTCTTTGTATAAGCGTCTTACATATATTAAGTAATTTTCAACTACCAATTATCAATCACATGCAATATAATTTTTCAAAGTTTTAAATTCTTAACAAAACTTAAAAATAATTGAGCATGTATCTAGAACAATAGAATGACAGGCATGAAACTTAAACAGAATCTTCATGACAACTTGAGATTAAAGCTAACACTTGAATCATTTGTTTAGCTTGAAGACATGATCTTACTACTGATGATGATGATGATGATGGATTAGGACCAGCTATTGGAACATTTGGCACTATGGCATTCTCTTGTGTTATTAGCGGCATAAGTTGGTGAAGAAAATTAGAGAATAGCACTGCCTGATCATTTACAGATCTTGATGCAACATCCAGTCCAACAGCTTCGTTTGAACTTGATAGTTCTGTAGCAAAACCAGAACCCTGCCCCTCATGATCAATTTGGTTGAGCTGCTGAGGAGCATTAAATTGCTGAGGAGGCACTCCTCTAAACCACGTGTCCAAGCCACTCAAGATTTGAGATACAGACACTTGACCGACATTCTGAACGTCATGATCCAGAGAACTCTCACCATGAGCATGATAAGCCCCTGCAAAGCACAGGTGAACAACGATCAGGAATTTGCATTAGAAACTATAGAAAACTTTGCATATGAAGCATAAACTATAACATTCATAAAGCCAACTCATAAGTATTTGGAATATGACTATTCACGATGCTATCTCCGTCAATGAACAAGCACAATATCAGCAGGTTATAACAAATAATAAAAATCTTCAAACAACATTTTACATAAAAAATAAAGCAATAAGATACTGGTAATTGCAGAAGCAGCAACAACAACAACAAATCCTTAATCCCAAACCTGTAGGAGTTAAACCAGGCATCTGACAACACCATCACCAATTTCAGTCCAAAATTAGTTGGAGACAGCTAGGGTTGCATATGAACATAGCTTTTAGTGAGCTCCTTGATACTCGAGAATGGCTAATTCATGTTCATAAGTCAAGTTCAATGAATAAGCTTTAACATATTTTAAAAGCTCGGATGTTAAATAAGCAAATTGCAACGTGGATTCAATGCACCAAAAGATTATTTTTTTAACCATATGCCAAAAACATAAGGGGACACCAAGCTTCAAACTCAAGATCACTGGCTCTAATACCATTGATAAATCTATGGTAACTAAGCTAAAGCTCAAGCTTGTAGGTTATAGACTCGGGATAATTTTACACTCTTACAATATTAATGTTTGGTTCATTTATGCTTGTGAAAGAAATATGAAGATAATGGACATAATATTCAAAGCTCGATAAGTGGTCCAATTGTTGGTCAATAGATATGCTCAATTCAAGGCTAATTAAGACATCAAATAACAGGTTAGTTGGTATTTTCTTTAGTACTAATTGTCATTATTATTCAAAATGATAACTTATGTCACAAATTATTAGCAAATAACTTCATCATTAGCATTATCCCAACCACTTGTGGTCAAGTTTATGAATTCTACTTCGCCAATTAATCCATCCAGTAATGCTAGCTCTAACTTATCTAGATATTTTTGTATATCTATCCAAATCACTTTTCATCGACCCTTTTCTCTTCTTATTCTTTAAACAGAATGTTAAATACTTGTTTAAATGGTGCCCTTTCTCTTTTACAGTTCATGTGTCAAAAACACATGTTTTTCTAAAATTTTATCTTCGACGTCGCACCAACTCCACAATCGATGACGATGATGCAGCAAAGGAAGCAGCGGCAGCTCCACCCAAGGATCCTTTTGGCTATGTTTAGGGCACAATGGGGGTGACAGGCAGGCAGGTAGCCAGGGCAGCAATGGTCATTCTCACAACAACAGTGACAGTGTAATAAGGAGATGGGGGAATCCATGGGTTTTCTCAAGCCCATCTCGGGTGTGGATTTGCGCGCAGCAGCAGTGAAAGTCACCCGCTTAGCAAGGGAGTGGGCACCTTCGATGCTTTGTTTCATGCACTTTTCTACCCCACCGAAAAATCCTTGTTTGGGATTAAAATGTTTAAGGGAAAAATTGCAAACAAGTCCCTGCCTCATCAACCACTTAATGTTTTTGATCACCACTTTCCTATTTATTGCAGAAAATAATATCGAGTTACACAAGTGAAAGGTAGACTCCTTAGGTGGCGTCTTCGATGCTCTTGCATCACCCTCTCTCCAATGGTCAAGGTTACTATGATTCGCAGAGTTCTTTCCAATGCTCTTGCTTGAGGGTTGCTCCTAATAAGTGCATATTTATTTATCTAATAATATACTAATATTTAAATATATAAATAGAATTAAGGCTTTGAAACCAATAATTATATCTATAATTATATATAAAAGTACGAGTTAAGCAGGAGAAAAAAATTTGTCTTATCTGTATTTTTTTAAATTTAAAAACTCACAAAAACAATAACAATTATATTTTGATCTCAACTTTTCCACCACCTTACAAATCAGTCGAATGTATAATGAAAGTCGTGAAATTATTTATGTAAATTTCGGGGACGAAGTTTCTAAAGGTAGGGAGAATTGTGACATCCAGAATTTGATTTGGGATTTAAAATTTTGAGTTGATTTGGACCCAAAATGAATAATTTTGGACCTAAAATAAATATTTTTGGACCTCTTTATGAGGATATAAAAGTTGAGAGACTAAATTATAATTTTTCTTAAAAAAATAAAAATAAGATAGGGATGGGCTGCCAGCTGCCAACTGCAGCAGCCAGGAGTGCCACACCACCGCTCTTCCCCTTCTTTATGTTTTTCCAAGTTATCATATTTATATTAAGGTCCAAAAAAGCTGAAATTGTATTTTGATCTCAACATTTTCACCTCCTTACAAAGAAGTCCAAATTAGTTATATTTAATTCCAAATTTGTTTGGACCCAATATGAATAATTTTGGACCTAAAATAAATATTTTTGAACCTATTTATACGAATATGAAAGTTGGAAGACTAATTTTTCCTAAAAAAATAAAAAATAGATAGGGATGGGCTGCCAGCTGTCAGCTGCCAACTGCAGCAGCTAGCAGCGCCACCCCACTGCTCTTCCATTTATTTATATTTTTCCAAGTTATCATATTTATATTTAAGTCCAAAACAGCTAAAATTGTATTTTGGTCTCAATGTTTTCACCTCCTTATAAATAGATCCAAATTAATTATATTTAATTTTAAATTTATTTTTCAGGGTATTAGAGCACTGAATTAATGAATTTTATTTTTTATTTTATGGAAAAAATTATCTTATCTGAAATTGCATTTTTGTCTCAACTTTTTCAGCTCCTTACAAATAGGTCCAAATCATTTATATCTAATCCCAATTTCTTTTTTCAGCTTATCAGAGCACTAAATTAATGAACTTTATTTTTTGTTTATACAAATAAATGATTTTGGAACTAGAATAAGCAATTTTGGACCTATTTATATCTATACTTACTATATATAAAATAAATAATTTTGAATTTATTTATAAAAATTGACAGTTGGGGGACTAAATTGTAATTTTTCCTAAAAAAAATAAGAATCGGATAGGGATGGGCTACCAACTGCAGCAGCCAGCAGCGCCACCCCACCCCCCTTCCCTTTTCCTTCTCTACCCTGTGGCGGACAAATAAAAAAAAAAAGGAATTAATTGTTAATATGAACTTTCCTTCTCTGCCTTCTTTAGCCAACCTCAGCAAGCTGCAGCAGTGCTTGCTGCTGGAAACAGAGAAGAAAAGAAAAAGGAAGAAGGAAAAGAAGAAGAGAAGAAGAAAAAGAAGAAGAAGAAGAAAGAGGAAGGAAAGGAAAGCTAAAGAGAAAATTTCAAGCTTTGTTAAAAATAATAATAAACAGGTAATTCTTTCTCTGAAAATTTAAAGTTGAATTATTATTATTTTGTGAATATAATTTAATGTTACAAGAATATGAAAATTGTGATATTATGCTATGTATCTTGTTAAATTGAATAAGGAAATGAACGTGATTTGATTATCTGTGAGGTGACGTGATACTGATGAATTTTTGTATACCAAGAACCGATTAGGGCAGAAAGTTTCCTATATATGTGTTATTTCGACGAAGGCGGAGAGTATGCGCCGGGTAATGTCCTAAAATGGAGTCTCTGATACAAGGTGCGACTCCTGTCAAGACTTCTAGGATAACAAATTAAAGAAAACTTTTGGCAGACTTCTAGGTGAAAGAATATGAAAATGATAGATGCACATCACTAAACAGAATAATGCTATGATATTATGAAATAAAGTGAGCTTAATGACATGAAAATTATAATGATAATTTAAATGTAAGGCATGTTGTATAAATTTGTTTATGTGTATAATTACTAACTATCCCATGACGTTATTTGTATCATTTTCTTAAGACATCTAAACATGTTTTGAATATTCATATTATATGTTATTTGTATTATTTTTTTTCAAATTATTATATTTATATTTCAGTCCAAAAAAAATTGAAATTGCATTTTGGTCCAAAATGAAATTTTAATTTAAAAAAATAGAAATATTAAAATTTCTTTTTTAAAAATGGATTGTAATTTTAAGAATTGTATATGAGAAATGAAAATCAGAATTATATTTCAGATTAATATTTTTATATGTATTTATATAATATATATTTATTAATATATAAAATTAAACATAAATATAACTACATTATTTGATTCAATTATTTCTAAATTTTACGGGATCTATATTATGATGATAAATGTACTTTAGAAAGTGTAAATATTATACATATAATTTAAAGTGCAAAATATTGAGTTTTATTTGTTGCTAGACAATAAGTAAAATTAAATTCAAACTAAATATGAATTGATTTTTTCGGTATAATAGCAATTTAGGTATAAAGGAATTCAATTTAGTTCTAATCTAAAAATTCTAGAACTGATTTTTCTCAGTTCAATATCAAATTTTATTTAAAATCGATTTGAATTAAATAAAATTGCACCTTGCTAACAAACCACGTGCAACGCACATGAAACTTACTGTTTTAATAAAAGCATAAAAGGAAATTTAACAAGAATAATTATCAGATTTACTTGAAAAATAATAAAATAAAAAATTAAGTTAATTATTACTCCTATGGAATCATATAATACTATTATTGGATTTATATTGCTGATGACTACTGGATTTAAAAGACAAAGGAAAGCTTTAATTTGAGGCCAACATATCAATGCCAATAGTGAGGAGACGGCTCAGAGAGCCATGTTCTCATATAGATTACTTCTATTATTTTCAAAGAAGAGAGACCATTCGGCTACTATATTAAATGAGAGTGATGGAAGCTCTGGGCAAATTTTCCGCACACACATCTCATAACCCACCTTATCTCCATCCTCATAACATAGCCAACGTCCTTCCCCTCCATTCTTCATCAACTTCGACTTGCCTTGACGACTTCCACCCAAATTCGCACTATTGCCTCCATTGAAGATAATTTGAAGATGCACAACTCCATTATGCTTGGCTAAGTTTTCTTTTCTTTTTCTAGGATTTTAACGAAGTTCTATGTTATTTAGCATATTTTCTTAAATATCTCTAGTTGAATTTAGTTAATATTAATTGTTTGATCTTTTATGTGCCTCCATGAAAAATTTGAAATTTAACAAATAGTTTCTGTGATTTGATTCGTATTGTCAAACAATAGATCTTAATGTTTATGTGATGGAAATGAAAATAAATTATGACTTGAAATACTAGTCGTGCTAACTTCCTTGAAGATGAGTAGTGATCGTAAGATAATCTATGATAAATAAAAATCTGATATGTCTTTTCCTAGCATGTTAGACTTGCAGCTATGACTTGTTTCAACATTAATTAATCAAATACCAAATAATAAGAGTGGATTCGAAGCTCTAGCGAAAGAAACTATCAATTTTAAATATTTTTAAATTGAATTACTTTTAATTTTATTTTATTTATAAATCTAAATCTTATTTTGATTAATTTATAGTTACATCCAAATTAAGTAATAAACAAATTTCAAAAACAAATCATCCAATCCTTAATGTTTGATATTCATTCTTGCTACTATTCTAATTAAAATATAAATTTAAATCAGCTTTATTATTTTATTAAAAATAACACAATCAGCTTGGTGGGGACAGATCAGCATCGAATTGGATGGCTAGGATGACGTCATGTGCTGAATCAAAATTCAAGTTCAAATTAATTAAAGCTATTAGAGATTTCCATATTAGCTTTATTTTGATTTGATCTGATTTGATTTGATTCAGAGCATATTTAGAAGATTTGAAGACTTACCACATTTAGAGCTGATTTTATTTTATTGTAATAGAATTAGTTCCATATTTGCTTTTATTTATTTGGTATTTTATTTCATGGATTTAGTATTGTATTTTCAAATTTCACATGGGAACTCTCTATATAAAGAGGTCGCCTTGCATTGTAAAAAAAAAAGAGTATTGTGATGAATGAAATTATGTTTGAGTTTTCTCAGAGCCTAGATCCGGGTTAAAGGGTCGATATTCCGGTGAAGGAAAGGGTAGGGTTAGCCTTTGGTGAGAATCCTCAAAGTAGCCTAGTTATCTACTTTATAAAAAAAATCTTTTCCTTCCTTTAGCTCAACTAAAATCCAAGTACCTCGACGTAATTTCCCAGCCCTAATACTCCATCTTCCCGCTCCCTCTCTGCCAGAACCCGCGTCGCTCGCACCGCCGCTCCGCC
>KZ451950.1:7461454-7540572 GCA_002786265.1 Apostasia shenzhenica
CGGGATTCAAAAATCTTATTTATCATATAATTTATCTAGAAAATATTTTTCTCTTAATTAAAATAATTTACTAATCAGTTTGCTGAATATTAATATAAAATATCATTGGCATCTCTTTTTTCCGTCCCGCATCAACTTGGTATCAGAGCATGGTTGGAATATGGTGCATTTAGGCCTATTTATTTTTGTTTGCATATACCCACTAGGTCTAGCTTCCCTATTCCCATGGATCCCAAATTGGAAGCTATGTTGACCGAGCTTATCGCACGGTTTGACCGCATATCCACACCTAATAAACAACATGAGCCTAAATTAGTACCAGTTGCTCCAATTCCTACTCCCATTATCAGACCTATTGAGACTATAGGTGACCAATCTAATTTTTTTGTGAAAGAAGTATTGAATAATTTCTCTACAGAGACTTTCATTCTTCCTGAAGCATTAAAATTTGATTCGTTACATATATCTATTTATATAGCAGATCCTAGTTTAGCCGAGGAGTACGAGAAGTACGAGGATGAGATGCACGAGGAAGATAGTTATAGGATAGAAGTTGAAAGTCAAGTTGAGAAAGCAATCATAGAGATGAGTCATAAAGAAGAGCAGATCATAGATTCGATAGAGGCTACTAAATCATCCTATTGTGGTGATAACACTATCGATTATATTGAGATGATTATATGTCATGGTCGTTCTGAAGTCAATAGGTTTGATTTAGTTGAGTATACCCATGCATATCCTCGATTTAGTAAAAGCTCGACACCTATAGACCAATGTAGGCAGGTGTTGCATGAAACTGAGTGGTTGGCTGCGCGAGCATCTAACTGGTGTGCCATACAATTCGCCAGATATTTCTGGAGAACGTTATGGCACCTATTAGGAACCGCATCTATCGTGACTCTAACCTATTCTCCACATGCCTATAATCAGAATTAATTATTCAGTAGGCACTAGTAGGGTCATAAATCTAGTTTGCATACATTTCATTTTTTTTAAAATATCTTAAGTTTGAGTCTAGTCAGTATTTGTATTTCCATTCATTGCACGTGTCAGTTCCTTTATTTATATATTATAAAATAAATGAAATCAGTAGATTTAATGGTGAGCTATTATAATTAAGTGTAGAAAAAACTACTAAATATTTTATTATGGTAATTTAAGATAATTAAATCTCTAATTTAATTTATTTTAAAATTTTTATTAAATTGGGTCAACTAAATAAGTTTGAATATTATTATTAGATCATGGGAATAGTTGATACTTTCAATATTTCAGATCTATTGGTTATCAGAACCCAACAGTAATACCTAGTGAAGCAATAGCCTCTTATTCCCTTTGAGTGTAGCTTTACCCATGAAAGTCCACAGCCAAAATCCACCTCAGTAATTTTAGAGCTAATTGAATAAGCTTGTTGAGCAAGTAATTTTAATAGAATTCAATTATCAGTAATATTTGGTTCGAAGGAGAATTTTACCTTTTCAGGAGGCTCAAAGGTTACAGTTCATCTGACCCACTCGGAGACACATGAGTCGCAAGACCCATACTCGACGGGATCGAGTTCCTCCCACATGGGGAGAATTGGTGGGGACAGATCAGCATCGAATTGGATGGCTAGGATGACGTCATGTGCTGAATAAAAATTCAAGTTCAAATTAATTAAAGCTATTAGAGATTTCCATATTAGCTTTATTTTGATTTGATTCAGAGCATATCTGGAAGATTTGGAGACTCACCACATTTAGAGCTGATTTTATTTTATTGTAATAGAATTAGTTTCATATTTGCTTTTATTTATTTGGTGTTTTATTTCATGCATTTAGTATTGTATTTTCAAATTTCACATGGGATCTCTCTATATAAAGAGGTTGCCTTGCATTGTAAAAAAAAAAAAAAAGAGTATTGTGATGAATTGAAATCTTATTGTTTGAGTTTCTCAGAGCTTAGATCCGGGTTTTAAGGGGTCGATATTACCGCGTGAAGAAAGGGTAAGAGCGTTTAGAGCATTTGGGGGTGAAATCCTCAAAAAGTAAAGCCTTTGTTAAAATTTTCTACTTTATTAAAAAAAAATCTTTTCCTTTCCTTTACGCTCAACTAAAAATCCAAAGTAACCTCGACTAATTTTTCTCAGCCCTATACTCCATCTTCTCCTCCCTCTCTGCCGGAAACCCGCGTCGCCCGCACCGCAGCTCCCCCTCCGATAGAAGCGCCCGAACTGCCGCCGCGCTCCGCCCAACCACGCCAGCTCGCCCGCACAGCCGCGGCCACCGCCTGCGCGCAGCCCTTGTGCCTGCCCGCGCGTGCCCGCGCACGCCTCGCCCGCCAGTGACGCTCCGCCCTGCCGGCGCCTCCCCGCCCGCCTCTGCCGACCGGCCGCCCCTCCCGGCGCCGCTCTGCCGCCGGCGCCCACTCCCTCCCCGCGCCGTCTCCCCGGCGCCAAGGTTACATCCAGCCGACGCGACCAGCCATCTGGGCACGCAGATCCCCGCGCTCCAGCAGCAGCAGCAAGGTTACCGGACTTATGCCAGCCGCATTCAGGCACGCACTACCCACGCGTCTGCCGTCCAGTCTCGTCCTGCACACCGCCTCCTATGTGCTCGCACGCCGGCGCGTCGTTGAGCTTTGGTCCACACGCTAGGAAGCACTGATACGTTTCGTGGAGTCCTAACGTTAATCCGTATCAGTATCCGTATCGGGATTATCGATACTCCCATTACATCCACCGATAACGTATCCGATACGTCACGTGGCGTATTGATTTTATTTTAATTTTAAAAAATCTGATACTCGCCCGATACTGCCCGATACTTGCCCAATACTTGTCCGGATACTTTTCGATACTTTTAATTAAAAAAAAAATTTTAAAACAGTTGGTTTAGCCTAACACAATAAAAATAAAAAATATATTATACATAAAACACAACCCATGCATAAACTCAAATAAATAAGATTGAGAAATATACTGAACTCACACAATTGTAGATTACAAAAATGCTATAATGCATGCTAGTGTGTTTCGGCAAATAAAAAAAGAATTTGGTATTTGCAAGCAAACTGTTATTATCTAGTTACTATATCAACCAATACCTATCTTGCTTCTGTAAACACCGATCACTTTCTTTTTTAGTTTAATCAAGCTCATTATTATGAAAACGATAGAATTTTGATTTTTTTTTTTTTATTTGGTTTACTTATTTAGTTAACACAGTTAACACTTCAGAGAGAGAGGAGAGTATATACTACTTTAACTAGATTAGTATATATGAGTTTATGTCACAATATCTATATATTTTCAATTATAATGTCGGTTTGCATTGAGGCTAATTAAATTTAAATCGGATTTAAATTAAAACTGAAACTAATTACTGATGTATAATTTAAACTCTCATCTCACTTAGATGATCTGTGATAGGTTGAAATAATTAAATAAATTTAAAATATTATTTTAATTTAAAAATCTTTTAAACTCAATAGTTATTGAAGAATATTTTTTATTTTGTAGTTCAATTGTCTAATATTTTTTTAGTGATATTAATAATGTTTAAAAAATAATAATTAATTTAAAAAAATTAAAAGATATTTTTTGAAAATATATAACAATAAATGTATAAGCTAGTATAAATAATCTACCTATAAATTTATATCTTAAATATGAGAATATGACGTATTAATACATAAATATAACAGCCGTATCCTGACGTATCCGTATCCTTACTTTTTTTTAAGTTGGCGCATCGTTCGTATTCGTATCGTATCGTATCCGTATCGCCGTATCGTATTCGTGCTTCATAGATCACACGTCGTCCGATCAGATCAGTTAATCATCGTCAAGTGACATTCTTCTCCCGATTTAAATCGTTGGTAAATTCTTCCTCGAATCTTATTAAGCTGATTATTTGACTTCAACATAAATTATTCGCTTGACTTGAATTATTTATTTAGCTCTAACTGTGCGACCCGATATTTCTTGTGTGTTAATTACTGTTGGATTTATTTGTGAGACGTCTATCCTAAATTTCTGAACCTCGGATCTGATTTACTGAATTTAAAATTGACGTCCTAATCTAAATTGATAAATTTTTATTTATCATACGATCCAATTTAATTTTAATTTTAAAATGTCTTAATTTACGGGATTCAAAAATCTTATTTATCATATAATTTATCTAGAAAATATTTTTCTCTTAATTAAAATAATTTACTAATCAGTTTGCTGAACATTAATATAAAATATCATTGGCATCTCTTTTTTTCGTCCCGCATCACAGCTCCTTAGACAACTTGAAGTAAAAAAAATTTTCTACATAGTATACTTTAAGAAGATGTTTATATAAGACAACATCCTAGTTTTGTTGACATTACTTATCCTCACCATCTCTACAAATTAAAGAAATCTTTATACAGTATCAAGAGGCAAATGGAGCTTGATTTCATCATTTTGCATCATTTTTGGAGGAACTCAGTTTTAATCCTAGCTTTATCGAACCCCCGATGTTTATCTAATCATCTTCTCAGGATACTCTTGTTCTAGTGTAATATGTTGATATTATTGTGATTGGAAGCTCATTCATTTACTCTGATCCCTGATCAAAACTCTTCAATTTGAATTTGCTTGAAAGGATTTGAGACTTCTCCATTATTTTTTGGGTATAGAAGTCCCTTACTCTTTGTCTAATATACAACTTTCTCAGGGCAGGTATGCTAAGAAACTTCTAGTGCACTAAAAAATGACAGACAACAAACTTATTGGGACACCTCTTGATGTTGGTACACACTTATCAACTTATAAGGGACCACCCCCATCAGATCCATACACCTACTGTCAGATAATAGATACTCTTCGATACCTTACCTTCACATGGCCTGACCTGGAATATACTATGAATCCAGTTGCTCAGTTTCTTCAGCACCATAAAAAGCTATCTTCAAGCAGTAAAGCATATACTTCAATATGTGAAAGTAACACTCTATTATGGAATTCACCTTTTTGTTTGCAAAAATCCCTTTCTTATTGCCGACATAGATGTTAATTGGGCAAGATGCCTTGATGCTCATTGATATACTACTGGATACTATTCTTTTTAAGTCCAATCTCATTTTTTGGTCAGCCAAAAAACAACCTACGATATCTCGATCGACTTCTAAGGTGGAATATCGAGATATAGTCTCAACACTTGCTGAGGCTATTTCGGTGCGCAACCTCATCCATGACTTGGGTTGTATTCTATGACATCCCATTCAACTTTATTGTCTAATCTCAATGCAACTTATCTAATTGCTAATCTAAATGATCCCACCAAACATATTGAGCTTGATCATCATTTTCTTTGAGAAAAGGCATACTGCGAGAACTCATTTTTTCACATATACTTTCTAGATAAGAAGCTAGTTGATATATTTACAAAAAAAATTTCCACAACTCGATTTTATATACTTTAGACCAATCATCACATTGGTACACTAGATGCTCAGATCACAGGGAAATAATAGAGGCATTAGATTGTATATATTCATAATATTAGAGATAACAAAGCTATTTGTAGAAAAAAAACATTATATACGTTACTTTGTACAATGGAGGAATGTTATTGGGTCATTTACTTCTTTCACTTCCACGTTATAACCCAATTGTACCCTTCTATTGAGCACAATATCATTAACTAAATACAACGTGATAATAATCAGCTGCATTATTGCATCCCACCTACCAAAGATCAAATAACTGACTCATAAGTCAAAATCTTTACGTATAGGACAAAAAAATCAATGAAAATTACATGATTCACTTTAATTTTAAAAATTAAAGTGAAAACCTCACTATACTCCAAATCTTAAGCCCTAAAACCATAACCTAACATCCAAAACTATAAGCCATATACCCTAAATTATTTTAACACTAAAAACTTAACATTAAATCCTAAACCCTAAAAATTAAAATTTAAGTTTTCATTAATTAGCTATATGTAATCTACTTTAAACTCAAACAAGTAAGATGAAAGCCTCTATTATAGAGTTGTAAATCATACACATTAAGGTAAAGTTCATGGAAATGCATCAATAAATTGTATCATAGTCTTTTTAAAAATTAGTGTGAAAGTTGTATTTTTTTTAGATTTTTGTGTCCTATATGTAAATCTCCCTTTTCCTTAATAACCTAACCATTTGGTAATCAGACATTTCAGATTACAAGCCCAAGAGAGGTTACCAGATTATTTTCAAGATCTTGGGAATGGTCCCATGACCCAATTATTCAGTTTGCAATTTCTGTACCTTAAAAACGACAGATGAGCAATGAAACAGTAAATTCATGTGAATAAAAAAGAATTCAAATAAAATCATGGAAGAGAAGAAAACATAGCATACCGCGAGGCTCGGCTGGAACGCTTGGTGACAAACTCAGTCCAGAAACACCTGTAACGCTGTCAGAGCTAACATGAGTCCCCTGTACTGAACTCTGGATGAAAGATTCTAAAGTTTGCCTAGTGGAATCAGTAAATGGTTCCTGAGACACTTGAGAATCTGAAGCATCATTCGGACTACCAGTATTCTGGTGTCGTACTCTGGCTAGTAAAGGATATAGCAGAGCAACTGAATTGCCAGACATTTCAGATTGTACATTACTAATCCTTGCAGGCACTAATACTGTTCTTACAGGCACTACTCTCACTCCAGATTCTCCAGCCAAAGTTGCACTGCCTGGATGATCTGAAGCTGCTTGATGAATGAAATTTCCAGTAGCAGAAGTCCTTGCTGAATCAGAGCTCTCACGACCTTTTAATGTGGAGACAGTTATTGCTGATCAAGGTACACAAAAAAAACTCTTGGGATGTTATAACTAGTTCATACTACCTGTGTGGATCCGGATATCAATATTTCTTGGAAGAAATGCAGAACCACGCCCTCCCTCAGGAAGATTAGGACTTGTAGATCCCATATGTGTCCCTCCAAAACTTGATCCGGGGTAAAACGGTACAGGCTGAAATCACAATACGAAGGTTAACAAAAAACATAATTAAAACGTTATATACATTTCACAAAGAATCAATTTACATATTAACCATCTAATAAAGAAATTTTAATTTTCTCTTGCTCCATTTCACTGGTACAATCAATATAAGATTCATGTGATGAGTGTAGATTTTTAAATTGATGAATAGCTGGATCTCTTCCATAGTAATCTAGGTTAGAGCTGAGCAATAGTAACACAAATCCTTTTTTTATCAGATGGTAAAACTAATCTTGGTAACACAAATCTTGGTGGATAAGGATTTGCATAATGCATAATATTTGCACATATTGAGTGTGTAAATAATAAATTCTGTGATATAGATGTTTAATAAAAATACTGAAAACTTTCATGCGGCTTGTATGTAAAATTCTCCCTTGCGTATATGGGTATATTAGAAAATTGTAGTTTTACATAGTAAATAAGACAACCTGCACCATAACAGGGTTTGGTCCTGACGCAGATATGAAAACAGCAGGTCCAGCATTAACAACAGCTTCAGACTACACAGACAAGAACATGCTGAACATTTTAGGGGAAAACGAATAATTTAAAAAAAGGATAATATCAGGCATTTCGATTAGTGAAACATACTGGAATTTGACCCAAGCGTAGCGTCATGGTTGTCCGACCAAGCTCAAGAAGCAATGAGCCCAAATTTTGCAGAAGAAATCCAGATCTAATTGCACTAGATTGCATACTTGACCGCGTTAGAGTATCTGTAATACCTGTATGATTCTCCAGTTGTCTAGCAAGATGCTGGAAAATAAATCAAAAGTGTCAAGTGCTCTCCAGTCTGCATCCAATAACAAGAATGCTAACAGAACCATGAGAGCTGATGAGAAGAAAATTTTATTTGCTTTCAAAGATCTTAAGTCAGACAGACGATATGGATCACCCTTTACTTAGAAACTTAAAAAAAAAAAAAACAACAACAATAACAAAAAAGCGTTACTTCAAAAGATGGGATTTCTACCTTCTTCCAAACAACATAGATAGAAAGGAGCACCATGAAAACGAGTAGATAACATTTTTTTACAAAAATAATAAAGAAAATGCTAGTCCAAAAGGAATTTGGTTATATATCAACACAAAAAGGATATGTTTAGAGTTACTATAGGTTGCATTGAACAAGATTAATTGCAGGATATCTGGATATGGATAAGGCTGACAAAAGAGGCATTAAACCAAAGTAAAAGACAATCTTTTCATTTTCATAAGTCTTTCAAAACAACCAGTGTTACAAAACACCAAAGCATGAATGCAAATGAAAAGTATGGACCAACAAAGACCTTAGCCAAATCTGCAAAGTATGTACTGATCTATCGCATGAAGCACAGTATGGCCTAGCTAGTCTACAGACTACCTCAGCCATGATTACTTCTAAATACCTTTACACAAGCTCTCAACTGGGGTTGACCTTACCAAGAGTAGCCAGCCGATCAGAAGGCATCCTAGTGAACTTAACGAGACATACAAAACAAGTTGTCGAATATATGATCAGATATAATAGCTACTGATCTTCAAATTTTGTGAAAGCTTCCTTTTCACACTAATACTTTAGCTGCATCATTGCAATGCCGTACATATCCAAAAGGACCGCTAATGAATGTTACTTAACGACAAAGCAGTTCTTTCCTACTATAAAATATCATGCACGTAAAATCTCTTTAAACTCCACTAAGCAGTTTATCATAATTGCCAGGTAATTATTTTGATAACAGAAGACCTCAAAGAATCTACTAAATATAGGTGAGTTCAATCAGAATCACTGTATTGATATGTAGTATAAAGAGGAACACTAAGGACAAGACTAAACAACAATCTTTGGAATTCCATCATACGAGAAGATGTTAGCATTTAGCAGACAATAGAAAATTACAAAAATAAACAAACCCTGAAATTGAATATGAGACCGTTAAAACAAGCAGTGTATAGACGTACAACTGATCATTCAGAACAGAAAGTAAGTTTGGCTTCTTTTACATGTAGACTTAAGCAATCGAGTCATCATAATGGCAACTGAAAGACCCACTCAGTGAATGAATTTCACGTTTTAAGCACGTCAAAAAACTTATTTCAGAATGATAAGGACATGTAGCTATGAACATACAAGTAAACAATCTTCAGCTTGCTCTGCCAGCATTCGTCTGGTTGACCGTAATATTTCTGCCAAAGCCATAGGACTGGTTAGATCATCTCTTCCAGACGATTGATGAGATTCAGAGATATTTTCCGGACATTCATTATTATCCATGGGTGGAAATTCTGAAATATTGCTATGATCTCTATCTGCTGAAGAACGCACATATTAACCATGTAAATATTATATATATCTGCCTTACAATAAGGTGTGTAATGCATCAAGAATTCACATACTATTACCAGGCATCTCTGTCCTAAACTCGTTCTTCATGTGGTCCAAATACTGACGTAAAGTTGTTAAGGAATCTGGAATTACCTGCCAAACCAAAGGGATATTCATTAACGAAATATATTGATAATGAGCATAATAAGAAGCTTACATGCAAGGGACATATTGATCAATGATAAAAAATAGAAGTATATGATACTTATTATGCAAGCACTTAGGCATAAGAAAAAGATACAAGCAATAATTATGCAAGAATACAAAATTTCATTAGCCATGGTTCCAGCATACAGTTATGTTTTGGGGCCCTAAAGAAACCGCAGATGGAAATCGGGAAGATGTCTGCTGATCCATGTTTTGTTGATATTGAGTGGTTGGAGCAGCGGTATCACCAAATGGTCTTGGAAGCCTTTCGGAAATTATTTCCTGCTATGCATCACATAGGTTAGCTGCAGACAGCAGAAGAAAAATGTAGAAGAAAAGCTTAAACGAGCACTACAATAATTTTAAAAGTTTGCTAGATTACCTGAAGGCCAGAGCCAAAATGCCCGATTCCACTATTTGTTTCCCCCAAAGAACTTAGGATACTTCCAACAATCTGCACATTAACCAGCAAATTTTGAAAACAAGTTGGTTAACATTTAAGCAGCAAATAGTTGACCATGCTTAGTATGCTCACCCTACTAAGAACTGTAGAATCAATATACCCATGGTCTACATTAACAGCTTCAACAACAACAGTACGAGTAGCTTGATTTCTATGTGGAGGCATGCTTCCTGAAGCACTATTAGAAGCTGAAAACAAAGACATACTGGTCTATTTGCCATCCAACAAAAAATTCAAAGGAACATGATCTAGAAGATTTCCATCAAGTATAACAAAAAAGGAACATATTATCAAGGGAAAAATTGAGAAAAACTGGAGGACATCAGATAATAAAAAGGTTATTTTTAGTTGCAGTAAGGTACATAAAGGAAATGAGATTTCAACGCAAATTTTTAATAACCAGATTATGTGGCCTGGCATAATAAACAACAAGTCCATGCTCAGTAAACAAGATAGCATAAATTCAAAATTGCTTGAGAATATATATATATAATAATAATAATAATTACTATTATTATTATATATATACTATTATTGTGCCCATGCATTGTAATAGATTCCTCGTATATACAATTCGAAATTGTTTGAAACATACATTACAATGGTCAAACATATTTTTCATATCGTTAATAATAAATCTAACTATTGTTTTCCTCATTTTTTTCTTTTAAGCTTCTTGTAATAATTTTAAACAGCTTTGTACTTCATGTTTCGTGTCATAAATATAAAAAAGAGCATGCTTTGATTGTGACCTATTAGAAAGAATCAAAGTACCTATTTGATGGTAATTTTGTCCAGAAATTTGAAAATTATATGGACCTCAACCTTTTGTTGCATTGTAGTCAATGTTTTGACCAAGAGAAGCAAAAGCAAATATAGTGTCACACGAATGAATGTTGTTTCTTTGGATATCTTTTGCATTAGGATCTATATTTTTTAGATCTAATAGTAAGCCAAACGGTTGCAGTGATATTGAAAGACATAGTAAAGAAAATTTTCATTTTTACAGCTGAAGCCAAAATGACTTGAATTTGATTTAGTTGCTTAGGCTCATTCGTTTAGCCAAACAATAGGTTTACATTGAGTAAGAAGATTTTTTTCTTTTTTAAATGTTAAAGCAGAGTTAAATTTTTATTATATACTATATAAAAAGAGCGAATCCGTGCTAAAAATCGTCATTTTCTACAAAACAATTTGCCGACCACTCCATGCTTCGCACGTCTCTTCTCCCTCTCTTCTATTGTAGTTCAAGCTCAGTGCCCCATCCCTTCTGCCTATCCTTTGTCCTCTCCCAAACCCTAATAATTTATCCACTCTCATTCTCTCTTTCAAAGGCTCTGATTGGTTGGAAGAAAAAAAAGATGATTTAAAAAAAATTATGAAAATTTTTAAAAAATGTGTATGATGTGAAATAAAGTGAGTTATATTAAAAATTGTGTTAGATGTGAACAAAGCAATTATTTAATGTTAGAATTTGTGTTGGATGAGATGTAAAATATTTTTTATTTTTTTAAAAATAAAATAAGGTTTTTAACTGGAGGAAATGTTAGTCATGGCTATCTCCCAACCAAAAGGGGCCTTTCTCTTTTCTTGGATAGAAGATAAATCAACAGTTTTGGGATGGACAACTGTAAAGTACCGAAACTTTGTGGAGCCTGACGCATTCATATCGTATCTGTGTCGAATACCGATACTCCACCGATACGCATCTGATACGCCACGTGGTGTATCAACTCCCGATACTTTCCGATACTTCTAATTAAAGAAAAAGCGTTGAAATTATTGGTCTGGCCTACATGATAAAAAATAAAAAATATTTTATACACAACACACAACTTATGCATAAACTAAATAATAAGATTGAGAGATATACTGAACTCACACAATTAGGATTGCAAAAAACTCATGCACGCTAGAGTTTCAGCAATAAAAAAAGAATTTGGTACCGCAAGCAACTGTGTCATCTAGTTTTTCTACTTCAACCATACTATCTTTGCTTCTGTTAGACATCGATCATTTTTTTTTTACTTTAATCAAGCTCATATTATTAAAAAGATAGAATTTTGGCTTTTTTATTTTATTTATTTATTTAATTAAAGACTCAGAGAAAGCATAGCATGAATCTACTTTAACCAGATTAGTGTATCTGAGTTTTGTCATATTATCTATATTATTTTCAATTATATGTCGTTTACATCGAGTTAATCGATTTAGGTCGGATTTAAATTAAAAATAAAACTAATTTACTGATGTATATTTAAACTCTTATCTCACTTAGATAATCTGTGATGAGTTAGAAGTAATTAAATAAATTTTAAAATATTATTTTAATTTAAATTTTTTTTAAACTCAATAGTTATTCAAGGATATTTTTATTTTTTATAGTTCAGTTGCCTATAATATTTTTTAGTGATACTAATAATGTTTAAAAAAACATAATTAATTTTAAAAAAAATTTAAAAGATATTTTTGAAAATTATAATAATAAGATATATAAGTTATTATAGTCTACCATATATTTATATTTTAAATATGAGAATATGACGTATAATACACATATATAACAGTTGTATTCTGACGTATCTGTATGCTTTTTTTTTAAGTTTGTATATCCTTATTGTCGTATCGTACTCATGCTTCATAGATGAACAAGTAGGTGCAACCATTGCATAGATATTGAAATTTCTAATGGGATTCCATGTTTTCCAATTTCTGAATGATCAAAAGTGAAAGTAAAGTTGTTTTCTTTTTTTTTTCTTCTGAATCCATCTTCTTTTGCCTCCACCTCATTTTTCATGTCCATTCCAATAAATCAAGGCAAAATATCAAGCTTCTATTGAGAATTTGTAAAAGTTTTCTGTAGAGTTTATGTTGTCATCTTTTCATCTTTTCATTTTGTTTCAAACTTTGAAATGTCTTGTAAGAAATTGTTGTAGGGAATGCCAGACCAAATGCCCAACCTGATTTGACTTAGGAGGGTAACATTTTAGTTCTATGCATTACGTACTTCTATTGTGTTCTAAAAGTGAAAGAAAAATCTTTTGTGCTTGAAGTTAAATGGAAATGAGTATATGAAAAATTATTTAGTACTTTACAATGCTCTTCTTCATATTTATTTTTTAAACTATAGAAATAAGCTGAGCGCAATGAAAACAAATGATTCATGTAGCCGACCCCACCTAGTGGGATTAAGACTTGGTTGTTGTTGTTGTTGTAGAAATAAGCTCTCTCTGTTTCAGGATAAATGAAGCTAACAAACCCAAAAAATCTACCTCTTTCAGCACTAGTGTTGCTAGAACAAGTATATGTACATGCTCAGGGCTCTAAATGAACTGAGCATTTGACAAATAGCTCCATGTTTGTTCGAACAAGTAGAATCTAATTTGTTTATTATTTATTAAATCAGTGAATGTTTACCCTAATTTTATAATTAATTAATACACCATCATTCTTACATTTCCATCATAATTAGATTCTACCTTTTGGCAAAAATATTTTTAAAAAACAATTGTGAACATACTTTAAAATGGAATGAATTTCTTTCTGAAATGAGTGAACATATATACTTTTAAGATCTCACAATCATTTCAAATGTCATAGCTCTCTATAGAACTCCATTTCTTTTTGATGATCCCAATAAAGAACTACTGTTTTCAAAAGTTCTGTTTGAATTGTATTAGCATTTTTCAGCTTTTACCTTATTTGTTTACCAGGTTGTAGCACTCTACCAAGTGCCTTGCTTCTGCATGACCCAAATGGCAAACTACTATTTGGAAGTTATTCAGAGGACATTATCTTTCAAAGACTTCAACTGGTATACAAGTATTTTACTTAAAATTTGAAGATGACTGAACTTAGGCACATTTGAAAATAAAATCCTCAAGTTTTGTAATGCTACTTGATTTTGTTTTCAACAAAAGCTAAAAAGAGTAAAAATGTGCACCTCTCCATCTTTTCTTATCATTTTTTTTTGCATGATCCTAATGTTAAACTATAGGTTTCAAGTGATGTAATTGCAAGGGCCAAACAATTGTCTTTCACTGACTTCAGCTTGTCTTCATATTTACATAAAATTTAATATGTCGACGTATATTTAGGCAATAATGATAGCAATATGTGAATCTTCATTTCTTTTGGATGATCCTAACATGGAATTAGAGTTTCTACTACTTCTGTTTGAATTACATTAGCATATTTTCAACTCTAACCTTATTATTTTCAAGGTTGTAGCACTCTTTCAAGCTCCTTTCTTTGTGTGGTCCTAATATGGAACTATTATTTTCAGATCACGCCACTGCAAGAACCAAACGCTATCTTTCTCTTAATGTAGCTGATCTAGGTACTTATAATTTTCAGGTATTTGAGCTTATTTAGGAAGTTAATTCAAAGTAACACTTCCAAGTACTTTAAAGTCATGTTACTTGAGTTCTATTTTGCAACTAAATCGTTTATCTATCCATCTTTTCTGAATTGATCAATGTTCTCAATTATTTAACTTGAATCTCCTCCAATCTACTAATTTTATTTTTTGTACTGGTTATGTGATCCAGTACTGATTTTTCTCATTGATGGTGCTACTATAGGTGTAATGTAGATATTTAATACTATTTGAAAAAGATTTTTTTTGTTACTTGAATATCATATAGTTGATAATATGCCTATTAGAAATTGCAAAACCTGAATATTTTAATAAGAAACAATTTTATTGTTTTCTCACCCGACACCAATTCATTTGCAGGTTTTGATTTCCCAATATCCTATTTATTCTACTGCAAAGGCTCATTTCTACCATACTATTTAAAGAAAGAGGCAATGGAATCTCAAACTTGAACAGTAGTAAAAGAGCGTTTTAAAGGCATAAATGGGAGATCTCTCTTCTTTTTATACTAGTACAAATAATACAGCTCAAAGAAATTTTGAATCTTTTGATATATCTGTAAACCTTCGTGTCAGATGAAAACAATTTTTAAACTTTCTTTTTTTATTTGTAATAATTTAAACTTTCAAAACTACCGTAAAAAATAAAAGTAAAATTCTGCTTGAATTTGTTTGTTATTTTAGAGTTGATTGTCATTTATATAGTATTGTTCTTTTTTTGGTAATGGAATGTTCATAATATTTATGCAATTTTTCTTATTTCTTATCCTTACAATCCGTATCTTTACACTTACCCAACCGTTTTATACTTCTATAAATTGATCAGAAGCATCTTCTTTTTAAAATTCTCTCTACAACTTCTTCTACTTCATTTTCTTTTTCTTCCTCCTCTATTTCTCCTCACTTTTTTTGTAATAACCACTCTTCTTATGTACTTACTATACGTAGAATTGTAATAAGGAGCATAATTCCTATTTCCTTTTTTCTGAATTGAATTGTTATTGCTCATTATTTTACAGGGGCTTCAACATATTGCTTATCTCTTGAATTTTGTTCAGATTTGATTACTCTTTTGGCCTCCAGTATTCTCTCTTTAAATAATACAATGCAAAATTACACACCCATATAACTAGTACAGCATGCATTAGTACAAGAGAAAAGAACAATTAATAAGACATTACCATACACATACACTAAAAAATAATTCAAGTATTATAATTAGTCCTACATTATTAGATTAATATCTTTTCCTATTGTAAAAATTTATAATGATTTTAATTAAAAAGAGAAACAAAATTTAAATTTTCTTCTTAAGCATTTAGTTTTAAATATCTTATCTCAATGTTCTAAATAAAAAATGGCAGATAAATAATATTAACAAATAATTTAAAAAGTTACTTACCTGTGACAGATATTACTGTTTCTTCACCCGTATCACATTTCTCTCTCTTTATCTCTGTCTCTCTCTAAACTCTCTGTGTGTGTCTATATATATATATAATAATAAAAAGTTGAAGACATAGATGTCCCACAAAATGAACTAATAGTTTATCAAGAAGTGGAAGATAAAATTACAAAATGATGTTATTTGAATTCCTCTTCCCATTCAAAGTAGTAAACTTACTTTGTGAGCAAAGAAAACCTTTTAATGCGTAGATGTGTGACACATAAGACCAATGATACATCATAGGACAATAGTAAGGTCCGCGATGTTATATGATATTAAATACTAACATACAAAACAGAAACATACAAATAAAATAAGTATTGCAAAAATAAAGATACTAAAATAGATGAGTAGGTATACACGAAAAGATATGAAAAATGAACATGCTTGTGAGGAGTAGCCTTAATTGAGAATAAACTTAGAGCAAGTTGGTTTAGATGGTTTGGACATAAAAATTGTAGGCAGATAGAAGCTCTAGTAATGAGAGTTAAATTGCGAAACATTGGTCACATAAAAAGATGAAAAGGAAGACTATAAAGAATGATCTTGCATACTTAAAGTACATGAGAAGTTATTTGATAGAGTACAATGGAAACAAAAAATTCGTGTAGCTGTAGATGTGCGACATGTCAACAAGAGTAACTTAAGAAATTTGGGAAACCAAAGTGAGCTACTATTGTTTGAAAATTTTAAAGTAAATATGAAAATTTAAAAAGAAAAAAAAAGATAACAAAGAAAACAAAATTAAGATAAGGATGATGCTATCCATTAAAAAAAATAATATCTTGAAATTATAGGTGGCTCTCTATCCAGTCACATGATAATTTTTGATAAAAAAAGAAAAAATAAACAAAAGGTAATATAAAATAGTGGAACAACATTTCAGGAAAATCAAAAAAATTCAGAAGTTTGCACCTCTTTAACAATATATAGTATAGTGGTACATAATAGAAAGTAAAATTACTGAATATTTAACATTAGAACGGAAAGGGAAAAGATTTACATCAAACAAATTTTATACTAGTCCTTGCTTTTTCTCCAGTCAAAAAGGCTAGATAAATAAAAATATAATGTGAAATAAAAATTTTGATACCAAAATTGATGCAAAATGTCGGCAACTAAAGTTTGGAAGAAGAAATAAAGAGGAAGAATAAAATTAGAGGATCAGATATTTTCACCTTAGGCATTATAAATAAAATTAAATTTGTCATTTTGGTACATGAAATTGAAACGATTTTAAATTTCGGAGATCAAGGGCTATAGCCAAAGGTAAAATTCTTGAGCACCTAAATTTATTTTTCCTTTCTTTCTTCTTGCAAACCCTAGCTGCCAACATTTCGCATAAGAAAATGTTCCAAAATATCAAGTAGATGAATATATAAAGAAAAATACTACTTAAAGCTATTAATTGAACAGACAAAAAACATAAGACCAAAAAACTAAACCAAATGTTAACTTCTGCAATCAATATGCCCAGTTGTTTGCATCATCACATATAGTGTCATGTAACATAATCTTCAAATATGGCAAAACCAAACTTGTCAGAGAGTCCAAACAAAGATGGGAAATAAAAATAATTGAAGGTCGTATTTACCATGTCCAAGAATTGAAAATTAAGACTTTATCTCAAATGTGTGTGACATTAATACCAAGGAATATATAGGTAAATAATTATCCAAATGAATTGGCAGATTGCTGGAGCACATTAAGCAGCTAAAGGTTTGAATCATTGATGCAGGGCATCCTAGATACCGACTTCACCAACATCCTACATTTTTGTTATTATCATTTTTCGTATTTTCTTTCATTTTCGCATTCTATTATATGCATCTTAAATACTTAGTTGTAGTTAATATTCATAATTTGAGAATTTGCTGTGTGCGAGAAAGAAATACATATGTATTTATGTGAGGAGAAGGAGCGAAGTGTGAATATAATTTTGGATTTATTTTTCTCATTTTGAGAGTTATATGGGCTTTATGATGGGGAAAGTTTAAAGAAGATAGGCTTCCACCTTTGAGGAAATTATTGGTCCCATTTCATTATAAGGACAAATCACCTCCCTTAGGCCTAATACTCCCAATTAAATTGAGCCATTAGATTTGGATCAAACGGTTCATATGATTATGGTTTTATTATTTATAGATATGAGTTGGGTTAATTTACCTGGAGATTAGTAAAAGAAACCCTAATTTGGAGCCTCCCTTAGGATTGTCGCCCCCCTCGACCGCTGTCTGGCCCACCCACTGCTACCGCCCCCTTAATCACCATCGCTGCTCCTCCTTAAGCGTTCTCTGTCGCCAATTCACTGTTGCTACCGCCGCCAAGTTGGATTCGACCCCTTGGATTGAGGATTTTCACTCTAGTTATCTCTCTAGATTGTATGTCTCCTCTTACTTCTCCCCCAAAATCCATATGCTTCTTTGATTTCTATATGTATATACCCCTCCATTGTGTTTTGAACCTTTATGTTGGCTTTATTGGGTTAGATTAGTTCATAATTTATCCTATGATTTTTTCCATTAAACTCTCAAGTGCTTTAAGCTCCAATTGATGCCCTCTTCTTTTTAATGAATGAATATTAGATATTAATTGCTTCTTATGCTCTCAAAATCAATACATCTTTATATTTAATGCTTTCGGCTTGCTTAGATCTTAGCTTATCCCTAATTCTTCTTCTAATGAATATATGGAGCCATACTGCATTGCATTTAGAGCTAAAATCCATGCATAATAGTTGGGAATGCATCAATCATAGATAGCTATCATAGACCAATTGCAGAAAATTGATAAAAGAAGAGATGTCAAAAGCACACTGAACAAAAGGTACATACCATGTTGATAATATTTTATCTCATGTTTCAAAAGGCACATGAGAGGTAACAACAATTTATGCTAAAAACCATATAATCCAAACAATATGTTGGCGCACCAAGAATACACTGCATATGGTAATGTGGGAGTTCCTAAATGCTAATAGTGGGCTGGCAAATTGTTGAGGTAAATTAGAAAGCTCAAAACTTTTTAGCATGACTCAATTGAATTAGTGCGGGTTCAAATTAAATCGACAAGAAATGAGTTAATTTCGAGTTGAATCACAATAAATTTCACAAAGAAAAAAGATTCAATCATTAATTGTAGCATAAAAAATGCAATGTGGAACTCCCGAAATAGCAGCCCAAGTGCTGCAGGCTGCAACAAGACATGGGGGAAAAAACAGAAAAAAGAAATTTATTTAAATATATAACATACATTATTAAATATAATAATAATGGCAATACTAGGATCAAGGAAAGGCTCCCACACGTAAGTAAGCAATGCCACAGGAAAGAGAAAACTTCAGAAAACGATAGTTTATAGACAAAATAAAATATTACATATGATTCTAATAGCAAATTGATTTTATACCCAATGATAATCTTATAGATTAAAAATTCAATCTCGAGTTGACTCAAATTGAATTTGATAGAGTTGGCTTCAACTCAAACTAGACTTAAAAAGAAATTCAAGTCTTCAGTATGACTTGAAATTACTTGATTTTTCGAATCAAGCTGAAATTTGAGAAAGGTTCATGTTTTTTGCCAGCCCTAGCCAACAGTTACAAGTATTAGAGCTAACAGGAATATTAATTTACAGAAAATTTACTTTAATCAGAACATGGCAAACTTACAAGGAAGATTCTCCGATCCAAGAAATGGTGATGATGCTTGTTGCGGTGGTCTAACAACAAGATGCAATGTATGCCCATCTTCCACATCTTCAAGCATCCAGATTAAGGATATTCATCCCAGTCACAAAGATAAAATTCAACTAATATACACATATTTCACAAACATGTAGCCATTCGCTAGCATTCTGAACTCCATTTAGGGCTCGTTTGGTTGAAGGGTTATTTTTAGATAAGAGAGAAAATATATTAGTTCATAAGTTTGATAGAAAATAAAGTTATTTTAATATTGAGATGTGTATAAGATGTAAAATAAAGTTAATTTTAATGTTGAAATTTGTAATAGATGTGAATTAAAGTTGATATTTAATGTTGAAATTTGTGTTGGACGTGAAATAAAATTATTGAAAATTGTGATGAATTTGAAATATTAATAAGATATTAATAGGACTCTTTTGAGTCATGAACAACCAAGGCCTTAAGCTCAATATAACAGATATGAAAATGAATCAGCATATAAAACTATACATACGCTAGTACAGTGAAGTTCAAAAATTTAACTCAGAATCCGTTTCAGAGAATACTATGAAAAAGTCAATAATAGATATATACTTTTAATTAGGGGAAACTTCATATCAACCTTGCAAATCATTCTAAATATCATGCCCTAAACCCTAAATCCTAAACCCTAAAACCTAAATTCTAAACCCCACCACAACAATAAATAGAAGGTTTGGTTAGGTTAATTTAACTTTACTTAATATAATGGCTGTTAAAATCTAGAACTTCTTAATTGGAGAGGCTAAGTTGAAATGATCAGAAGATTAGGGGATCAATTTGATATATTTAAGAAATAAGTATAGAGGGGTAAATAAGATATTTTGAGTGATTTAAGGGGTGGTATGAAATTACCCCTTTAAATTAAGGATACGATAAGCAGAAAGAAGCTGATCATCTTTCAATACCCTGCCACGACATATTAAACGCTGTTGCTCAGATAGAACTCCTGTTACAGTGGCGATCTTCTCTTTTAGATCTGGAACTGGTACCTGGAAACAATCACCAGAGACTGTATACTTAGCAGACAGTAAAAACCTGTTATTCATGCTGACTGTCAAATAATTAAATTTAAAGAGATATGCAAACAGAAACCAAACAAACCACCTAAATACCAAGACACCCACTGGAAAAAAATAGCAATGTTGAGATTTACCAAGCAGCTTTCAGCAATTTATCCAAATTCCAACAGAATAACAGCGAAAGCTTAATCTAACTAAATTGATTTGTTCCAATGCATCAAAACTACAAACCATAAGATAATGAGCCATAACAAAGAAGAAGCAATGCAAACAGTATCAAAAGCTATAAGTCTATAAAGTCCACATTGTAGCTTTGGCATATATAAAGTAGAGATAAAGCTGCAAAACAACAAAAGTATATTGTAATGAAGCCCTACCAAGAAATATTGTTGGAGGACAGATCCCAAAGTATTAACTCATGCGAAAAATAACATAATTGGTTATTATGAATATTTTAACTAATACAACAACAGAAGAATAAGAAAAAATGAAAAACTAAAAACTTACACATTTATTTACTCGTAAAGTGTATGTTTGTGAATCCAAAGTTTTAATTTTTATCTCAACAGTTGTCTCAGAATTCGCGGCAACATCATCATTCAGCAAAGGAAATTTGGCAGCCCCGCTGGTCCCCATTCTTTGGCTAATGTTTGAAAAGAATAAAACCAATTCTGAAATGAACAATTCTACATTAATACTAGTTTACACAAAATATGAATGAACATTTGGGAGAAAAACTATCGCGGAAGCAAAAAAAAATTAATAAAGTTCGTACAAACTTTTGGAATAATAAAGTTGAAAATTATGCTTTGAATCGCGGAACGTCATCCAGTTTTAAACTTAATTCATTACTTATTTTTTTTGAAACTCTTAATTGATTACTTAAGACTATTATAACTCAAAAATTTCCAGGAAAAAGAGCTATCTAAATCCACGAAGTTCAATAAAATATCTTATATTCTAGTAGAAACAACATAGTAGTCCTACTGCGATGAACAGCAATACAGTCTCCAGATAGAAGCAACTAGTATACTACTATACCAAAGATAATTAATCATGAGGAACTTTTCCACTCATTAGGCGTCAGCTCGCAAGCAAGTGAAGCAGATTCCCAGGATAAACAACATTAGCCTCGCAAACCAGAATCAAGGTCACTCCGTCAGCCCAACAATCAAAATCCTCTTCAAGCATCGACGCACCGAAGCAGAACCCAAAAACACGGTGTTTAGATCATGGCACAGCCCAAGGAAAAAAAAATACAAGATTCATCTATTGAAAAGAACGTGGCAAACCCTAATCAGTAAAGAAAATCGCATTTGCCAGATTGCCCAGCCAAGCAAGAAAATCCCGTAATCCCAAAGCACCTAGGCATTTTCAACACCAATACCAGAAAGCCAGCACAATCTAAGCCGCAAAAGATGCAAATTTTATCCAAAATGGAGGCAAGAAAACAATCAGCGCCAGTTCTGAAAACCTAACAGAACAAACAAGCAGAAGAAGCAAGTTATCTACCAACCTCCGAGTAAGAAAACTGGAAGAAGCCCTCTTCCTCGCTCACCTTCTCCTTTCTCCCAAGTCCCAACGCAACCCTCTCTCTCTCTCTCTCTCTCTCTCTCTCTCTCGCTCGCTCGCTCGCCCCCTCTTCTCTGCTGACAGCCTGCCGCTGCAGCGTTCTCTCTACAATTTCTGAAAAAAATTTGCAAATGAGAATTAAATCTCGTGAAAAGTAGAAGTCATCCAAAGCCGGCGGAGATCCAAGCCGTTGGATCTCATAAGTCCTCGCTTCCAAATCTCTCCTCTGCAGGGACAGGACCTAGGGCAGTAAATTGAGTAGAACTGATCCAGTTTCTTTAGTTCAATTTTATACTCAGTAAATAGCATTTGATTTCCTCTTTATATATATATATATATATATATATATATATATATAAAATAAAATAAATTGATATATAAAGTTATTAATAGATATTTTTTAATAATAAATGTTATTTTTATAATTTTTTTTAAAATAAATATCCTGCATATTTTTATATTTTTTTTGGAGAATAAATTTAAGTAAAGAAAGATAAAATATTATATTTTATAGAGTTAATGGGGGAAAAATTTATTTTAATATTGGGAAGTGTGTAGGATATGAAATAAACTTAATTTCAAAATTGAAATTTGTGTTGGATATGAAATAAAGTTGATTTTCAAGGTTGAAATTGTGTTGATTGTGAAATAAATTTATTAAAATTTATAATAAATTTAAAATATTATTATTATATTTTTTTCCAAAAATTAGGCAAAAGTCAAACAAGCCCATAATACTGCATATATAGTGCTCACATGTTAAATTTAATTTTTTTTTCATAATAACATACTTGGAGTTATGTCAAGTACGGTGATAGTACTAAGACGGTAATGGCTTCACACAAATCATTTTAGTTACTGTTTTTTCTAATAAAACCCAACACTATATCAGATTTTAAGATTCTTGTTTTATAACTTCTCCAAAAAACTTACGATGATAGCAAAGTATGCTAGGCACCAATTGCTCATAGGTCAAATCTAACATTCTTTTTGATAATAACATACCTATTAAGAATTATGTCAAATAGAGTAATAAGGCAACGATAATTATACACAAAATATCAAATTACTATTTTTTCTAGCAAAGCTATTCATTGAACACTCATTTCATTTGGAGTCCCAATGGAGGCAGTTTTGACTTAAAATTCATTTATAATTCATAAAACTTTTTATAACTTTATAATATCACGTATCTCATAGTTATGTTTCGTTATTTGTCTTTATATAATATAAAATAAAATTAATTTATTATTTTTTAAATTTAAATAAAACATATGTTTGAACTTGACTGAGATAGAATTGATTTTTATTAAAATTTATATAAATTATAAAATAAAGTCATATTAATTATTAAAATTATGATGAATATAAAAGTAGAAAATTAAATCGTAAAACATGTAATTCATTCAACCTAAAACTCTACTTAATAAAAAATAATATATAGCAATAATATAAAATATAAAATATAAAATATATTAACTCTTATAAGAAAAATTTATAGGACAAATTAAATTTAAATATGCAGGTTATATGTTTAAACAATAGCCCCCGTCTGTTTAAGCATAAGTTTTATATTAAACCTAAGTAACGGCGTTAAATAACACCGTTTTAGTTATTAATTTATTGTTATGTTTAATTGAAGTGAAGGGGTTGATGTAGAGAAACTGCGGATTTATGAGGGTTGTTGTCTCTCATAACTCTCTGTCCGATGCGATCATCTGACGCGATTTACCCTAGGGTTGCAGGGAGCCTTTCTTACCGCGGAAGTTGAAGGTTAGCGCATCGATGGCTTGGGTATTTATTCATGGTCGGTAAGCATCATTCACCATACAGTGCGCCCCCTTCTTCATCTTCAAAATCTTTCCATCTTCGTAGTTGACAGAGGTTTGTTGATCTCCGCTCTACGCCCATCTTTGCAAACCTACATCTTTCCTCTATAGTTTCAGCTGTAAAGTTGCTTGTAACTTTGCGTAATCCTTCTTTGACATTCGCTCTGCTGGAATCTATTTTGTCAAAGGCCGATTCTTTGTATATGTATGATTGTTTAAACACATTTAACAACTAAAAGGAGCTGGCCATATTTGGATGATTTTTTCGGCTTCATTGTTGGGAAATTTCTTGATCAAATAATTATTTCATATAATGCAATGCGACATGGTTTGTGAATACCTCTATGTTTATGTCGTGGCTGATGATTAGGGAACTATCCACTTCATAAATATGCGGGCTACTTCGCATGCAAGCAACTATATATGAAACAGATCACTTTTACTCATTGGATTCACATGGTCTACTAATTTTGCATTTTTTTCATTAAGCTAAGGGGGGCAATTGTTAATTACTTGCTTTCTCTTATTTCTATTCTTTCGATTTTAGGGTTATGTTAAGTGGAGTAACAATTTTCATAATAAGAGGGTTAAAACCTGCACGTTGAGGTCTTTATAGTGGTACATCAGTTACCCTTACTTCAGGTCACATTAGCTCTGATTAAATTAACTTGAAATGAGTTCTACAGTTCAGAGTTTGATAGATTGTGAATCATTTACTGATACGGTGAAAAATAAACTACTATTATATAAGGAGTGTAATGATAAACTTCAAAAAGGACTCATTACCTATTATTATAAAGATTAGTTTGTTACTTTATTTTGTGCCAGCATTTTGCTTTCTTAAGATAATTGATTAAGGGGGCGTTGGTTCGTTGTTATCTTGGTGTTATGTGATGTAATCTAAATGTCATGACATCTACATGTCATCTTTTAACTAATAATTTTATAATCTAATAGAAGATTATTTGTAGATGTCATTAAACCAAACAATTGTCTTCTCTAGATAACATAACATAACATCAAGATAACATTGAACCAAACGCTCCCTAAATTTTTTGTCTAGTTAAGAATATAATGATGAGTCGATGAGAGAAAGGAGCCGAACAAACTGGACAAGGCTCAAAGGAAAAGAAAAAAGAGGAAGTTGTTAGAACACAATGGACCGATTTAGAGAGAGATTGCCTTATTGATTTAATATTGGAAACAGACAAGCATAATGATCTCGAGAGTTCACAACCAAACTCCCTAGCAATTTGGAATCAAATTATTCAAAAATTAAATAAGAAATTCAATGCCAACTTCTCCAAGCAAAAGGTTATGAATGTATGACACAACTTGAAGACAAAATGAAAACGTTACCATGACTTAAAGGAAAAAAGTAGATGAAAATAGAATGAAATCTTGTGTATGCCGAATGTGAAGCCAGTATTATGAGATGAGGTGTTAAAGGTATGCAATTCTAATGATGATAAATTTAATTACAAATATGACAACTACTCTTAGAACTAATTAATTCTTTGAAATTGACTGTAGGAAGATCCCGAGTATAAGCAATGCAGTCTTAGTGAGTTTATCCATTTTAATAAAATGGATATGATTTGTGCCAAAAATAGCGCCAAGGGTAGTATGGCAACTGAAACGGTCCGTGAAGACTATTCGAGTAGGTTGGAAGTAGAACAAAATACTCAAAACAAAGAAGTAATTAATAAAAAGCCAAGCAATCAACCAAGATGAAGAAATGTCAGTGACAGGTAGTGGAAGTAAAACGAGTTTACAAGATTCTAGTTCTAGAAAAAGGTTGGCATCCACGGATACAATAAATTTTATAAGAAGTAAGAAGGTGCGAGGGCTTAAGAAAGAGGTAGAGAGAGGCAGAAAATCATTTATATTGAAAGAACTGAAGCAATGAATAAATAGGTTGAGAATTATACTTTCAAAGGAGGGATCATAGCTGCAACCGAAAGGTTGCATTCAATTCCAAAGCTCTCCAGCAAAGTGTTCATTAAAATATTAGAAAGTAATAAAAATATGAAGAATAGAGCTACTTTCATGTCTTTTACAGAAGAAGAACTCCAAGCTTGGGTTGAACATATTTGTAACACCGATCCAGCCTTTGCTACGACTCCAATTTGGATTTAACTTTGTTGTTTTATGGGTTTTTTTTTTGGGTTGTTTTTGGAGACTAACACTACCGAAACATAATTTGAAAAGTGCTAATGATGTGATATATTATTGGTTAATTTCAGAGATACACTTTTGATAATATATGTGTTTAGAAGTAATATGACTGAAATGTTATAATTTTCCTGAGAATATTTATGCATGTGATCCATTTGGGCTTATGATTTGATTGGCCTTTTAAATAAATTTGAATACTTCTGAATACAAATTAAAAATGTGTTAGAAATAATGTTGGTGATGTTTTTAAAGAATCTAAAACATTTGATAGTTTAAAAATAAGTAGAGAGCATGTCAATGATACATTCCTCAAGCTCACTTTTTGTATTTGTTGATTTTAGGTGTTGAGCTACATTGAAGCAGACCTTCCCTTTGGTCTTCGTCCTGGGTTGCTTTACCAATTTTATGATTTTTGCTTTGTGATTTAGTTGGTCATTCATGTAATTTTTTTTTGAAAGCATATTTGTAATTAATAAATTACTGTGAGGGTTCAATAATATTGGTGATGTTTTTAAAAAATTTGAAATATTTTGATAGTTTGAAAGTGAGTGAAGAGCATATCAATCATACATTTATCAAGCTCACTTTTTGTACTTCTCAGCTTTACATGTTGACTTACATTAAAGCAGACCTTCCCTTTGGTATTCTTCTTGGGTTGCTTTACTTGTTACATGATTTCTGTTTTGTGATGACTAATTAGTTATTCACGTACTCTTTTTTGAAAGCAGATTTCTAAATGACAAACTGCTTTGAGGGTTTAATAATGTAGATGATATTTTAAAGAATCTGAAAATATTTTGAACAAATTTAAAAATGAGTGGAGAGCATGTCAATGATACTTCGTTAAGCTCACTTTTTGTACTTGTCGATTTTAGGTGTTGAGCTACATTGAAGCAGAGTCGCAGACCTTCCCTTTGGTCTTCTTCCTGGATTGCTTTACCTATTTCATGATTTCTACTTTGTGATGAATAATTAGTCTTTCATGTACTTTTTTTTGAAAGCAGATTTCTAAATGACAAACTGCTTTGAGGGTTTAATAATGTTGATGATATTTTTAAAGAATCTGAAATATTTTGACTATTTAAAAATAAGAGCATGTCAATGATATATTTGTTAAGCTCACTTTTTGTACTTGTCGGTTTTAGGTATTGAGCTATATTGAAGCAGACCTTCCCTTTGGTCTTCTTCTTGGGTTGCTTTACTTGTTTCATAATTTTTATTTTGTGATGAATAATTAGTCATTTATGTATTCTTTTTTGAAAGCAGATTTCTAAAGGACAAACTGCTTTGAGAGTTTAATAATGTTGATGATATTTTTAAAGAATCTGAAATATTTTGACTATTTAAAAATGAGTGGAGAGCATGTCAATGATACATTCGTTAAGCTCACTTTTTGTACTTGTCGATTTTAGGTGTTGAGCTACATTGAAGCAGACCTTCCCTTTGGTCTTCTTCCTGGATTGCTTTACCTATTTCATGATTTCTGCTTTGTGATGAATAATTAGTCTTTCATGTACTTTTTTTTAAAAGCAAATTTCTAAATGATAAATTACTTTGAGGGCTTAATAACATTGATGATGTTTTTAAGGAATCTGAATGTTTTGACGTTTAAAAATGAGTGGAGAGCATGTCAATGATACATTCGTTAAGTTCACTTTTTGTACTTGTCTGTTTAAGTGTTGAGCTACATTGAAGCAGACTTTTCCTTTAGTCTTTTTTCTGGGTTGCTTTACCTGTTTTATGAATTTTGCTTTGTGATGAATAATTAGTCATTAATATACTTTTTTTGAAAGCAGATTTCTAAATGACATATTGCTTTGAGGGTTTAATAACGTTGATGATGTTTTTAAGGAATCTGAAATGTTTTGACGATTTAAAAGTGAGTGGAGAGCATGTCAATAATATATTCGTTAAGCTCACTTTTATGTTGTTTCACTGTATTATAACTTGATTATATTTCTATCAGTAAATTTCTTGACTTTCACCTACAAAAAACCTATAACTAAATCAATGACATTTACTCTAGATTTAGTGGTCTGCCTCATTTTTTTGACATACTTTTTGGGCGAAAATGTCTTCACAACTACATTGGTAACATTGATAATGTTCTCAATGAATTTTGGTTGGTTATTTCTCTTGCATGCATGGTAACCTGACTAAATTGTACTTTTCTTTTTTGAAGCCACTATATTTCATGTTTATGTACTTTGGAATATATAAGTGTTTTCATTCTTCAAAGCATGTTTATGTACCGAGTAATGTTGATAATATTACCTAAAGATTCTGAAATATTTTATTGATTTTTTAAGGAATGAAATAATTATTTGTCATAAGAATAAAAGTAATATTTACAAAGACTATAATTATTATATTTTTGGATATTTATTTATTTGTTAGACTTGTATATGCTGATCTATTTAGACCGCTGAAAACTTTGTTTGAAATGAATACAAGTATTCTTTTTATTAGTGGACATGTCGAGTTCTTTGAGTTCATGGCATTAGATGAGAATAAGAAGTGGCTTGAAGACTACATACTATCCAAATGTATTCCTCGACAGCCACGTAAAATGTATAATCGTCCATTCAGTAGTTTGCAAAATTTAGAGCACCTACTATACAACGAGCATCCTAAAGTTCTGTTCAATGTAATGCGCATGGATTCTGATGCTTTCATAGTCCTACGTGATATTCTTGCTTCAAGAGAATTATTGACTGATTCACGCTATGTACCTGCGATCGAGTAAATTAGTATATTCATTCGTATTATTGCATTTGTAGCAGGAGATCGTGAATGTGCTGAGATGTTTCAACATTCTCTTGAAACAATCATCAAAAATACTTTAATGCTACTCTACAAGACATAGTTGCAATAACATCGGAGCTAATTAAGTTACCTGATGCTAATGCCCCATGTAGTAATAAAGTACGTAGGAATTTGCGTTTTTGGCCACATTTAAAAACAAATGAGACTACTGTTAGTATAATTAATTTATATATAAGCTATTTAGTTAGATTTTCTTTAATTGTAATTTAGTTTGACTTGCAGAACTGCTTAGGAGCAATTGATGGAACATACATCTCAACAATCGTTCCAAATACTTAAAAACCTGCGTATCGTACCAGGAAGGGTACAATTGCCCAAAACGTAATGGCCATTGTTGGATTTGATGAGATCTTCCACTATGTAGCAGCTAGATGGGAAGGTAGTGCTTCAGACATGCGTGTTTTACGATGGGCACTTGATTTTAGAGGCTTTATTGTACCACGTGGTGAGTACACATTTTTTGAATTATTCTGATCATTAATAAATTAATGACAAGTTAATTTGAAATTGCATTTGTTAATGTAGGAAAGTATTATCTCGTTGATTTAGACTACGCAAACACTTCAAAGTTTTTGGCAGCATATCAGAAAATTCTCCATCATATTGGAGAGTTTCGGGGAGAAAATGCTAGACATTACAGAAGTAAAGAAGAAAAACTTAATCACAGACATGCCTGCCTTTGCAATGTGATAGAGAGGTCTTTTGATATTTTAAAGCTGCATTTTGCAATTTTAAATGCAATGAAGTCATTCCCACTTCAGACTCAAAGGGATGTTGTCGTTGCTTGTTTCATACTGCATAACTTCATAGCACGTTATTCACTTCGCGATATCTTGTTCCATCAATGAGACATAGATGAAGTTAAGCCCGAGTTAGATGATGATGAATTAACTAAGCAACAAGAAGAAGCACACGACCATTCTCGTGTCGTTGATCGTCGTTTAGGTGATGCTTTACGCAGGGCAATTACTGATGACATTTGAGGACGTCAATGTAATTAGATTTGTGGCATTTATTTTTTGGTAGTCTAGCTGCTCTGATCTTCATATTCATTTTATTATTCATAAGTTATACATAAATATTGGTTAACATACTTTTAAATATATATTATTGTATCCAACATTTGTGTTTGCAGATGGCTATTTATGTGGTTTTGGAAGGCCATCATCGTGGAGTGTATTATTGGTGGGAGGGCTGTATCACACAGGTCAATCACTTTCCTGGGGCGTTATATTTCAAGGTGGCATCGAGAGCGGAAGGTGAATGTCATCTACGGCAACATGTTTCAAGGATTTTGCAAACAAGTTCAAGAGCATCTACTTCGTCCACGACCAACTTGACTGTTGATCAATTGCATGCTACTTCCTCCAACGACACCAATATTAATGCTGTTACTGCTGCTCTTTTAGTCGTTTTACTAATTTGACTCACCCTGGGACCTTCTCGTAGGATCGAGTGACTTAGTTATATTTCATTATCTTGGAACATTAGCAAGCAATAATGTAAATTATATGTGGACATGAATAACAAAACCTCTTTAAATGTAAAATATATTTACTTTTTTATCTTAAAATCTTGATACAACTTAATCAGCTCAAAATTGAGCCAACTCAAATCAATTAGATTCCAATTTCAACCAGTACTCAAAATTTTCAATTTTAAACCACTCAAAGTCAGTCCGATACCAAGCCTCATTTGATTCAAAGCAAATATTTTACCCAACACAAATTTTAATTATAAAAATTAACTTTATTTCACAACCAACACAAATTCGAATATTAAAATTAAAAATATTCACATTTTACAAACTTTCTAATATTAAAATAAAATTTTCTTCTATTAAACTTAAAAAATAAAATATTTTTTCTTGTTAAAAAAAAAACTCAAACCAAATGAGGCTGAAGGGCATTTGCACAATTGCTCAAAAATGTAAAATTGCTTTGCCATTTTACAGTGTCTTTCTTCTCATGTTTTACATTAAGGTCGTGGTATTTGGTTTAATGCTACTGTACAATGTGAAATCTATAGTTTAAGCTCTATTTAGTAATAAGAAAAAAAATTTAGTTAAAATTTTTAATTATTTTTAAAAAATATATATAATATAAAATAAAGTAAATTAATTATATTAAAAATTATATAGAATGTAAAATAAAATTAATTGTTTAACGTTAAAATTTGCATAAAATGGGATATAAAATAATTTTTTAAATTTTTTTAAAATAAATTTAAGATTTTAATCATAACTAATTTTAGTTATGATTTTTAACTCATTGCCAAACAGGTCCTTAATTCAAGAATAACATAAAAAAAACTACAAAACTCGAAGATGATGCGCATATATCACTAGAAATCAAGACATTAGCACACCTGCACATGGCCGTCATTTTTTTGATCTACCCTGTGCAATAATAATACCAGAAAAACAAATAAAGTAACTAATTTAGCTATAAATTGCATGCAGGCCTTTAAAATTTGATAATCAGTACATTAAACTAAAATAACAATAGTTGATAAATAACATGCAGATAATACGAATATTTCAACACTAACGTAAACTGAACCTAATACCTCGTAAATATAGATAGATAGATAGACCAGTATTCAGAATAACATATGGTTCCAATTTTTCCAAATGAGAACAATAAATATCAAAAAAAAAAAAAATTAAATGAGCAAAAAATTTCCAGTTTAATGGTAAGCAGCAGCCGCCTCCTTGAAATGTTTCAGAAGATCCTCCAGGCTCGCGACAGAATGATCTGATTTGTCTCTAACACGAACGCTTACCTGCTCATTGCGTAGAATATAGATTATAGAATAAAATGCCACACCAAAAGTAAGTATATATTTTAGGTTGTGCCTTTCTTCTTTTATGCGACTTCAAGGAGGCAAAAAATGGGCCGGTCGATCATTTTCTGACTCGATTAGGGATCAAAAAAGACTAAAACACGAACTAATAAACCGTTACAAAGGACCTGACTTAATCCAATTATTCCAGGCTAGTATGCAAGTCAACTGGATAAGACCTGAATCGATAAAATCAAATTCTCAGTAAAGGATGGACCTGTCCGGTTTTAGCTTCCTCCTCACCGACCACCAGGATATAATTGTACTGTGCCAATTGAGCTTCCCGTACCTGCAAGATGGAACCACATTACTGAACCCTCTGGAAGTAAAATATGCATGGGCACAAAATGATACGGATGTCAATACAACAAATCTCCAAAAAAAATATAAATATGTCAGAATAAAATAATTAAATAAAATAAAAATAAACAAATATAAACATACAAAGTTTATCATATTATTATATTTAACGTATAGCTTATATAGTAGATCAGAATGATTTGTATACATAATTGGCATGAATTTCAAAAGCATCTTTTAAACATTCTTGAATTTAGTTGTTGCACTTTCATATCCTCAAGTATTTTTGATACTATTAAAAACAATGTTATGGCTATTCAACCTAAAAAGTGAAAAAATTCTTCAAATGCTACTAAGTTTTAGAAAATTGTAATTACAAGGTAAATATCATAAAGTTTATTCAATCGCTTCTCAGCAAATTACAGAATACCTAAGTAGGACGAGTCTCAAAATATATCAATGGTAACAATTGGCTCAATGCAAATAGGTATAATTGAAAATCAGTAATGGACATGACCCTGATATAAAAATCTAATCAAATAAGCTCTATGCTCGCCTCTCTCCAAGTCTCGGACTCACTAATAAATAGATAAAATAAAAATAAAGGTCAAAGTCCTAGTATCCTCCCCTCTACAATACGAGCCTCACCTCAAGTAGAAAAATCAAGCGATATGACTAGTGTCCAACAAAAACAGTAACATGCTTGGCGTATGCCAAAAACTGTCGACGAGTTAAAGGAAGCGGGTGTCATTGATGTCCACAAAATCGCAAGGTCAGATCAAAAAGAGGAAGTAGTGACGACCACAAGCAAGATTATTTTTTGTTATTGGAATTCTAGCATGCGTGAAGCTCTTTGCTCTCCCAATCACATAAATCTGGTGTGCTGCTATTCTATAGTGAATCCTAGAACCTAAGCATGAGTGCTATTTTATATATAAGCCAAATGTTTATTTATCATCGGTTGGATCGGCCGGCCTAACATATATTTTTCTGAAATATCAAAGTCATATGAACTCGTATTGGTGTCTTAGAAAAATGATATGCTATCTAATATCTTACAGTTGGAAGCACGTATCTATAGTATGCTAAGGAGATATTGATAAATTAGATTTCATAAAGTATCAGTGCTTCATATATGTGCAAATCACAACATAGATTATAGTGATTTATGTGATTTAGGAATCATTTAGTTCAATGTTATTACAAAGTCGTCATGCTATTTGAAGAAACTAATTGTTTCATTTGATAACAGACTTCGATAACATTTAAAAAAATTACAAAAATGTTACTCTAAATAGAATGACAACTAGATGTCACCTACTTTTATGAATAAAACAATGATGACAGAGAAGTAAGCAAAATCAAAATAGGGAAGCGGAAGATCTCACTCAATGATCGAAAAATTGGAATCCACTATTTTTCGGGTAATTTACTTTTTTAGATCGCTAAAAGTCCAACAATCATAATTTTTATTTATAATATAATAACATTAAACTACAAAAAAATAATTGCTAGATAACACAGATATTTAAATAACACTAACATCCCCACTGAACGGAATTCTCTCTTAGTTGCTTCTATTTTAAATTGTTCAACAACAATGTAAAAGGTAGAGAAATATGCATCAGATATCGGCACCAGATCACAAATATCAATAAAAACTTGACACTGCCTTAAGCTTATTTAATAAACAATTACGTGAGGGCTGAGGAGTTAGGACAAATGTAATGGTTAATATGGCCTTTTTTTTATAGTACATGAGTGCTCTTGCACGCATTTTTTACTGACTCAAATTTTTCAGATAAAAGGCACATGCCAGAAATGAATAACAAAGGGAAATGAGAAGAGTTGCACCTTCTTTTGAATCTTTCTATCTGTTGTGTCAACATCAACGTAAAAGCCAGCTCCATGTATTTCATCTCGTACCTGTCAATATCATTAATATAAAATATTAAGTAAAAATTAAAAAAAGAAACCTTTAACCAGTGAGTTTATACATGTATATCAGGAACAAAAATAATTGACACGCTAACAGAATGCTTCAAACCAAATTTCAGTTCATGCCGTAAAATAATTACTGCAGGAAATTCAAATATTTAAGCATAATATAAATGCACAAGTTGGCACAGCTTACTTTTAACGCATATGGCTGAGATTTCTCAGACACAGGACAGACAATGGACTGACGAGGACTAAGCCAGAAGGGCCATTTTCCTTTATAATGCTCCAACAGAATGGCCAGCATGCGTTCAACAGATCCTAGAATAGCCCTATGTATCATCACAGGGCGTTCTATCTTTCCTTCATCTTCGGCAGAGTATGCCAGTTTGAAGCGTTCAGGAAGCTGAAAATCTAGCTGAGTGACAAATATCATGTTAGAACATGAAGAAATATTTATTAATTTTATCTGCTATTGAAGATTTAAGAAACATAACCTGTAAAGTTGCACATTGAAATTTTCTCTTCAATGCATCAAAAACACTGATGTCAATCTTTGGTCCATAAAATGCACCATCTCCTTCGTTATACTGCAAAGACACATTAATGGATACAAATCAACCAACCAGCAGCTGTGCTCGAGGTTTTCAGATGCAAAATGCAGAATAAAACTACCAACATGAATTTACTACTAATCTCAAATATGATAATCCATCTTATTTCCAAATCTGCCAGGATTGCTTGAGCAATCTTGTCACAATAGAATTATGCGAGACAAGTTATCAAAGGGGTGAAAGCTGTCAGTTGTGAAGCAAGATAAAGACTGAAACATAAAGAGAACAGAATAGTCAAATTGTAGAAATTTAAGCTGCAGCCACTCTACATTAAGAATGCATTTCTTTAGCCAGGTTAATTTAAATTAGGTTAAAATTAACATTTGATGAGATATTTTTATTTTGAGAATTACGAAAGATTTCAAATAAAATTAATTTATTTTGAAATATACGTAGGATGTGAAATAAAGTTATTTTCTATTTTGAAATTTATGTAGTTGTAAAATAAATTTGAATTTAATGTTTAAAATTTATGTAGGATTTGAAATATTGCAAATCTAATATTCAAATTTGTGAATGACTTGCCTGTAAGGTTAATTTTAACCTAGCTTAAAGCTAACCTAGGTAAAAACACAGGGCCAATAAGACTTAGGAAGCAAGAATCCCTTGTTTGTTCGAGCATTATTTTTAAACAAAAAATATATTATTATATGTTATATGATGTGAAATAAAATTATTTTAACTTTTTTTTATTATTAAAGTATGTATAAAATTTTAAAATTGATTTTTAATATTGAGATTTGTTTAGGATGTTAAATAAAATAGATTTCTTATATTAGCAATAAAGTTGATTTCTTATAATACAAAAATTGAACTACGTTTTCATCAAAATGAACTATGTACCTGCCATGGTCTCCCAAATTCATCAAGAGCATCTTTGAGAGCTAATTCAGCTTTATCCCAAGTTTCAATCTCACCCAAGTATTTCTCCGGCCGCTGAAAATGAAAATCACAGATGCAGGATCAAAAAATAAGACATAATAGCATGTTTTAGAGCTGCTATTAAGACAGATGAAACTTGAAAGCAAAGAACCACAACTTGGGGTGAAGTATAGAAAATTTTGAAGTTGATTAATGGTAGAGATGTGTGCCTTCCTTTCATTAAGACTGTTCAAAATTGAAATCAAAAACCAAAATGCTAAGAAGTTTCTGAAAGGTAATTCATGACAAAATAAAAAAGTGCTGTCTTGTACCGTTGATAACTCCAGCTCAAATGTGAATCCAAATGTCTTATAGACATGACTAATGAACTCAAGCACACCCTTCACTTCATCCTTGATCTGTGGCATGTCAAACACAGACCAACTACAGGATCAACCATCAGGCCATAAATAAGTAAAAAAGAAGAATGCTGCTACAGTCATATTATCTGCAGATATCACGTTAAACACATTACACTACTACAAAAGGATAATGACCATGAAAATTTGCATTATATTAGCAATCCATACAAAACACCGTCTATTATCACATCTAAATCTGGCCACAAATAAGTAGCAAATCGAACATACACGACATCAATACAAGGGCTTCAAGTTTATCATATATGCTTCATCCAAAACAAAAAAAAGGTTTACCATATATGCCCCAACAGATAAAACAAGTCTTATAAAATAAAGGTACGATTCAAAAATTTATCAGATCTGGATCTATAAAGCTATCATCATCAAGCAGAATCTAATTTTGTTATTTAACGAGTGTTTGAGGAAAAGTAATTTGTCTGATCAGCATTACAAAATTGGCCCCAGCGAAACGTGGAATTGTAATTAGAAGCTAAATCATAAATTCCAGTACTCCAGCTCAATTCTATTTTACACTATCCTTAACGGAGAATCATCGTCAAAGAACAAGATTCTCTTCACATAAATCTGAAAAAATCATAAGCACCATTGTAAACTCAGTTAACCCACATAAAGCTAATTAAGCACACAAGGCCTATTAACCAAAAGATACAAGGTACTGAGAGTTTCAAAACCATATAGTAATTGCAAAAACAGATACAAGTGGAAACAAGTCACTTCTAGGCAACTATATAAGAAAATGATATTTAGAAATAACACAACAAAATATTGTAACATCACATGATCCAAATATATATGTATTAACAACATTGGCTTTAAGGAACAGTGAGATTTGAGTACTTCCTAGGAGGTCACCCATCCCTATATTACTCTAGCTCAAGCAACTTTAACTATAAAGTTTCTCATCATTAGCTTCACAGTTTTACCCTAAAAGGTCTCCCTACTATTTCAAATTATGTTATTTACTAATACAGATCAGGAATTTCTGTGCTCCACCTAAAAGCCTGTCAGGAGTCATTTCTTGTCCGAGTGATTCTGATTCAATCATATAGACTTCACTCAAGTGATCACTCCCCACTTTCTTCGATTCCAGGTCGTCACATGAAAAGGTAAGAATGGAGTCCTCCAAATGAAAATGTGATTATGCATGGGGAAAGAAAGAGATGACAACATATAAAGGAATAGTCTCAGGAAAATAGTGTAAATTCACCTGAGATTCTCTGCAGAATATATGAGCATCATCCTGCATGACAAGACAAAATGAGCATAAATTTATTCCTGCATAAAAATGAGCAGCAATGAATTTACCTGCTGAAATCTTCTGACACGTGTTAAACCAGTAAGAGCACCACTCAGCTCATTCCTATGAAGAACTCCAAAATCTGCCAAGCGAAGTGGTAACTCTGCAGAAACAAGCAACCAAAAGATATTCGGAAAATATCCGCTGGAACAAGTTGAGCAATGTACGGCAGTCTCAAATAATTTTCATATCTCAACTCTGTGATTGCGTTCTTTTGAGCTCTATTAATGAAACAGACACTTCCATGAGGCAGATTGCGAGATAATAATGGTAAACCACAGTGCAAGTTAACAATATTTAATTTATCTCCTTCTGACCGAGAAGAAAACTTTTGCTTAGTGGGGTCATGTGTCTACACACAGTTAATGGCTTTTAGCACAGCCAAATTGATGAGAGAATGATGCTACTATCAAAATCTGATGGTTCAATCATTGAGGGATTCAACACATCACTAGATCTATTTAAGACTAAGGAGCCTTTAGTTGTAAACACGCCTCATCTATGTGACTGATTGGTGGACACAGTTTTAAGTCCCATTGGGCATGCCGCACATGACAAAGCCTGATACAATATAGATATCCAATTGTCAGAGACATTCCCATTGCCAAGGAACTCGGATTTTGCTGAACTTCATGTCATTGCATTGATCCTAAACCATTCCATTTGGAAATCAGAAATAGAGGACATTTCCTTGTCAATGCATTAGTTCCATGAAGCTTACGGTAAATCTTGAGTCTTAAAACAAGAAAGATACCACTTTATACAACGGCTTAGAACCCTAGCTTTAGGGGTTAGGGTTTGATAAGCTGGTTGAACCTATTAAGTGGAGTGATGGCTTAGCAAGGGACATAGAAACCATCACCAATGCTTAAGATAATCGTGCACTCTGTAAAAGAGAATATGCATTCCAATATTGTTACTACTAAAGCGTCACAACAGTTCCTAAGCCTAGCTATCTACTTAATAGGTATAAATACCATTTCAAAATTTATAGGCACCTTTACCATTCTTATTGAGGCCCCACCTTACCATTCCTATTGAGGCCCCCAAGAGATATTAAGGGAGATGCTCGATGTAGAACTTGTATTTAGGAAGCAGAGAAGAAGTGGTAGAGGAGAAGAAGAAAGCAGATTTACAAAATGTATCATCTATTTCATCAAAGCTATCAATGCATTGAATTAATGGTTATTTATATAGACCACATACTATAACAACAACCAAGCTTTAATCCTACTAGGTGGGGTCGGCTACACGAATCCTTTGTTTCCATTGCGCTCTATCAATTACCAAATTTTTAATTAGGTTTAAGTAACTAAGATCACTCCTTATAGTTTCTTGTCATGTCTTCTTTGGTCTCCCTCTTCCTCTTTGTACATGGGCAAAATCTAAAAACTCAATTTTTCTAACTGGAGCTTTAATCGGCTTACGATTTATATGTCCAAACCATCTAAGTCGACTTTCTCTAAGTTTATCCTCAATTAGTGCAATACCAACTTTCTTTCGGATATGCTCATTTCTCATTCTATCCTTTCGTGTATATCCACACATCCACCTTAACGTCCTCATTTCTGTAACATTTATTTTATTTGTATGTTTTCTCTTTGCAGGCCAATATTCAGCACCATATATGATAGCTGATCTTACTACAGTTTTATAAAATTTACCTTTAAGTCTGGATGAAATTTTTCTATCGCACAACACACCAAAAATATTTCTCTATTTTACCCATCCTACTTCAATCTTGCTGATAACGTCATTATCTATTTCACCATCATTTTGAATGATTGATCCAAGGTATCTAAAGCGCTTACTCTTCTTGACAATTTGATGACCAACTGTTATATCTCCAATATAAGTATTTATTTTTTTACTAAATGTGCACTCCATATATTCAATTTTTGATCTACTGAGATGAAAACATTTAGATTCTAGACCATTCCTTCAAAACTCGAGTTTCGCTTTAGCTCCCTCTTTAGTTTTCTCAACAAGGACAATATCATCTACAAAGAGCATACACCAAGGCACCTCATCTTAGATATGTCCAGTCATGACTTCCATAATCAAAGCAAAATGATACAGACTTAAGATTAAAAAAAAAACTTCAACTTGCCAAAAAATAATAATAATAACAATCAAGCCTTAATCCCACTAGATGGGGCCGATAAATCCTTTTTTCCTTAGTCTTTTTTGGTTGGCTTTTTCCCTTTTTTACATGACAAAATTCCAATAACCCAACTCTTCTTACTCTATTGGCCTGCGACTTATATGTCCAAACCATCTATCACACAACACACTAAATATATTCAACTTAATCTATCTTGTTTGAATCTTACTAATAATATCATCTACTTCATAGTTGTTTTGTATGATTGAAGTGGAGTATCTGAACTACACACTCTCCTTAATAACTTGATCATTAATTGTCACATTCCTAATATTAGTACTTCTATAATAATAAAATCTACACTTTATATATTCAATTTTAAATCTACTAAGAAAAAATCTTTAGACTCTAAGGTGTCACTCTATAACTTTACATTCACGTTAACTCCATCTTTAGTGTTATCAATAAGAAAGAATATTTGTGAAAAGCAAACACTAAGACACCTCTTCAATGGGCTTAGTCAGAACTTTTATGATCAATGCAAAGCAATATGAACTTAAAGCTGAGGCTTGATATAATGTAGCTATAATAGGAAAATTCATAATTAAACTTTTTTGTATCTGAATACAAATAACGACTCTCCTATACATATTTTTAGTAACTTGAATGTAAGTAATGCAAACTCATTTTTTTTCCAAAACTTTCTAAAATATTTCCTTTGATATTTTACTGTAAACCTTTCCTAAATTATAAACCAAATACAGATCTTCTATTCTCTCTAAACTTCTTTATTAAGCTTCTATGCAAATGAATAACTTGCATAGACCATCTATTTAATATAAAACAAAACTGGTTTTGCGATACTATAAAATCACGACATAATCTATACTCGATCACCATCTCCCAAAGTCTTAAGCCATGATTCATTAATTTGATTCCTTTATAGTTGGTATAATCCTATACATCGACTTTCTTATAAATGCTAATAACGTACTCTTTCTCTACTCATTCGATATTTTTTTAATATTTACAATCATATTAAACAATCTACTGAGCCAAAAAATTAATTTTTTTTGCTCCAAAAAAAAAAACTCCATCTCACACATTTCCAAACATCTTTTAGAATGTAATCAGGCCCGCTATTTTTTTACACTTCATCTTCTTTAAATCCTTCGAAATCCCAGCTTTACTAATACGACAGATGAAAGAACAATTTTCATTTTCCTTTTAGATAAAATGCTACAAGGAGAGCTTGAACCTCTGACATTATAGTTAACAACAATTTCTATTCTGAATGCAAAAAAAGAAAAATAATAATTCTTCCCATATTTAAAATCAACTCAACTTAAAAAAATTTCTTATGATTTCCTTTGCACCTAAAATAGGTAATGAAAAATCAAAGAGGTCGCATCAATAGTGTTGACGGAAAATCTCATCAATATTGAATGGTTGAAAAAAATCGGGAGACTAATAAAAGTTAAAAAGAAGAAAAAATGAACACGATAGAACTTTACATGGAAAACCTGTCAACTAGGGAAAAATCACGATGCTACTGTTGACGTCTTGAATCCACTATTTTACAAAAAGAAGTGAAAGATACATAAATGAATACAACAAGAAGAATGATATGAATGTAAGAAAATATCTTTCCTCTGGAACTCGCCAGTAACGTATTCTGATGGCAGATATGTGTCTGGCGAAGAAATAGGGAACTAGAGAAATTGAGTATTGGTAGAGAGGGTTTCATCAAGAACAACTTTTGCCTTTCTATAGGCAATCAAAAAAGTAATTGATGGTTAATTGACAACCACCTCTTTTCATATAATTTTCTCGAGAGATGAAACACATGTTATTTGTGAATAGGACCCACAATTTGTTTGATGGCTCCAACATGTTTTTTGACAAATAACTTCTAGATTTTGTTTATCAAACTTTAACAAACAAGTCTTTGAAACAAATCTAAGAAGATAGGTGTACGACCCAAATTTGTGATCTAAAATTATATTCAACAAATTCCATTGATGCATCACGTGGCATTAATGCATGCGATGGTAAGTTAGTGAAAATGTGTTTTCTTGTGCCTCATGCACACATATTGCTATGCTTTTGTCTCTCTAACTTAAAACTATGCAACTATTGTCCATCTGCTGTTAATCCACCCTTTTATGGTGGAAGAATTAGTGTTCGATGAGTTCAAGGGGAAAAGGCTCCATCACAGCTGGTAGTGAAAGCAAATTTAAACTTATTATTCACCTTTTGATGCCTCTACCCTTACATAAAGTTTTTGTTTTAATAATTCTAAATTGGGTAAAAATTTTCTTTAATAATAAAGGGGAATTTACATACATGTCATACAAAATTTTAAATATTATACCCTTATTCAATTACATGCCACCCCATAGTTAAATTTGGTAAAAAAGGTAGAATGAAAAAAATATTCAAAGTTTTTTGTGGCATGTAGATAATTATCCCAATAATAAATCTATATTAAAAATCATTCTATTCGAAAGTTTTTGCTCTATAAAAGTGATAAGCTTCTAAATTCGCATATTAGTTTGATAACAAACAAAGGAAGTGATGCTCAACCATGTTTTTTCACATATAACAAAATTTGCAATATTAGAAAATACTTTTATTTCACATCCTACAAAAATTCAAACAAAACAACTAATTTTATTTCACATCCTACGTATGTCTCAATATAATTATCAATTTATTTCACATCTTATTGAAACTCAATATAACAAATTTATTTTACATTATGTACAAATAACAACACATGGCTATATTAGCAACAAAAAAGACATTCCCAATTACGAACCCATAAAGGGAAATACTCTACTTGGCATTACAATAGAGGTCTTGACCGTGATCAAAATTCAAGATTAAACAAACACAAGTTAGATTTCTTTGATTAATAATTCTTAATCTAAAAATTCACCTCCATAATTGTTGGCAAGGCCTCTCTTGTTTGCTCTTCTACATTTCCAATAATAAAAGTTGAAAGAAAAAACATCGCCATTCATTTTTAACACTAACAATCAACCACACACAAGTCAGTGTGAGAGGGAGCAACACCACCATCGCAAAACTACCATTATTTTCTCTTGGAATTCATACAAGTTGAATTTTATAATCATTCAAAATCGAATGACAAAGTCATGGATTCAACTTGATGATCAATAATAAATTCTACATACTCCCACAATCACGAAAATTGCATGAATAGTATCAAATTTATTAAATAGTTCATCTGGATGGATTCCCCAATCCTTATCTCTCAAAATCTATGAGACAAGAGTTTGAAAAGATCACCAAATCAATAATATCGAAGAAGTTTCAGCTTCGACAAGATCGACATATCTAGGAACAAATAATAGTATTTCTTACAAAAGTTAGCAATTTATAAATGATACATAAGTCCAGAAAATATAAACTACTTTTCTTTTTTTAAAAGTAAAATATAAACTACTCACCTCTATAAGAACGGACTCGGTGCTCAAACATTAAACAATGTCCAGGACAATTCATTGGCTTAAGCCCAAACTCTTGTTTCTCCACCTATGGAATACCATGCAACTTTTAGCGATTCAAAAACACCAAAAATAAGTAGATAATTTCAACTTTTATACAAGAAGAAGCTTTCACACTAAAGCAACCTACATTACTAATTTGTAGATTAAAAAGAAAAGACTAAACCCTATTTGGCGCGAGGACCAAAATGGTACTAGTTTAAAAGACAACAATAATAATCATAAATAATTTTTTTTAATCATTCTACACATATTCTAATATAAAAAAAATATTATTTTACTTCACATACTTAATAATTTTCAATAAAAATATCAACTTTATTTTACATCATAGACTAAAATACTTGAATACTCAATTCGAGTATTTTGGTCTAGAATGTGAAATAAAATTGATATTTTTATTGAAAATTATTGAGTATGTGAAATAAAATAGCGCTTTTTTATATAAAAATATGTGTAAAAAGATTAAAAAAAATTATTTATCATTATTATTATTTGTCTTTTAAACTAGTACCATTTTAGTCTTGATTTTGGTTCTGGCGTCAAACAGGGCAAAAGCTTTGGAAAACAACATGACCTAACCAAGAAATTCTAAAAGATGGTTCTTCACCACATTTATAGTTGTTAATAGACATCTCTTTCTGGACAAAAAAAAGCCATTGCATGATAAGAGGCCTACTTATGGAACCACATCAACAAAAGAACTACCTGTGCGTCTTGTAAATTATAGACAGAGCCATCCACACAGCAACATCATGAAATTTTACCTCAAACACAAACATGTTTTCCTTGTAATTTGCAGCATGACCAGAAGTTTCCCACAAATTCATGTTGTACATATTTGGTGTTACAACCTGAAACATATAACCAAAAAGAATGATAAAGCGTTCATTAAAAGCTTCAAATTTCTACAATCAATGATCAAAAATGAAAAACAAAAAAAAAAACCTCGTCATATCCCCTCTCCCAATATTGTGAACGAATGAATCCCATCAGCTTATTGTAAATCCTAGTCCCATATGGCAGGAAAAAACAGCTACCAGGGCTGTATATATACATATATATATATATAATCTATGGTCAAGTTTTGTAAAGGCTGGATAAACAGAAAAAATTTTAAAGAAACCTCAGTGGATGGAAAAAGAAAAGCTCTTGGCTTTGACCCAAAATACGGTGATCATATTTCTTTGCTTCCTCTAACATTGCAAGGTATTCCTGCAGAAGAAAAGCATAGTTAATCGATATTAAACACAATCAGAAAACATGTAATTTACAAGGAAATCAATTACAATATAGGAATATCTACTCACAGAAATGAATGTACGCATAATTACTATGGGATGAAATACAGGGCAAAATCAATGAATAGAAAAGCTGATAGGTGAATGTTGCACAATAGATTTTGAGCGCCAGATGCTACATTATGATAGGAACTCTAGCTATAAGTACAAAATGAAGAGCGCAAAACATAATTATCTGAGACAACCAGTTCATCCAGTAATGAAAGTAGAATAATATATAGTTAAAGCTGAGAGTATGATAATAGCTGGATGAAAAATTAAAGATTCAAAACAGCAAGGCAACTTATAAACCAAATTTTAGCATCAGAACTACCTCGATCGAATTCTAATAAAATGATCAAACTGAGAAGAGATAAGCATATGTTCTTGCATATGGTATATCTTTAAGAGTTTATCCAAAAAAAAAACAAATAGGTGAACTAAGGTAAAATTAAAGACCAAATGCAGCAGTAATCAGGAATGGCAGGCCAAGAAGGATTGTCAAAATCCGTCCCATAGATTTGGAAGAATGCCACTGAAGAGATGATAAAGCATTTAAATCAGTGACTTTATTTTGACGTGCTTTTAGTATAGTGTAAAGGCAGATTATGATTTTTAACAATTTTGACTTGTTCTAACAACTTAACCAATAATTCAGTGATTTGATATCGGTGAAAAACAAAGATACAGAAGAGCTGGATATAAAAATGGCTTAAGCCCCACACTTACACGGGTTCCATTAATTCCTTTAAACAGAGGAGTACAATTACAAAGGAAACCCTTAGAAGAAGAATCTTCCTCCAACTAATTATTAAGATTAATTACAGACAGCTAACCACACTTAATTACAAACAAGTATACAATTATTGACTAATAAACCTGCAAACAAAAGTCAGCAATCAAGAAATGAAGTTTGGAATGTAATAGCTCAAAGCAAGGATTGGACAACACTTTGATGAAGATGTCGGATAGTTAATCTTTAGAAGAAATGAATATGATTGTCAACTCTCAATGAGCAATATGATCATGTACAAAGTAAACATCAATTTTGATATGTTCGGTTCTCACATGAAAAACTGGGTTGGCAGCCAAGTAAGTAGCAAAAGTTGTCACACCATAAGATAGGAGGCCAAAATTCAGAGATGTGTAGTTCATTCAATAAAGAACATACCCAAGTTAATTCAAAAGAAATATTTGTAATAGCTTGGTATTCAACCTTAGTAAATGATACTATCCGCTCAAATCAAATTCTAACATTTATTCCACATTTATTTCATTTCAAAATATAGTTGAGCAGCAACTCAACTCTAAAGTCGTTTATTTCAAAGCAATAGAGGTAGAGTTCTTAGTTATACATTCTCATTTCACTAAATGTAGCATTAAACATCACATATTTTGATCTCATACACATGAATAAAATGGCTCTACTGAACGTCGCCATCATCATATTTTTAAATTGGGCTTGGCAATATCATTGCATGGCTTTTTACCGCTACTATTTTGAAACTACTCCTTAAAACAACCACTTATCCATTACTATTATAAAAGTCTAAGGTAAGCAAGAGGAAAATAATTTTCTCCTTTCTGTATTTTTTAAATTCAGAAATTTCCAATTTTTTAGTTAAGCCACCTATGAGCTAAGAGGGGAAAGAGGATGTGGATATGTATTGAAGAAAAATTACTATATAGTCCCTAATTTCTAATTTTTTAGCTACACGATATATGACGTGAGTTTATTGTAGATGAAATTCTTAAATTTCGATTATTTGTGACATATGCAAAAGTAATCCCTAGGAGTAATAGTTTAAATCTCTTAGTTATTGAAGGTAACAATTTAAAATTTATAGTAATCCATAAAAAGTTTATTATTAATTAAGTGATTTCATTCATATCCTTTTAGCAAGATGATAGTGTGTATAATAATTCAGGCAGCACAGACTACATAGTGACATTACTCTAACCATTGTGCAAGATAATCAAAGAATTTTGGGAATTATATTTCTGAGCAAATAGAATTTGATTATGATTTACAACCTGTGTGTCTTATGATCAGAATATGTGAAAATTGATTTTAACTGTTCGAATATTTCAAATATTAGCTTATATACTCCAGCATTCTCTTGTTTATGTTATTTTTTTTTTGAAATTCGGCTGTAGCCTATAATACTATAACAGTAAAAAAAGGTACATCAGGTACAAAAAGTTCGATCCTCGTCAAGAATCGAACAAAAATCGAGTGGGAGGGACATGCCCCTACGCTACTCTAAATCATCTAAACAAGAAAAGGAAGCTACAAAATCTGCTGCTCTATTAGCGGCTCTGTATACATGAGATATCTTGTACGCCTTAAAGGTGCAAAAAAGGTTGGCGATCTGGGCCATGGTCTTGTCGGGAGGGTGTCCTCTGGCTGTCCGGTGAAGGTCCGCAATAGTGATGGCAGAGTCGCCCTCTATCCAAATCCCATCCGCCGTATCCGCCCACTCCTGGGCGGCTGTCATCGCAATAAGGGCTCTCGTCGCTTCTGCTGTAGGAGTGACATGAGTGTAGAGCTTGTAGCCAGTCGCTAGTAGGAGGTTGCCACAGTGATCCCGCACAAACCCCCCCCCCCCCGCGCCTGCCGCACCGTTTTGTTTAACAAAGCCGTCAAAGTTCACCTTAATCCATCGCGGGGGTGGGGGATCCCAGTGGGATGCAGAGGGGTTACAACAGCCTACAAGGCTATTGGGATCCCAGTTCCCCACGTTGGATGAAGGTTGTTCTTGGGCTTCACTAACATGAACAAGTGCAGCGATTACTCGAGGCAACGGAAAGGGTTTGTTGTGGACGCGGGCATTGCGGGCTCTCCATGAGTGGTACAAAGCAGCCACCTCTCTGATTGCCTGAGGGTCACCTGGATTTTTCTGGACTCGTAACTGCAAGTTGCTGAGGAAAAGGTTTAGCAGTTGAGCAATGCGAGCATGTGGTGGCTGATGTCCGTCAGCCAGAGCAGCGGAGGGGTTGCAATCTGCTGCCGGTCCAACAGCAGAGTTGTACTCTGCTGCTAGTTCCGCAGCAGAGCTACATTCTACTGCTGCTACAGTAGCTGAAAGTACTGCTGCAGCAACAGCAGAATCGTTGGTTGTTGCTGCTGCAGGTTGTGTTGCTGTTGCGGCAGCAGCAGGTGGAGCTGCTGCTGCTGCAGCTGCAGCAGCATGATTAGCTGCTTGTGCTGCAGCTGCAACAACTGGATTTGCTGCTCCTGCTGCTGCGGCAGCAGCAGGAGCAGCAACAGGTTTGGCTGCTGTTGTCGCAGCCCGGGGCTGCGCTCCGCAAGAGTCGGCTGCTGGGTGCCGTTTCCGCAGCCCCCAACTTGTACTTGAATCGTCATCGTCGCAGCAACCTGCAGAGAAAAGGTTAGCGTAAAAAGGATCCCTGCTGCCATGAGCAAGTCTGGGTGTTTTGCGATGCGATTTTTCTCCTTCATCATGCCAAGAAAAAGGGTTCGGAGTGGTGGGAACATCAGCACGCTTTCTCTTAGGCTGATTCTTGCCTGAGTCTTGCAAGGCAGGGGGAATTGCCGTGTGCACGGTGCAGAAACCTGCATCGGGATCGGGGAGAGCAAGCTGAACTTTCTTCGCTTTCACAGTCGGCAGAGCTGTAGTGGGAGCCTTTCTTTTCTTGCACTTCCTACTGACAAAGCAGGGCTGTTGGGGGGACGAGGGGCTAGCCTGCAGCTCACAAGTGGCCTCTTCAGGCAGCACAGTGTCAACTCCTGTTGTTGTATCAGCCTGTTGCCGTTGTAAGGCATCAGAGATGGCGCAAGTGAAGCTACATTCACAAACAAAGTGTTGTAGATCCTCCTCAGCAGAGCAGCCCCACGGGCATCTATCAGATTCTCGCAGGTGTCTTCGCTTGAGCCAAGTGAAAGTGGGGATAACATCACAACAAATTCTCCAGAGGAAAGTGACGTAGCGGGGCTGTGCACGCAACTTCCAGACCCAGCTATGTGGGAGTTCTCTACCACGAAAGAGATCTCTATATAGAGCTACGGTGGGGGATTTGGTAGAATCGGATTTAAGCCAAACTAGGTTGTCCCTCTCCGCCTTGTCGAGCCTCGGTAGCCTGCCAATTCTCAACGCTAACTCCAAGCCAAAGAATTTGTGGAGTTCAGCCTGGTTCCATTCACCGTTCGCATTGAGGAGCTGATGAACGGTCAAGGGGGGCAATTCAGTAGTGTTGATAAAGGTAGGCCATCTCATGAAAGGGTTGGGGTCAGCCCATGCGTCCTCCATAACTTTGGTGTTGTCACCACTGCCAATTTTCCACAAGGAGTTATGTAAAGCTGTTGTTCCTCCCTGACAAATAAGTTTCCAAGCCCATGAATCGCCCCTCTTGGTGGAGAAGATAGTCTCTCTGTTTCCATACTTGGCCTGGAAGCATTTGACCCATAGAGTGTCCGCATTACTCAGAAAGTTGAAGGCATGTTTGGCCACGAGAATGGAGCGCCACTCCTCCAGACGGTGGATGCCCAAGCCCCCAGCAGACTTCGGTTTTGTCACTTGCTCCCATGCCACAAGGTGAGCAGCATTCGAAGTAAGGTTGCCACTCCATAAGAAGCGTCGGATTAATTTCTCAATCTCTGCCATAACATTGCCAGGCACAAACGTGTGAGAGAGGGAGAAGATTGGAACAGAGGTGAGCACGTTGTTTATAAGAGTGACTCTGCCAGCTAAAGATAAGTATCTGGTGCCCCACGAAGAAATTCTGCCCCTCACAGAATCAATAATATGCTGAAATTTCTGTTATTTTGGACTACACTACCTACTGTGCATTTCTGTAGTTTCTCACGATAATTAGTTTCTGCTTATGGATTATGTATGTAATGCAATTCTAAAACTGAGAGGTCTTCCAGAGGATAGTGTTAGAGATGCAGGATGGAAATGAAAATAAACTTTAACTTTATAATCTGACTAATTAATATTTAAATAACTATTCATAATTTTAATTATAACTTGGTTCTTGATTCTTAATCTTCGTCTTAGATCCTAAAAAATTATAATCTAACCCCTGATTATCATATAATCCCTATATTTGGAATAATTAATATTTAAATAACTATTCATAATTTTAATTACAACTTAGCACCTAGTTTTCTCTTAATCTTTATCTTAGGCCTTGTTTGGTTGGAAAGTTATTTTTGGGGAAAAGAGATAAAATATTATATTTTATAAATTTGATGGGAAAGAAATTTATTTTAATATTGGGAGGTGCGTAAGAAATGAAATAAAATTGATTTGAATGTTAGAATTTGTGATAGACGGGAAAAAAGTTTAAAGTTGAAATTTGTGTTGGTTGTGAAATAAAGTTATTAAAATTTGTGATAAATTTAAAATATTAATAAAATAATAATATTTGCCAAAAAACAGTTGTGAACCAAACAACCACTTAGGCTTTACACTTGTTTGTTTGGCAGTTAAAAATTAACCTAATTTAATTTTAAACTGGCATATCATATCACACATAAAATTTAATATTAAAAATTAACTTTATGTCATATCCTACACACATTACTAAAATAGTAACTAATTTATATTATATTCCTCACATATCCCAACAAAATAACTAACTTTATATCACATCCCTCACATATCCCAACATAATAACTATCTTTATTTCACATCATTCACAACTTTCAATAAAAAATATCTCCATCTAAATTTAATTTAAACCTTGTTAAGTTAAACCTTACAAACAAATAGGCCCTAAGAGATATCAGAGGACCAAAATATAATTTCTTAGAATCTATGATCTCTATTAAGACAAATTGTAAAACCAAATTATAATATTCATCTTAAGGAGTTAGAACCTAAGACTAAGGGTGTGTTTGTTTGTAAGATTAAATTTAAGAAGGTTAAAATTAAATTTGAATAGAGATATTTTTTATTGAAAGTTGTGAATGATGTGAAATAAAATTAGTTGTTATGTTGGGAAAAGAATAGCAGCATAGGCTGGCCACCTCTGGATAAAAAGGTGGTGAATTTGAAGATAAGTCCAATGACTCCAATTTGAGACTGTATAGTAAGCTAAGCCACTCGAGAGCTGGCAATCAACAAAAAAGAGTGGGCAATCTAAGCTGTATATACTGCATTAAATTTTACACATAAAGGCAAGACCAGACTGCTTTTAGGTTAGAATAACTCTCATGAAACCAAACCATCAATAGAACAGCAAAATATTATTAGAGAAGAATATACGAAACAAGTAGTTATAAAGTTTAGAAGAAAGACAAGTACAAAACAACTTGCTTTAGCAGTATAACATTACCTGAGAATTTTATTTACAAAACTCCAAAAAGAATAAATGAACAGAATGGAAAAAAACACAGAACATCCATATGCAAATGATAATGTCAGTGAATGCATACCTTAAGACGTTTTGACTCAGGAAATGAAATTCCATAAACTCTTTGAAGACTTTCCCGATCAGACTTGCCCCTCCAATATGAAGATGAGGCCTAGCTCAAGAAGTAGAAAAAAAAACACTACATGCAGATTTAATCAAATGAGCAACCGAATTATAAATTTGGTTTGAAACTTGAGCATCACCTTTAAACAAGTAAATGCCTTCACAAAAGATGTGTTTGGGATATGTGGGCCACGACAGAGGTCAACTAAAGGACCACATCTATAAACAGTAATTGGCTTGTCATCAGGTAACTCATTAATGATCTCTATCTGAAAAAAGTCAAGTCACTTCTGAATAAGGATAATTGGAAGGGCTATTGTTCTAGACTCATTACATGCCCAAAAAAATGAGGGTTCATGAAAATATGAAAACCTAATAGATAATCATGCAACTTCTACTATTTTCTTTTCTAAAATAGTTGTTGGATGGCATGTGGCATATTTATTTGTTACACTAAAGATCAGACTTAAAGTATTACAGCATTCAAATTTATGAGTACGTTAAAAGGCAAAGAATCTTGCCTTAAATTGATTTTCTGCAAACATCTCAAGAGCTTGTCCCCTAGAGACTTCTATTCTCTCAAATGGCTGCTTTTCCTGGATTGAGAAAAAGGCATACAAGTAATCTACCGGAAACTTCAATAACTGAATACTTTAATTCCAAGAAGTATATGATAAATTCTAAAATATCAACACAAATTTGTTTTATATAGCACTGGAAACAAGATGTTAAATTGAAGACCAAACATCATGAACTATGAATTATATAACAAAAAAGAAAATAAATAAATACTCAAAAAAGATAATTGTCAGGTACTTCCTTTAAAAAAAAGGCAGCGATACAACTCAGGCACAAGGAAGCAGGGGAGCTAATAATCAAAAGAAAATGTAGCGGTGATTAAGCAAGGAAACTTACTATGTATTACCAAAGCTACAGAGATTGATAAAACCTAATCATGTTGTATTCCCATTTATTTTCTGACATCGTTTTCTTTGTCAGAACTTCACAAAAAATTTGACAATAGCATATCAAAAATGACTTTTCTACACATACAATAGAGCATAGATCCGAATATGCTCGTGTCTGGAAAAAAAAAGGTTGATATGAGTTCGAATGCGCCAGTAAAAAAAAAAACAAATCAACCATCAACAATAACATCAGGTACTTTCACCCCTGTAATAAGCATGCCTCATCATTTACAAAGCATATTTAAATAGGCATAATTTCCATCCAACCCTCCCTACTTTCTTTCAACAATCCACCAATTAAACTCAACCAAAATCATCTATACTTCAGTTGAAGAGCACAAAAATGCCGACAAGCTACAACGTTTAGTTGATGCTAAGAGAAAATTTCAGCATAAAATCAACCACAGCTTATAACATGATGCAAAAATGTAACAAAAGGCACACCAATACAGCTTTAGTTGCTTGAGATTGGATGTCAGCAAAGTGATCCTCGTTCAAAGTGAGGTCTCCATAGAATGCATCATAATAGAAACCCTACAAATATGAACAATATTGAAGAATAAATAAGAAATCATGAAGAAAAACTCAAAAAAATATATATGACAAATTATCCATTCGTTGACCACAATAAGTGCCCTAAAATAGTTTCCCAAAAGTTTGGAGGTATATAATAGTAGGCAATAGAGCACGATGGTTCCCATAATTAGGTAAACAACAATTATGATACATTGAATGTAAATGCTTTATGCATTCTGAAAGGAAGCACATAGAAATACAGCAATATCATTACCTCTCCTCTGGTGGTACATGGGCCAATGCACAGCTTGCAACCGTATTCCACCTCAAGAGACTAGAATAAGTCAATAAAAAAATAGTGTAATGAGCATATTTTCTGGTAAACAAAATGAAGGGTTATGAATGGTTGTCATTATGATTTAGATCATCAATAGCTTTAAACCAACTACTGGGTTCGCTTTTGCATCCTTTGCCAATATTTTGCATTGTTGCTGCATGTGTTAACATCAGTTTAATAAATCATTCATATAATACTAGTAGAACTAATTTTACCAACTATTTGTTCTTTATCAATATTTCTACCTTAGCAAATTAATAACGCCCCTTTAACACTCCAATTTATATGCCCAAACCATCTAGATAATTCTCTATAGCATTATATCCCTCGTAGATACTTCTACAACAAACTCCTTGGATGAGTAGACTGTTAGTTTATTTGTAACTTAACACACTTTATCTCCAGTCTTTTATTTTTCAAAAATAATTTAATTAGTGAGTTTCTGATAACAAACTGTTAATACGTGGTTCTAGCGCTGCATCCCTGTCGTACATGTGGCGCCAAGCTGGCATTTAGCCTTTATTTATTTACTAATTCATTTATCTGTTCTCACAGGTTTTAGACCCCGGTCAAACTTCGGACACGAGGGTTCAATCAAGTCTCGTCCACGACGAGCCAGGACCATCCCTGATAACATCGATGACGATGTTACAAAGCGGTGCCTATCACAATCAGCTTGGCCCGACCGCGTCGTTCCCTGTACAAGGCCTTTTTTCCAAGACACGCAAAAATCAAGGATCCGCATGCTCCAACTGTCACGGATCCCCAGAAGCAGTACCAATATTAAAAGTTAGCATCCTCCTTTTGCTGCTTTTGGTCCCTTCGACGGCCGACAAGCGGCGCAAGCTTAGAGCTTGCTCACCTCCTTTTCTTCGGAAAACCAAGACAAAGTTGTATAGTCCATCGCCTACAAATACCCTTGAATAGTTTTCAAGAGGGGAGATCCAGGAGGAGAGAATCAACAAAGAGCGGCTAGAGTGCAAGCAACCTCGCGAATTCTCCCATTCTCATTGTATTAGAGCCCCAACTGAAGAGCTCTCTTTCTCTCTCTCTCTCTCCCTTTTATAAGCATTGTATGAGCCCTCACGGCTACCTTTTTTCTTTAGTGAAAACTCTTCGCTGATCGACCGATGGATGTAGGAGACTTCCTCCCCGAACCACCTTAAACCTCTGTGTGCTGCTTTGGGTGTTTTTCTTTTTCTTAAAGCTTAACTGACAGGCTTATCCTTCTGTGCGTCGTCGTCTCTCAGGACTTCTCTCTCTTTTTTGGTGTTTCTTGGGATCCCCCACATCCTACGTCAACACAAATTATCATCCATAAATATATAACTACAACAACTAAGCCTTTATCTTACTACATGGGTACTATATATTTCCATTGCAATCTATCAAATAACAATTCCTCACATAGCTCCAAGTATGGTAAGAGCATTCTTTACAGATTCTTATTATGTTTTGTTTTTATTTTTCTCATTCTCTTTTTACATAAGAAAGACCAAATAACCTAACTCTCCTTATGAGCACTTCTATCGGTTTACAATTTATATGTTCAAACCATTTAAGTCAACTCCTTTTAAATTTATCCTTAATTGAGATTACTTCAACCTTCTGCAAATATACTCATTTTTCATCTTATTTTTTCATATATACTCATCCATCTACCTTAACATTCTCATTTTGTGACACTTATTTTATTTATATGTTTTTGCTTTATAAATCAGCGTTTAACACCATATAATATTATAGGTCCAATTGCTGTTCTATAAACTTTATCTCTAATAAGTGAAATTTTTTTATCACACAACACATCACATACATTTCTCCACTTTATCCATCTTACTTAAATCCTGCTAATGATATCATTATTTATTTCACTATCATTTTTGTATAATTAATCTGAGGCATCTAAACTGCTCACTTTTCCTAATAATTTGATCACTGATTGTCACACTAACAATAATATAAGTGCTTCTATCCTAATTAAATGTACACTTTATATCTTCAATTTTGATCTACTAAAATAAAAACTTTTAGACTCTAAGGTCTTTCTCCATGACTCAAGTTTTGTCAGAACCTCATCTTAAATTTTATCAATAAAGAAAATATCATCTGCAAAAAACATATACCAAGATATCTTTCCTTGCATATATCCAATTAAGACTTTCTAATATTAAAGAAATATAAACTTAAAGTTAAGCCTTCATGTAATCTAATTATAATTAAAAAATTCTTAATCAAATATCTATGTGTTTAAACACAAGAAATAGCTTCTTCATACATACTTTAACAAATTGAATGCAAGCAATGTAAATATTTTTAATTTTAAATTTTTCCAAGACACTTCCCTCAGAACTTTCTTCTTTATCTCACATACATTTCAAACGTATATTGAAATATCATCCAATTCTATAGCTTTCTCTCCACTTCATCTCTTTCAAAGCATTTCAAATTTCAGCTTTATTAATATGTCAGATATAAAAACAATTTTATTTTCTATTGAATGCTAAATTCAATAAAAGCAATTATATTATCGCAGCATTCATTGAAAAATATTTTCTTAAAAAAGAATGGTACATATTCTCTAAATTGAAAAATAGTCTTTGATCCTTATTTTTAATTTTTTTTAGTTACGTTGAGTCTTTAATTTTTCTATCTCTTATATTAACAAGTCAGTATATATATTTTTCTCCTTTTTCACTGTCCAGCTTTTTATACAAATTCTTAAAAGCTATATTTTTTAAATTATAAAATATTTTTGTTGCCTCTTATAAAAACTTTATATTTCTTTCAATCTCTTTGTTTTTGCATTTATACTAATCATTGTAACAAATATTCTTCTGTTTAATCTTTTTTTATATATTCCACCACCAAATATCTTTAGTATTTAGAGTCTTTCCTTTAGATTATACTAGCACATTCTTCATCACCTTGCGAATGCAAATAACAATTATTATTTATATAAAATTAGTTTTCCCCTCAATGTTTCACTGCCCAAGTTCTAGAATCATTTTTTAAAGATATTTTGCTTGCATTATTTAGATTCCACTACCAAGTATAAGAACAATTTTTCGATATACTATTCCTTCTCTAGCTCTTCTAAAACTCTACAATCATTACAAAATGTTGAGCAGTCAGGTAACACTTTGAATGACCTTAAAATCTTTATAATTTAAGCACTCTCATTTCTTTATAAAAAAATAATTAATCTACAATCTTGAAGACCCATTCTTGTAAGTGATAATATACTCATCTCTTTTCTTAATAGAGTATAAACAATCATAACATTATAAGCTAAAAATAACTCAAATATTTTTACCCTCCTCATTAGTCTACTCAAAACTACACCCACTATGAATAATATTAAATGCTTCAACAATGCATCTAACATGTTCATTCTTATCTCCTTCAATAAATATTCTTTCCTTTCGAAGTATTTCTTTTATCAACTCTTTCAAATTATTTTGAAATGTTTCTTTTATACCTACATCTAAACCTACTTAAGAGATATACACATTTACATTGTTAATAGTTATTCTAACGATTACAATTTTTAAAGCTATTATTCCATTTTCATTCACATAGACTTCTACTACACAATCCTTCAAATTTTTGCCAAAATTATACTCACTATATTTCTAGTTCTATTGTTATCAAAGTACCAAAATTTGAAATAAAACTATCAATTTCTTTTACTTTTCTCTTACCTATTTCGTTTTCAAAAGGCACAAAATATTAATTTTTCTATGAATCATAATGTCCACCAACTTAATTAAATTGTCTGTCAAGATGATTCTATGTTTTTAATTTTATCCTAGTATCTTGTGTTATAATGTCTTAAACTATCTTATTAACATGCATTCGTCTATGATATGTAAACTTTTGCTCACCAGTTAGTACATCCGGGCACCAATGTACCGGTCATTACACACTTTTCATTTTATTCAAGTAATAAGCGTCACTTTTTTTAAAGTATTCATGTCATATTTGTTGGACAAGTTTTACACTAGCTATCAGCTGTCTATCGCAATCATCTATGTTTCTCATCTAGAACTTGGAACTCGACAATAACACATTTATAGTCCATAAATATATTTCAACTAAATTTTTTCACTTTTCTATTTCACCAACCGTTGTTTAACTATGCTAATGATTTCCTCGTGATCTCATCTTTTTGCATCTTTGTGATACTTAGACATTTTCTCTAGGTACCTTAATTAGTAATTACAATGAATTTATGTCGACTATACTATTGATAAAAGACAAGCAAAATTAACTAAGTAACTTTGTACCCTCTAGCCATCACACTAAAATATTTATCTAAGTTAGGGGAGAAGGAAGATTAATTCAACAGCGGAAGAAAACCAAATAGATCAAAAGCTACTACAAGAGTTCACATATCTATAACTTAGAACAGAATTAAACATCCAACTAAAGTAAATGACGCAGAACTACTATAGTCTCAACCGAACACATAAGCAGATAAGTCACTCTCTAAGAAAATAACGTAATAAACTAATTGTTCTCTTGACTGGCATTCTCCTCATTCTCGTGATTAAGTGCTCCAGTACCTGCCACGTTAGTGACAGAGTCCGTTAGAAACAGACTCGTAGGTTGTACACTAACAAAGCCTTTAAATAAAAACATTAAACAATAATAATACTAATAATAATATATTAACATGATATAATAAGAATAACAAACAATTAAACATGTATAATATGTATAACTTAGATTCCAATTAAGCATGCATGTAGGATAAAGAAATGACATAGCACATTGTGAACAGTAATATTAAACAACCATATCATGATTTGCATAGAAAATATCATATCAGCATGTAAATAGAAATGATAACAATATAAGTAACGGGTAAATTTTTTTTTAATAATTTCACTTTTATCTTTTGGGCCCGTGATTTCTCGTACTACGCCTCAGCTGCCTTTTACATCTTTGGGGATCGTCACCCCCCATGAATAGCCCTCCGTAGGCATATCCAATGGACGCCGTCGCGCCAAATATCATGTGAGGACCTCTAGTGGACACGTATCCACAGCAAACACGTATTTTCTTTGGGGATCGTCACCCCCCATGACAGTCGGAAACTGCCAATGGACGCTGTCGCGCCAAATATCATATCATATGCTCGAGCTAAGGCAGGTGCGTAATCCCATAGAAATCACATTTAAATTTAAACCATTATCGCATTAAAATTCTTATATTTTACTTTATTAAATTGGCAAGTCCATATACTTGCTCAAATATTAATTAATTTTGTATAACCAGTTTATGCACTTATTTACTCACGCAAGTCCGTACACTTGCCCTTCTAGTGGACATCACAATCTTAAATGATTATATGTTTGCAATTAAATAGTTATAACTCGATTCAAATTCCAATTAAAATTCAAAACGCCCTTGAAATCCATAACTTGATCAATCCTCTAAATTAAAACAAATCACAAATTATAACATCATATCAAATAGGGGAGCGATAATATATGGAACATCAAATGTTTATCAAATAATTATTTAGTTTGTCCTTTTATTTGCTACAGGGAATATGAAAATGAAGCATAGAGCATATTAACTGCGAGCATAATCATAAATTATCAAAGATTATTGCATCACATCAAATAATTGAATAAACATAAATCAAGCATGAACTATTTATTGAATAATTTAAGCAAATTAAATTTTTCTGCTGCCTATGCAATGAATTACATGTTAATTAGTGGCACAATTTCTTGAACATATATAGGATGACTGAAGTCGAATCATAAAGAAATGAATATAAATTATAAGAGAAATTCTTGATTAAATGTGTAAAATATTGATTTTCAATAAACATATTCAATTTGATAATAGAATTAAAAATTTATCTAGCCAAGTTAGGGTAAACCTACCTCGAATTCACCATGATCTTAAGTTTTCTTGAGATTCGGAGAGAAATACCGCTCCAAAATCACTAGATCCGATCTAAGGTGCAAGAAAACATGTAGATCGAGAAGAAGATGAAGAGGAATCGTCGATTTTGAGGGAGATCCGGCTTCTCTCTCTCCAACACGTCACTTTCTCTCTCCAACTCGTCACTTTCTCTCTTCTCTCTCTAGGCCGGCGGCAGTTATAGAAGGGGAAGAGTTGAATCGGTGTTTTAGGGCGAGAAACTCTATTTCTTTCTCTAAATAATAATCTGGAGGTATTTCTGTAATTTTTCTTAACCTTAATTTAAGGAGGTAGTTATGGATATTTAATGGGTAATTAAATTCATTGGATTTAAATTTTAAATAATCAGATTTAATTAAAGTAAATATTAATTTCAGCCATTTTGAATTTTGAATAGCATAACAAACATTTAATATTTCATATATTTAATCTTAAATAATTAATCTCATAAATAAAAATTAATTTCATCATAATAAATTAAATTAATCAAAAATCTAAATCTAAATTTTACCGAAATGTTACACTTAACATACTTGTCCAAGAATATGTGCACTTGAGTGCCAGAATGTATCACGTCCCTCATTGCTGTCGAATTTAAATAGCTTCAACTCACAGCTTCCTTCTAATGGTCTTGCCATATCCCAAAGAGTGTCATTCACCTTCAAACAGAAAGGAAACAAGATGAAAGATTAGCTTTGATTCTTCAGTTGGATAAAACTTTTCAAAAAAAAAAGTATGGAAAACCAGGAAGTTCAGAGGCCAAAGTGAATAAAAGTCACAATAGTTTTATGTTATACCATTTTATTAGCTGATAACCACCAACAACAGTAACAACAAAGCCTTATTTCCAAAATACTTGGGGTTGGCTAGATGATTTTCACTTTTTTACTAACGTCTACTTAAAGAAACTCTCTCAAATCACAATAATGACTATATCCCAAGTCAAGATCATGTGTAATGCCTATTGCATCCCGCTAGTCATTATTGGCCCTCCCCACCCTCTCTTTAATGTCGCAACTTTAATTCCCTCAAATTTGTGTGCAAAATATCGATCATAGTTTAGCTTTTATGAAAAGGAATGAGCTATGAAAAGTTTTATTAGCCTTTTTTCCTATATTAGTCAGCTGATAACTAACATGGGGAAAAAAACAAAATAGATTTTAAAAAAATCAATTTTTCTTTTAGCCTAACCTACAAGGGGGAAAGATAAAAGGATATTCAATTCCCAAGTTCTATGTATACATCTAAGTTACATAGGATATAAACTATATGTTTCAAAAATATCTTTGCATCCAAGAAGGCCATATAGGGTTCATAATGTCGAACTTGAAATATTGCACAATTCCAAAATTCTCAAATTTTTATTCCAAGTATACCCAACAACAACAAAGACTTGATCCCAAATGCTTGTGATCAGCTAATAATTTCGAATATACTTAGAGAAAATAAAGGGTTAGCAAGTGAAATTAGAACGCCAAACCTTCCTAAGTTAAGTTAAAATTAGTAAAATAAAATCATATATGATAAATGCTGTTTCATTGAAAGCATGAAATTTTAACCAGGGAACATCTTTCTGTGTATCTTGCTAACAATACATAAAAACAGGCTTTGCATAAATAGATACAACAAAAACAAGGGAAGGATATTTCAGCCAATATACTTGCAAAGACAAACAATGTTGCGTTGATGACCCTGAACCAACTTACTTGGGCTATCAAAGCACTTGAAGCCCAGCCACCACGAAGTTCCTTAGCAATATCCAATGGTGATGTCAACCACTTCTTTCCCTCCTTTATCGTTCCATCAGGTAAAGTAATCCTTGGGGGAAAAAAGGAATGGCAGATATGAAGTAAAAATAAAAATTTTAAAAAAAAAGAAGATAAAAAAAACGGTAATTCAGAAATTTTCCTTGATTAGTAAGAGAAACTGCTCTTCTTTAGACTAAGTGAATCTCAGTCTTATGCATAAAATTTTCATAAACCTGGCCATCTTTTGACATGCGAGACTTACAGCAGGCCATGTACACTGAATGCAAAGTTTATTAATTTACAACATAATCATGCAAGTCTTTAAAGGAAATTGTTGTATTTAACTGTTCAAGTGAATACTATCTTCAATTTATGCTTGCGTTATAAACAATGAGGCCAGTGAATGAGAAATTCTTGTTATAAAGAGACAAAAAGATATCTTTAATAAGGAAAATGCATAGCCATAGATTTCCTAGCTATCCAGAATCATTATCAGCTATTTTTGGACACAAATATTCTAGAGTATTTCTTTCATTAGTCCTGTCATTCAGCAATGATATTTTTTTGTTTAGGAAATTAATTAGATAATATTATCTTTCTTTTTTATTCAACTGATTCAATGTATATATTGCATTGTAACCTTCTTATCAAATAATGAAAGTACTTTCTCTCTCTTCACAATCTTCTTTATGGTATCAGAGCTGTTGTAGAACCATAAAGTTCTGTAATTGATCCTATCAAAATGTCCAGTGATTCATCAACACCAACCAATACTCAAAATGAGTCTATCCCTTTATCTCAGCACCAACCATTGATCATTCATCCATTTGAAAACACCTCTCCTGTCTACTCGTTCAATACTACCACTCAAATATCCATCAAACTTTCCCCTTCTAACTACACATCAAGGCGTTTTCGATTTAATGTCATTCTCCTTGGTTCGTGATGGCTCATGACCATGTCCATCGCCCACTGACACGCCAGGCTACTCTCTATGAATTCGTCAAGATCAATTGATCTTAACTACAACTGCTAGTTCCATCTCCCCTAATATTGTACCTTTCATTGAATATGCAAAAACTTCTTGTGAGGCTTGGACAATTTTGGCTAATACATACGCCAAACCAACTCTCTTGCCATGTTTAATGCACTGATGGACAATGAGGATCTTGTGTTAATAATCCTAGCCAGCCTTGATGACGATTACAAAGATTTATGCTCTACGCTGCGTGTACTAGAAACTCCGATTACGTTTGATGAGTTACATAAAAAACTTGTCAACCATGAAGCATACATCAAGTCTGAAGCCCAAAAGAAGCTCAACATGCTTGCCTCTGTAAACCCTACTCAAAAATCCAACCCAACATCCTTTAAAAGAAATCACCAACACCACCTAAAAATATCTTCTCAGCACAACCAAAATTGCCAATCATTTCAGAAAATTACTGCCACATCTCAATTCTCACATAACCCACCCGCCCAATTCCTCGACCTTATCTTGGAAAATGCCAACTTTGTGGGCAACAAAAACACTCTGCGAAACGATGCTCTACATACAAATATATTCCTTGGGGTCACAATCCTCAATCAAATACATCACCAACATACACTCCTCAAGCCCACTTTGCAACCCATGCTACACCATCAACCATTGAATGGCTTCTAGACACCCGTGCATCCCATTATGTCACCTCTAATATTTAGGGCCTGTTTGTTTGTAGAGTTTAATTTAATAAAGTTAAAATTAAACTTGGATAGAAATATTTTTTCATTGAAAATTGTGAATGATATGAAATAAAGTTGGTTATTATATTGAGATATGTGAGGGATGTAATATAAATTAGTTATTATGTTGAGATATGTAAGGGATGTTATATAAGTTAGTTATTATTTTGATAATGTGTGTAGAATATGAAATAAAGTTAATTTTTAATGTTAAATTTTATATGTGATGTGATATGCCTATTTAAAATTAAATCAGGTTAATTTTAAACTCCTAAACAAACGGGGCCTTAGAATTTGTCTCTTCACACTCAATATCTAGAAAATGGCAATATCATGATTGAAGATGGTACTAACCTTGCCATCACACACAGCGGTTCCACATCTCTACCTTCATCCTCAAAATTACTTCATTTAAATAATGTTCTATGTGTACCATCCATGAAACAAAATTTCTATTTTTCAATTGTGCTCGAATAACAATTTTTTTGTTGAATTCTCGTCCACTTGTTTTTTGGTGAAGTACCTTCGCACAAAGGCAACAATCCTACAAGGGGCAACTAAGGATGGTGTCCACAAATGGCCATGTTCGTCACCATCCACGCAGCCGATTGTAGCCTTTTCTTCTCTAAAAGTTTCAGCTGACCAATGGCATCACCGCTTAGGACATCCATCATTTTCTATCTTGAAATATCTTATGTCAAATAAAACAATGCCTATGTTCTCATCTGATTTATCTAAATTCTCTTATAATTCATGTCATTGCAATAAAACTAAAAAGTTACCATTTTCTTCCTCATCTCTTACTAGTTCACAACCTCTTAATTTACTCTAATGTTTGGACCTCACCGATTACTTCCATTGATGGCTAAAAATACTATGTGATTTTTTGATAATCATTACACTCATTACATTGGGCTCTACAACTTACAAAACAAATCTGATGTTCATACCATCTTTATAAGATTCCAAGCACTTATGGAAAATGTTTTCAAAAACTCCATTGTCACACTCTATACTAATAATGGAGGTGAATATATCTCACTCAATTCCTTTCTTGCAATCAATGGAATCTCTCATCTCATCACTCCACCTCAAGAATGGAGTGCAGCTATGTCAGATGAATTCAATGCTCTTTTGCGCAGTGGCACTTGGAGTTTAGTCTCTCCTCACTCCACTCAAAACCTTATTAGATGCAAATGGGTCTTTTGAATTAAGAGGAACCCCGACGGTTCTATTTCTTGCTACAATGCTTACCTCGTCTCAAAAGGGTTTCAACAACGACCAGGCATTGATTTCCATGAAACCTTTAGCCAATCATCAAACCCATGACTATTCAGCTAGTACATAGTCTTGCTTTATCTCGTGGCTGGCCTCTCAAACAATTGGATGTCAACAACGCATTCCTCCAAAATCATCTAAATGAAGATGTTTATGTCTTAACCTCTAGGATTCATTAACAAAAACCATCCCAACTATGTGTGTCATCTTAAGAAAGCTCTCTACGGAATCAAACAAGCATCTCGAGCATGGTATCATGAACTTCGTCAATTTCTATTATCAGTTGGATCTATAAACACAAAGTCAGACACTTCATTGTTTGTTTTTCAACAAAATCACTTAACCATATATCTTCTAGTGTATGTGGCCGATTTAATTTTGATGGGGTAGTAATGCAACTCTTCTCAATAACTTTACTGCTCAACTTGCTACCAAGTTCTCCATGAAGAATCTTGGAAACCCTTCCTATTTTCTTAGCATAAAGTTAATCCCTACATCAACTAGCATCTTACTGTCTCAGCGCAAATACATACATGTCTCTTGGAGAAAACAAAATTGCTTGACGCTAATGCAATCCACACACCAATGTCTCCAAATAATGATCCCAAGCTCCATGATGGTATCTTTCTTACTAATGAAAAGGAATATCGGTCTATAGTCGGTGGCTTACAATATCTCTCACTCACGCAACTAGAAATAGCCTTCACTGTTAACAAGTTATCACAATTCATGTATCTTCCTACAACTCACCATTGGTCTGCTAACTTTGATGATCGCACATCAACCAGTGCTCATATTGTGTTCCTCGGTCACAATGCTATCTCTTGGAACTCCAAGAAACAAAGGACTGTCACTAGGTCCTCAACTGAAGTTGAATACTGAGCAATTGCCTCTACGACTGCCGAAATCGCATGGCTACAATCATTGCGACAACATTGGTGCTACTTATGCCGTTATGCGCAAATCCCATCTTTCATTCACGCATGAAACATATTACCATAGATTTTCATTTGTTCAAGATAAAGTTCAAAGTGGTGAACTACGTGTCTTTCATGTCTCTTCCCATGATTAGCTCGCCGACGCTCTTACAAAGCCTCTTCCTCGCCAATAGCTGCAATTACTATGAATCAAGATTGGTGTTCACTCATCGACCACCATATTGAGGGGGCATAATAAGGAAAATGCATAGCCACAGATTTCCTAGCTATCCAAAATCATCATCAGCTATTTTTGGACACAAATATTCTAGAGTATTTCTTTGATTAGTCCTGTAATTCAGCAATGATATTTTTCTATTTAAGAAATTTGTAATTAGATAATATTATCTTTCTTTTTTTATTCAAATAATTCAATGTATATATTGCATGTAACTTTCCTGTCAAATAATTAAAGCATTTTCTTTCTCTTCACAATCTTCTTCAATCTTTAGCTCTTCCTCAACTGTATGCCAGGTTACTAACAATACAGTGGATAATAATGTCAATTCCAAGATAGCATGTCAAGCAAACTATCTTGCAATTTAAAGAAACTCCACTCTTTCTCCAAAACAACCCCTATGGCCCCGTTTATTTTGAAGTTTAAAATTAATCTTGTTTAATTTTAACCTGGCATATCACATCACACATAAAATTTAATATTAAAAATTAACTTTATTTCACATACAACACACATTATTAAAATAATAACCAACTTATATCACATCTCTCACATATCTCAACATAATAACTAACTTTATATCACATCCCTCACATATCTCAATATAATAACTAACTTTATTTCACATCATTCAGAATTTTCAATAAAAAATAACTCTATCCAAGTTTAATTTTAACCTTATTAAATTTAACCTTACAAACAAACAGACCCTTAAACAAAAAAGCAAGCACACAGATGAAATCAAAGTTACCTAACTAAACCAACAGCCTCTTCAAGACAGAAGAAGCAAGCAAGAAGATGAAATGAAAGAACCATAACAGAGGACTCAAACGCACTTGATGGGCTCTCCACCGATGCTCTGGCGGTAGGCGATCTGCTGAGCCTGGATCGACTCGAATAGACCGATTCTCTTCTTGATGACAGCATCGAGATAAGATTCATCCTTTGAGGGATTGCTTGCGCCCTTTTCGCTCATAGCGCTGGCGAGCGTCGGCGGCAAGGGCATGGGAGAGGATAACAGAAAGCAGGTAGACAGCCGCAATGCAGGAACGATTACGGCAGAGATCCCCCGACCGAGGTGATGTAGCATGTAAAAATTTTCCACCCAACGGCTGGTGGCGGCGCCGGTGGGGCGGCGGCGGTCACGGAGAGGCTGAGAGCAGAAGGAAGGAGGGCAAGAAGAGCCCTTGTAGATTGAAGATGAAGACCGCGAGGGTTTAATAAGTTGTCCGCCAACATACCACTGGTGGTTTTTTTTTTTTATAATTAACTAAATGCCACAAAATTTTATTTTATTTATGCTTTACCTATCTATTTTTAATTAATTATATTATAAACACTCAAAATACTATAAAATATTACATACACACATTTGAATTAAAACTTAATCAAAATCTAATTAAAAAAATATTTTATTAGTAAATAATTAAAATTATATTTTTACTCTTAATGGTACATATTTTTTCTCTTTCTCAATACCACACTAAAGCGTTGATTTGTCTTAAAATCAATTCACGTCGCTAATATCTCTTTCCTTTTCCATTACCTAAACATTAAGATTTTAAGATTTTCACTTAAAATATATTTAAATATCCTTAAAATAATATAATGAACAGTGCAGATTTTTTGTAATCTAATTATAATTAAGTTATTAAAAAATTATGATTACTCATTATAATAGAAATAAGTTAAAATATATATATATATATGTAAGAATTTATAATATTTTGAGTGTGCATAACGTAATTAATTAAAAATAGATGAGTACGGCATAAATAAAACTAAATTGTGTGGCATGTAGGTAATTATCCTTTTTTTCACGTAAATACATTAAATTTTAGAATGAAAAAAAAGCATGTAAATAATATTTACAATTTTTTATCATATATAAATACTTATTTTTTTAATTTTTTTAATTTTTTTAATTTTTTTAATTTTCTACGTCAATAAATTCTTTATACAATTTATATTTCAACTAATAATTGCAAACTACAATTTCAAATTAAGCATATAATTTTAAATTTAAAATACGAATTCATATGCATAAATATTTAATTTTGGGTTAAACTTATAAAAAAAATTTATATTTAATTTAGCAACAGTATCTTAACAAAAATTTCAAATATTTAACAACAAAACGACAATCAAAATTCCTGTCGACTTAATAGTCATTTTTAGAAACTAATTTGTTATATCTCAATTTATTTAAATAGAAGAATGATAATTATATAACTATTCATAGCTATAACGAAAAGCTTTAATTAGATGTTTACATTTACAGATCGATTCAATGTATATCGTGGTATTTTTATTTAAAATCAATAATTTTAGAACAACTTAATAGGATATTGATGTGTTTCAACATAATAAATATTTTTAGAGGCTAATATGTTACATACAAATGAATTTTAATTGAACAGTGCCAATTTTACAACTATTCATTACTATTTTATTAAATTTAAATTAAATATATGTGTTTAGTTTCTGATTCATTTCATCAAATTATTTCAACTAAATACTAATAATTACATGATATAAAATTTTTTGACTTATTTGAACAGAATATTTGTTTTTAAATATCAATTTACTATAATTATATACAACAGACATCTATTATATCAATGCATTTAACTTTAATACACATGTTTAGAGATTGATTTAATACATATCTTGGTTTTTTATTGTGACATAAGTAATTATATAATAATTTAATTGTATATTATTGTATTTTAACTTAATAAAATATTTTTACAGATATTATTTATAACATATTAATGCCTTAGAACTCAACACTAATAATTAAAGTACATATTATTGCTATATCAATAAATATAAGTTGAGTATACGAATTTAGAGGTTCGTTACATATGAACTTATTTTAAATGAACACTAGCAACTATACTATTATTCGATGATTTTCAATATACTTGCATTGAATACTAGGTTTTAAATATTAATTTATCATATTTCAAGGCATTTTTAATTTAGTACTTGCAATTACATAACTTATATTTATTTTTCAGTATTTTTAAACAAATACACATATTTTGAGATCGATTCGATGCATATTAAAGTATTCTACCTTAATAATGATAATTAAAAAAATATTTGATAGTATATTGATTTATTTCAGCTTAATAGATGCTTTAGAGGATGATTTATTCATATAAATACTTTTGAACTAAAATTAAAATGGCAATTATACAACTACTAGTTAATATGCTAATGAATTTATACAAGTCGCACTTAAAAAACGATCTATTATATATCAAGTTATCTTAACTAAATACTAGCAATTATATGCTATTAAATTATTTTTCATAGTATTTGAAAAGAATATAAGTGTTTAAACATCGATTTATTTTATATCAGGCCTTTTAGCTCAGTACTCGTAATTACACAACTTATATTTGCTATATTAATATATTTAATTAAATAGAACACCTATATTTAGAGAGATTTGATACTCATCATGATAATTCGTCTTGGTATGTACAATTATATAAAACATTGATTGCATATCAATGTATTTTGACTTAATAAACACTTTAGAGACTAATTTGTTACATTTCAATGTATTTTAACAAAACAATGGCAACAGTATAATTATTTGCTGCTATATCGATGAAATTAAGCAGAAGAGATGTATTTCGATACTTATTCGTTGCATGTCATGTAATTTTTCTGAATACAAGTAATTTTTCATCTATGTGACAACTTTTTATTGCATTTAAGCAGTCTTTTAAACATCTATGTGACACATATCTAAGCATTTTAACTTAGTACTTATAATTATATAACTTAAATTTCTTATATTAATGTATTTTAACTGAATACATAAATTTAGGGACTGCTCCAACGCACAGTAAGGTATTTTAGCTTAATTCAAACAATTATAAAACTACTTAGTAGTATATCGATTTATTTAGAGATTAATTTGTTATATTTAAGTGTATTAGAAATAAAGAGTGGCAATCATATAATTGTTTATTTCTATATCGAAGACTTTTCACTAAACGTATACATTTGGAGATCAATTTTTTAAATATCAAGTTATTTTAAATTTATACTAGCAATTCATTGATTTTTTTTATTGTATTTGAATAAGATATCTACTTTTAAACATCATTTTACTTTAAATTATGGTGTTTTATCTTAGTACATGTAATTATACAACTTATATTTGTTATATTGATATATTTAAACTAAAACTCATCGTAGTGCTCTGTTATGATACTAGTAATTATACAATAATTTAATTATATATTGATATATTTTTAACTTAATATATACTTTTAAAGACTAATTTGTTACATATCAATGCCTTTAAATTGAAATGTGATAATTATACTATTAATTATTGCTATATCAACAAATTAAGGTTTAGCACATGCGTTTAGAGATTGATTCATTAAATATCAAGTTATGTTCATAGAACATAAGAAATTATACAGCTATTCGATGATTGTTTACTGCATTCGCAAGGATTGTTAGCTCTTAAACATCAATTTACTACATATTAAAATATTTTTAATTTAGTACTTGTAATTACATAATTCGTATTTGTTATATCAACGTATTTAGATAGAGTACACATGTTTAGAGACTGATTCAATGTATATTATAGTATTCTACCTAATAATGACAATTCGGTAACTATTTAATAATATACTAATGTATTTGAACTTAATAAATACTTTAGTGACTAATTTGTTACATTTAAAAGCATTTGAATTAAAATGTGGCAATTATATAACTATTTATTTGTATATCAATTAATTTAAGTAGAACACTATGCTTTTAGAATAATTCATTGTATATAAAATTATTTTAACTAAATACTAGCGAACATAAGGCTACCAGATAAGTTTTTATTGAATCTGAAATAAATTCTGAAATTTAGATGTTGATTTATCACATATGAGGGCATTTTAATTTAGTACTCACAATTATATAATATATATAAGCTATATCTACGTCTTTACATTAAATACATATATTTTGAAACTGATTCGATACGTATCACAATACTTATATTTATAAAATAATTTAATTGTATATCAATGTATTTTGACTTAATAGACATTTTTACAAACCAACTTGTTATATTTTAATGCATCCTAAAAGAAAGTGGCAATTATATGACTATTCATTGTCATATTAAGGAATTTAAGCATAATTGACACATTTAGAGATTAATACATCATTTATTTGGTTTGTTTTACTGATTACTGTCAATCATATGACTTTTTGTTGTATTTTCATTATATTTAAGTAATATGCTACATTTTAGATATCGATTTTTTATATCAATGTATTTTAACATAGTACTGGCAATTATATAACTTATATTTTTATATCGATGTATGGTAACGGAATATACATATTTAGAGACTGATTCGATGCATATAAAAATATTTTAGCTTAATTCAAATAATTATACAACTACATGATAGTTATCAATGTATTTAGACTAAATAGGCATTTTTAGAAATTGCTTTATTATAGAGCAGTGAGTTAGAATAGAAGAGCGGCAATTATATAACTGTTCGTTGCTATTTCGAAGAAACTTAGGGGGCGTTTGGTTCAGTGTTATCTCAATGTTATGTTATGTTATCTTTAGAAAGTAATTGTTTGGTTTAATGACATCTTTAAATAACATTATAATTAATTACAAAAATGTCATTACATGGTGACATCTAGATGTTACCCCAAATCGGGCGACATCTCAAGATAACACTGTCAATTTGTCATTATAATGTCAATAACTTCTAACTAAATAAAAATAATTTAGATAACATTAATATTTTCTAATATCATAACATTGAAACAAACAAATGTTCATTGATGAATAACAATAACATTTAGATAACATGACATCTAAATAACATTGACATTGAGATAACACTGAACCAAACGTCCCCTTAATTGAATGTATACAATTAGAGATCAATTCATTGCATATCAAATTATTTTAATTTACTACTAACAATTGCACAATTTTGTAACTTATTTGAATAGAATTACACAATAGTCATCTATTATACCAATGCATTTAACTTTAATACATATATTTAGAAATTGATTTAATACATATCTTAAGATTTTTTATCATGATGCAAGTAATTATATAACAATTTAATTGTACATTGTTGTATTTTAACTTAACAAAATGCTTTTACAGACTAATTTATAACATATCAATGTCTTGGAACTCAAAAATGATAATTAAACTACTAATTATTGCTATATTAATAAATATAAGTTGAGTACACGAATTTAGAGATTAGTTCGTTGCATATGAACTTATTTTAAATAAATACTAGCAACTATACTATTATTCAATGATTTTCAACATATTTGCCTTGAATACTAGGTTTTAAATATTAATTTATCACATGTCAATGCATTTTAATTTAGTACTTACAATTATATAACTTATATTTATTTTTCAGCATTTTTAAACAAATACATATATTTTGAGATCGATTCGATGCATATTAAGGTATTCTACCTTAATGATGATAATTAAATAAATATTTGGTGGTATATTGACATATTTCAGCTTAATAGATGCTTTAGAGGGTGATTTAATACATATAAATACTTTTGAACTGAAAAATGGCAATTATACAACTACTTGTTAATATGCTAATAAATTTATACAAAACAGTCGCACCTAAAAAACGATCTATTATATATCAAGTTATCTTAACTAAATACTAGCAATTATATGCTATTAGATTACTTTTCATAGTATTTGAAAAGAATATGAGTGTTTAGACATCGATTTATTTTATATCAGGCCTTTTAGCTCAGTACTCATAATTACGCAACTTATATTTGCTATATCAATGCATTTAATTAAATAGAATACCTATATTTAGAGAGATTCGATACTCATCATGGTATGTGCAGTTATATAAAACATTAATTGTATATCGATGTATTTTGACTTAATAAAAACTTTAGAGACTAATTTGTTACATTTCAATGTATTTTAACAAAACAATGTCAATAGTATAATTATTTGCTGCTATATCGATGAAATTAAGCAGAAGAGATGTATTCCGATACTTATTCGTTGCATGTCATGTAATTTTTCTGAATACTAGAAATTTTTCATCTATTTGATAACTTTTTATTGCATTTAAGCAGTCTTTTAAACACTATGTGACACATATCTAAGCATTTTAACTTAGTACTCGTAATTATATGACTTAAATTTATTATATTAATATATTTTAACTGAATACACAAATTTAGCAATTGTCCAATGCACGGTAAGGTATTTTAGCTTAATTCAAATAATTATAAAATAACTTAGTAGTATATCTATTTATTTAGAGATTAATTTGTTATATTTAAGTGTATTAGAAATAAAGAGTGACAATCATATGATTGTTTATTTCTATATCAAAGATCTTTTGCTAAACGTATACATTTGGAGATCAATTTTTTAAATTCAAGTTATTTTAACTTTATACTAGCAATTCATTGATTTTTTATTGTATTTGAATAAAATATTTACTTTTAAACATCATTTTACTTTAAATTATGGCATTTTATCTTAGTACATGCAATTATACAACTCACATTTGTTATATCGATGTATTTAAACTATAAACTCATCTTAGTGCTCTGTTATGATACTAGTAATTATGCAATAATTTAATTATATATCGATATATTTTAACTTAATATATGCTTTCAAAGACTAATTTGTTACATATCAATGTCTTTAAATTGAAATGTGGTGATTATACTATTAATTGTTGCTATATCGACAAATTTAGGTTTAAAAATTATACAATTATTTGATGATTTTTTACTGCATTTGCAAGGAATGCTAGCTGTTAAACATCAATGTACTACATATTAAGATATTTTAATTTAGTACTTGTTATTGCAGAATTTGTATTTGTTATATCGACATATTTAAATAAAGTACATATATTTAGAGACCGATTTAATACATATTACGATATTCTACAGTAATTATGATAATTTAGTGACTAATTTGTTACATTTAAATGCATTTGAATTGAGATGTGGAAGTTATATAACTATTTATATGTATATTAAAAAAATTTAAGTAGAGAATAACTCAATATATATAATGTTATTTTAACTCAATACTAGGAACTATAGGGCTGCCGGATAAGTTTTTATTGAGTCTGAAATGAATTCTGGCATTTAGATGTTGATTTATTACATATGCGAGCATTTTAACTTAGTACTCACAATTATACTACATACGTAAGGTATATCTACATAATACATATATTTTGATACTAATTCGATACGTATCATAGTAATTCTTCCTAATACTTGCACTTATATAATAATTTAATTGTATATCAATGTATTTCGACTTAATAGATGTTTTTAGAAACCAACTTGTTACATTTCAATGCATCCTAAACGAACAGTGGCAATTGTTTGACTATTCATTGTTATATTAGTGAATTTAAGTAGAATAGACACATTTAGATATTAACACTCATTTATCTGGCTTATCTTACTAATTATTAGCACTCATATAACTTCTTGTGACATGTTTATTGTATTTAAGCAGTATGCTAGATTTTAGATATCGATTAGAGAACAATCTGTTACATAACAAGTTATCTTAACTGAATACCAACAATTATATAGCTATTAGTTTAAACATCGATTTAATTAATATCATGACTTTTTGCTTAGTGCTCGCAGTTATATAATTTATTTTTACTGTATTAATGCATTAATTAAATACAGCTATATTTAGAGAGATTCAAAACTTATCATGGTAATTCATCTTGGTACCTGCGGTTATATAAAACATTAATAGTATATCGATGTATTTTGACCTAATTAACACTTTAGAAACCAATTTGTTTTGTTTCAATAAATTTTAGCGAAAATGTGGTGGCTATACAGCTATTCGTTGCTATATCGATGAAATTAAGCAGAAGAGATGTATTTACAGACCAATTCCTTGCATATCATGTTGTTTTTCTTATTACTAGCAATTATTCATCTATTTGACTACTTCTTATTGTATTCAAGCTGTATACTGGCTTTTAAACATCTATGTGGCACATATATAAGCATTTCAACTTAGTACTCATAATTATATAACGTAAATTTATTATATCGATGTATTTTAACTGAATACGCAAATTTAGGAATTGTTCTGGTGCCCATCGAGGTATTTTATCTTATTTCAGATAATTATAAAACTATTTAGTAGAATATCGATGTAGTTCGACGTAATAGTCACTTTCATAAACTACTTTACTATATCCCAATATATTTAAACAGAAGAATGACAATTATAACTATTTATTGCTATATTGAAAAGCTTTAGTTGAATGTAAATATTTAGAGATCAATTCAATATATATCGTGGTATCTTTAGTTAATACCTACAATTTTCTAACTACTTAATAGTATATCGATTTGTTTCAATTAATGAATATTTTTACAGGCTAATATGTTACATACCAACGAATTTGAAATTGAATAGTGGCAATTTTACAATAATTCGTTGCTATTTCATTGAATTTTAACTGAATACATGTGTTTAAATTCTGATTCATTTCAGATCAAGTTATTTTGACTTAATTCTAGCAATTATATGATTATTTCACAAGTTTCTCTCGTATATTAGTTTCTCTTGTGCTTTTAAACTTCGATTTGATACATATTAAAATATTTAACTTAGTACTCGTAATTATATAACTTGCATTTATCACATCGATGTCCTGCAACAGGATACACATGTAGAGAATAATGTGATGCATATTAAGGCATTTTAGCTTAATTTAATGATAATAAACCTGTTCAATAGCATACAGATATATTTAGATTATATTCCAGTGCATTAGAAATGAAAATTGACAATTATATAACTATTCATTTCTGTATCAAAAAATTAGCTAAATTTAGAGATCGATTCATTGAATATCAAGTTATATTAACTTGAAACTAGCAATTGTACGACTAGCCGTTGATTGTTTATTGTATTTGAATACTCATCGTTTTACTACAAATGATAGCATTTTAACACAGTACATGTAATTAGACCGCTCATATTTGTCATATCTATATATTTAAATTAAATACTCATCTTAGTACGTTGTTATGATCCTAGAAGTCATACAATAATTTAATTATATAATGATATATTTAAACCTAATATATATACTTTTAGAGGCTAATATGTTACATATCAATGCCTTTGAACTGAAATGTGTTGAACCCTTTGATTTTGATGACAACAATTAATTTAGTTGTTATAGAATAATCCTCTTGTTTAGTGTGTTAACAGGTTACATTATCTCATTTGAGGATTGAGTCCAAATTAAAGTCCAGAGAAAAGCTGGATCTCACTGGAATTTTTATTATTTTCTTTTCTAGGACTATTATGTAAGCATGTGTATATTTGCTAAGGTTTTTTACTCGAGTTTTTCCTTTTGGTTTTCTAGTTAAGAAAACCTTATTCTCTTTCGTATTTATCGTGTTTGATTGTTTAAGCGAAAATCTCTTTCAACTTATTCATGTTAAGTAATTTGAATTAAGAGTGTAGCTCACTCAATCTATTGATCTGAGTTTGAAGCTTAACTCAAAGTTTAATACTTATTATATATTAGGTTCTTAACACATTCTCATGCCTATGATAGATGTCAATATGGTCATTAATTGTTCCTCTATTTTGGTATATAGCAACATATAATCTATTGGTTAATACTCATGTATTTTCCAAAAAGTTGCATGAGCCACATCAATCCAAATCAAGAGCCATCATATCTTCTCTTTGTAACTTATTTTTTATTTATCCCATGACATCTTGGCTTGTGTTTTTGATTTCTTGCAGCCTACCATTTTTTCTTGAAAGCCTGATTTGTTATGATGGCCACCATATTAAGATATTGAGGCATGCTTCATCTATTATTTTTTATTCTTAATCCACTTGTCTTTGTCCCCTTCATGTTAGCTTAGTGCTATAAGCCAACAATCACAAAAGGACAAAGTGGGTTGTTTTCTTCTCTCTCTCTTTCCAACGAAAATATTTTCTGCATTCTTAAGTCCATGCAATTTTTTCTCCAATCTGATTTTTCTCCAACACTGTTTTTGTTTTCTGCATTTTCTGTTTTTGGAGAACAACAACTCACCTTCTCCCTTCAAGCTCTCATCCGGTTTTTGATCTCCCAAAGCCATACTTGCAAAACATTTTGAAGGAGACTTTAAAGAAGGAGATTGTGGTATTTCTCAAGTGGAAAGAAGCTGAAATTCCTGGTTCTATATTTGTTTCCTGCTTCTCAAATTCATATAGCTGCTGTGTTTTGTTTCGGTTTACTATGAATCTTGCTTCATGAGTTATTATTCCTTGTGATTCACTTAAACTCTGAGTTTTCTTTTGTTCTTCTTGTTGAAGGTTTACATTGGGTGATTTTTCTTAAATCATCTTGCTCACTGTTTTTACGTTAGCCCTTTCGGAATTATTCGAGTAGAGCCTTGGCTTATTTGCATATGCATAGAGTGCCTCATTGTAATATTGATTCTTGTATATGCATTGTATTGTAAGCTAGCTAGTCTAGCAAAACCTTTACTTTCTTTCTCTATCTCCCTAGTGGAGGTTTGTAGGTTTGCTCAGCTTTGATTCCTGCAAAAAGTTGTAGGATTGAAGGTTTGCTTAGCTTTAGTTCCTTGAAAAAGCCATAGGGTTGTATTGGGTTTGTTCGGCTTTTGTTCCCGTAAAAAGCTGGAGTTTTTAGTGAAATTCCCATTCGAGGTGCGTGGGGAGTGGACTAGGCGGAAGGCCGAACCACTATAAATCTTTTGTGCCTATTGTGTGATATATTTCTACTGCTTGCCTTTTTCATTTGTTGAATACATTATTTCTGCACTGAGTCCTATTTCTTAAATTGACCTCATTTCTGTACTGAGTCTTATTTTGCAAATTGACCTCACTTTCTGGTGGTACTCTCTGTTCTATTTCTTCTGCTGTCTGATTTGCTAAATCAACCTCTCTGCATCGTTTGAATTATCTATTAGTTTATTGCTTTATTCAAACTCATAAATTTTATTATTCCCAATTCACCCCCCTCTTGGGAAGCCTTTGGGCCAACAAAATGTAATTATACTATTAATTGTTGCTGTATCAACAAATTTAGGCTCAGTACATGCGTTTAGAGATCGCTTTGTTATATATATATATGTTATATTAACTAAACATAAGAAATTATACTGCTATTCGATGATGTTTCACTGCATTTGCAAGGAATGCTAGCTCTTAGACATTAATTTACTACATATCAAGCCATTTTAATTTAGTACTTATAATTACATAACTTATATTCATTATATTGGCATATTTAAACTAAGTACACTTATTTAGAGAATGATTCAATGCATATCACAGTTTTCTACCTTAATAATGATAATTCTGCAACTATTTGATAATATACTAATGTATTTGAACACAATAAATGCTTTAGTGACAAATTCGTTACATTTAAATGCATTTGAATTAAGATGTGACAATTATATAACTATTTATTTGTATATCAATGAATTTAAATAAAAAAATGTGCGCTTAGACAATCATTCATTGCATATAAAGTTATTTTAACTGAATATAACAACTATAAAGGCTACTAGATAATTTTTCATTAAATTTGAAATGAATTTTGACATTTTAATGTTGATTCAACACATGATGACATTATAACTTAGTACTCGCAATTATACAACTTATATTTACTATATCTACGTATTTAAATTAAATACACTTATTTTAAGATTGATTCGACAAGTATCATAGTAATTATCGTAATACTTGCACATATAAAATAATTTGACTATATGTCAATGTATTTCGACTTAATAAATGCTTTTAGAAAGCAATTTGTTACATTTCAATGCATCTTAAAATAACAATGTCAAATTATATAACTATAAATTGTTATATCGATGAATTTAAGCTAAATAGACACATTTAGAGATCAATATGTCGTTTATCAAGCTAGTTTTACTGAATACTAACAATGATATGGCTATTCAATACAAGAATATATGCTTAGAGAATAGGCTCTTTTAGGGTCTGATTTATGACATATCAATGAATTTGAATTGAATAGTGATATTTTTGCAGCTATTCATTGCATTACGTTGAATTCAAGTGGAGTACAAGCATTTAAAGTACGATTCATTACATAATAAGTTATTTTAACAGAATAAAAGCAATTGTATGTGTATTCAATTAGTTTTTATTGTATTTGAAAAAAATATATGTAATTTGATTTTAATCTTATCTATATGAAGGTTCTTATATAATACTCTCATTACATATCTAATATTTGCTTTATTGATGTATTTTAATCGGAAATTGATATTTGGCGTCTATTAGGGGCATTTGATTGCGTTTTAATGTAATACCTATAATTACACATCTATTTATCACTATATCGATCACTTTTAAGAGAATAGACTCTTTTAGGGTCTGATTTATGATATATCAATGAATTTGAGTTGAATAGTGATGTTTTTGCAGCTATTTTTTGTATTATGTTGAATTCAAGTGGAGTACAAGTATTTAAAATACGATTTATTGCCTAATAAGTTATTTTAACTGAATAAAAGTAATTAGTTTTTATTATATTACAAAACCTTCATCCAAGATTAAAGTCAAATTGCATATATTCTCTTCAAATACAACAAAAACTAATTGTACTCCACTTGAATTCAACGTAATAAAAAGAATAGCTGCAAAAACATCACTATTCAACTCAAATTCATTAATATGTCATAAATCAAACCTTAAAAGAGCCTAGTCTCATAAAATTGATCGATATACTAACAAATAGATGTGTAATTATAGGTATTATATTAAAACGCAATCAAATGCCTCTAATAGATCGCAAAATATCAATTTTCGATTAAAATACATCAATATAGCAAACATTAGGTATGTAATCATAGTATTATGTTAAAAAACCTTCATATAGACAAGATTAAAATCAAATTGCATATATTCTTTTCAAATACAACAAAAACTATTTAAATACACATACAATTGCTTTTATAACTTATTATGTAATGAATCGTACTCCAAAGGCTTATACTCCACTTGCACTCAACATAATATAATGAATAGCTGCAAAAACATCATTATTCAACTCAAATTCATTGATATGTCGTAAATCAGACCCTAAAAGAGCTTATTCTCTTAAAATTGATCGATATACTGACAAATAGATGTGTAATTATAGGAATTACATTAAAACGCAATCAAATGTCCCTAATAGATCGCCAAATATTAATTTTCGATTAAAATACGTCATTATAGCAAACATTAGGTGTGTAGTCATAGTATTATGTTAAAAAACCTTCATAGAGATAAAATTAAAGTCAAATTGCATATATTCTCTTTAAATATAACAAAAACTAATTGAATACACAGACAATTTTTTTTATTCAGTTAAAGTAACTTATTATGCAATGAATCGGACTTTAAATACTTGTACTCCACATAAATTCAATGTAATGCAATGAATAGTTGCAAAAATATCATTATTCAACTCAAATTCATTGATATGTCATAAATCAGACCCTAAAAGAGCCTATTCTCTTACAATTGATCGATATACTGACAAATAGATGTGTAATTATAGGTATTACATTAAAACGCAATCAAATGCCCCTTATAGATCCCCAAATATCAATTTTCGATTAAAATACAACAATATAGCAAACATTAGGAGTGTAATTGGAGTATTATGTTAAAAAATCTTCATATAGACAAGATTAAAGTCAAATTGCCGGTATTCACATCATATACAATAACA
>KZ451950.1:7543572-7676839 GCA_002786265.1 Apostasia shenzhenica
AATACACACACAATTGCTTTTATTCAGTTAAAATAACTTATTATGCAATGAATCGTACTTTAAATGCTTGTACTCCACTTGAATTCAACGTAATGAAATGAATAGCAGCAAAAACATCATTATTCAACTCAAATTCATTGATATGTCATAAATCAGACCCTAAAAGAGTCTATTCTCTTACAATTGATCGATATACTGACAAATAGATGTGTAATTATAAGTGTTACATTAAAACGCAATCAAATGCCCCTTATAGATCGCCAAATATCAATTTTCTATTAAAACACATCAATATAGCAAATATTAGGTGTGTAATCATAGTATTATGTTAAAAAATATCATATAGATAAGATTAAAGTTAAATTGCAAATATTCTCTTTAAATATAACAAAAACTAATTGAATTCACACACAATTGCTTTTATCTAATCAAAATAACTTATTATGCAATGAATCGTACTTTAAATGCTTCTACTCCACTTGAATTCAATGTAATGCAATGAATAGCTGCAAAAACATCACTATTCAACTCAAATTCATTTATATGTCATAAATCAGACCCTAAAAGAGCATATTCTTTTAAAATTGATTGATATCATGACAAATAGATGTGTAATTATTGGTATTACATTAAAACACAATCAAATGCCCCTAATAGATAGCCAAATATCAATTTTCGATTAAAATACATCAATATAGCAAACGTTAGATGTGTAATTAGAGTATTATGTTAAAACACCTTCATATAGACAAGATTAAAGTCAAATTGCATGTATTCTCTTCAAATACAACAAAAACTAATTGAATACACACACAATTGCTTTTATGTAGTTAAAATAATTTATTATGCAATGAATCGTACTTTAAATACTTATACTCTATATGAATTCAATGTAATGCAATGAATAGCTGCAAAAACATTACTATTCGACTTAAATTCATTGATATATCATAAATCCGACTCTAAAAGAGTCAATTCTCTTAAAATTGATCGATATACTGACAAATATAGGTGTAATTATCGGTATTATATTAAAACACAATCAAATGCCCCTAATAGATCGCTAAATATCAATTTTCGATTAAAATACGTCAATATAGCAAATATTAGGTTTGTATTTAGAGTATTATATTAAAAAACCATCATATAGACAAGATTAAGGTTAAATTGCATATATTCTCTTCAAATACAACAAAAACTAATTGAATACAGACACAATTGCTTTTATTCAGTTAAAATAATTTATTATGCAATGAATCATACTTTAAATGCTTGTACTCCACTTGAATACAACGTAATGCAATGAATAGCTGCAAAAACATCATTATTCAACTCAAATTCATTGATATATCTTAAATCAGACATTAAAAGAGCCTATTCTCTTAAAATTGATCGATATACTGACAAATAGATATTTAATTATTGGTATTACATTAAAAAGCAATCAAATGCCCCATATAGATCGCCAAGTATCAATTTTCGATTAAAATACATCAATATAGCATACATTAGGTGTGTAATCGGAGTATTATGTTAAAAAATTATCATATAGACTAGGTTAAAGTCAAATTACATATATTCTCATCAAATACAATAAAAACTAATTGAATAGACTCACAATTGCTTTTATTCAATTAAAATAACTCACTATACAATGAATCGTACTCTAAATACTTGTACTCCACTTGAATTCAACATAATGTAATGGATAGCTGCAAAAACATCACTATTAAACTCAAACTCATTGATATATCATAAATCCGACTCTAAAAGAGTCAATTCACTTAAAAGTGATCGATATAGTGACAAATAATGTGTAATTATAGATATTACATTAAAACACAATCAAAAGCCCCATAGTAGATCGCCAAATATCAATGTTCGATAAATATACATCAATATAGCAAACATTAGGTGTGTAATTAGAGTATTATGTTAAAAAATCTTCATATAGACAAAATTAAAATCAAATTGCATGTATTCTCATCAAATACAACAAAAACTAATTGAATACACACACAATTGCTTTTATGTTGTTAAAATAACTTACTATGCAATGAATCGTACTTTAAATGCTTGTACTCCACATGAATTCAACGTAATGTAGTGAATAGCTGCAAAAACATCACTATTCAACAAAAATAAATTAATATGTCATAAATCAGGACCTAAAAGAGCCTATTCTATTACACTTGATCGATATACTGACAAATAGAGGTGCAATTATTGGTATTACATTAAAAAGCAATCAAATGCCCTAATAGATCACCAAATATCAATGTTCGATTAAAAAAAATAAATATAGCAAATATTAGGTGTGTAATTAGAGTATTATGTTAGTAAAATCTTCATATAGACAAGATTATAGTCAAATTACATATATACTTTTCAAATACATCAAAAACTAATTGAATACACACACAATTGCTTTTATTCAGTTAAAATAACTTATTATGCAATGAATCGTACTTTAAATGTTTGTACTCCACTTGAATATAACGTAATGCAATGAAATAGCTGCAAAAACATCATTATTCAACTCAAATTCATTGATATGTCATAAATCAGACCCTAAAAGAGTTTATTCTCTTAAACTTGATCGATATACTGACAAATAGAGGTGTAATTATTGGTATTATATTAAAAAGCAATCAAATGCCCCTAATCGATTGCCAAATATCAATTTGCGATTAAAATACATCAATATGACAAACGTTAGGTGTGTAATTAGAGTATTACGTTAAAAAACTTTTATATAGACAAGATTAAAGATAAATTGCATGTATTCTCTTCAAATACAATAAAAACTAATTAAATACACAGACAATTGCTTTTATTCAGTTAAAATAACTTATTATGCAATAAATCGTACTTTAAATGCTTGTACTCTACTTGAATTCAATGTAATGCAATGAATAGCTACAAAAACAAGATTATTTAACTCAAATTCATTGATATGTCACAAATCAGACCCTAAAAGAGCCTATTCTCTTAAACTTGATCGATATACAGACAAATAGATGTGTAATTATAAGTATTACATTAAAAAGCAATCAAATGCCCATAATAGATCGCCACAAATTAATTTTCAATTAAAATACGTCACCATAGCAAGTATTAGGTGTGTAATCAGAGTATTATGTTAAAAAACCTTCATATAGACAAGATTAAAGTCAAATTATATATATTCTCATTTAATACAATAAAAACTAATTGAATACACAAACAATTGCTTTTATTCAGTTAAAATAACATATTATACAATCAGGGGCGGACCTACATGTAATTTAGGGGGTGCAACTGCACCCCCTAATAAATTGTAAAATTTGGGACTTTATCATAAAATTACTAACAAGATAAAAATTGCACCCTCTAAACGTTAGCCCAACTGCCCTAGCCGCCGCCTGCAGCCTGCTCTGCGATTTCCATATCCCGCGGCCCGCGGGCGCAATCGGCGATTCGCAGCGAGCCAGCGACGCCGACTGCTATTCTCGCGGCTCTCCGGCCATTAGACGGCCCTACGCAGTCTCGCGGCTCCCTTTCACTGCCGGACGGCCGGACGCTGCTCTCGCGGATCTCGCCGACAGTCGACGTCACGCGACTCTCGCTTTCACCCGCCTAAACGGGTATGCCGCCCTGATTCTTCCCTTTTCTTTGATCTACTTCGCTTTCACCTTTTTGTTGGATGATTGGATCTGTTGAGCTGTTATGTGCTTGAAAATTTTGCTAAATAGATGCTTTTCAGGCTAGATCTACATGTACTTCTTTCTGGTTATGATGTTCCTAGTTTTTGTTGGTTCACTAGCATTGGGTTCTCTATATGTTTGACTGGATCCAGACAAATGGCTAGGGTTTGTCTTGGCTAGTTGGGTTTTTGACTGTGTTGTTGAATATATCCGGGCCAGACTTGTTAAGATCTTTTGGTTTAAGTTTCTTCGGTTTGTACTTCCATTCTTCTCTGGATCATCCAACTCACAAGGTTCTTCATTTTGACAGATATGTGATCTGATCATAGTTATTAGTTAATAGTTAGTTTATCAGACTAATTTTACTCATCCTTCAGACCTTCACACTTTCTGTTTTATTAGAATCCTGGTATTCATTATGTTTGCGCAAATTTTCTGCATATCCTGGCAGTGAATTTCCAAGCTAATAAAAAATCTTCTCTTGATTTCACATAAACATCAGTGGGACTGTAAATGAAATGAGCTGAGTGGAGCTTAGTTATGTTCATGTTCAAGCTTGCTTTAGATTTCATTGTTCAACTAGTTCCTCTTATGTTTACAATATATTTCTCCCTTTTTTATGTTTAAATTAAGTTTTTTCAATTCATATGTTTGTTGTAGGTAATGGAAAAATTTTTCAAGAAAAAATCAATGTTCAATGAAGAATCATCAACTAAACAAAGTGGTCAAGATATTTTGAGTTGCTCAAAAAATAAAAAACAAAGGCTGGAATCGATGGATGTTAATTTAAATGATGTCCCAGCTGACCCAGGACTACGACCAAAAATTTCAAGTTATCATCCAAATGATCAAGATAATATACGAAGAGCATACTTACAGAAGGGACCATGTCAACCTCGTCAACATAATTTTCCACAAACAAAAATTGGCAAGTTATCACGGAGATTTTGCACTTCATGGTTTAATGAGTTTGGAAATTGGTTGGAATATAGTATAGAAAAAGATGCTGCATTTTGTTTATGTTGTTATTTATTTAGGCCTGATTTTGGAAAGCAAGGAAGTGGAGATGCATTTGTTTCAGAGGGTTTTAATAGTTGGAATAAAAAAGATCGATTTCAGAAGCATATTGGAGGACCAAATAGTAGTCATAATCAAGCATTAAAGAAATGTGAGGACTTAATGAAGCAAAGTCAACATATTGATATTGCTTTATCGAGACAATCAGATCAGGCTAGAAACTTATACAGAAATAGATTGACTGCATCAGTTGATTGCATTCGATTTCTTTTACGTCAAGGTCTCGCCTTTCGGGGTCACGATGAGTCTACAACTTCTAGCAATCAAGGAAATTTTCTTGAACTTCTTAAATTCCTTGCTGATCATGATGAAGCTGTAAAAAAAAATGTTCTGCAAAATGCCCCAGAAAATCTTCAATTAATTGCTCCAGATATTCAAAAAGATATTGTTCATGCTGCTGCAACTGAAACCACAAATGCTATTATCAAGGAGCTTGGAGATGAATTATTTGCTGTTATAATAGATGAGTCACGTGATGTGTCAAATAGTTAAAATAACTTATTATGCAATGAATCGTACTTTAAATGCTTGTACTCCACTTGAATTCAACGTAATGTAATGAATAGTAGCAAAAACATCATTATTCAACTCAAATTCATTGATATGTCATAAATCAGACCCTAAAAGAGCCTATTCTCTTACAATTGATCGATATACTGACAAATAGATGTGTAATTATAGGTATTACATTAAAACGCAATCAAATGCCTCTTATAGATCGCTAAATTTTAATTTTCAATTAAAATACGTCAATATAGCAAATATTAGGTATGTAATCAGAGTATTATATTAAACAACCTTCATATAGACAAGCTTAAAGTCAAATTATATATATTCTCTTCAAATATAATAAAAACTAATTGAATACACACACAATTGCTTTTATTTAGTTAAAATAACTTATTATGCAATGAATCATAATTTAAATGTTTGTACTTCACATGAATTCAATGTAATACAATAAATAGCTACAAAAACATCATTTTTCAACTCAAATTCACTGATATATCATAAATCATACCATAAAAGAGCTCATTCTCTTAAACTTGATCGATATATAGACAAACAGATGTGTAATTATAGGTATTACATTAAAAAGCAATCAAATGCCATAATGGATCGTCAAATATCAATTTTCGATTAAAATACATCAATATAGCAAACATTAGGTATGTAATCAGAGTATTATGTTAAAAAACCTTCATATAGGCAAGATTAAAGTCAAATTGCATATGAATCGTACTTTAAATGCTTGTACTCCACTTGAATTCAACGTAATGCAATGAATAGCTGCAAAAACATCATTATTCAACTCAAATTCATTGATATATCATAAATCAGAACCTAAAAGTGCATATTCTCTTAAAATTGATGGATATACTGATAAATAGATGTGTAATTATAGGTATTACATTAAAATGCAATCAAATACCCCTAGTAGATTGCCAAATATCAATTTTCGACTGACACACATCATTATAGCTAACATTAGGTGTGTAATCAGAGTATTATGAAAAAAAAATACTCTGTACAATTGATTTGATCATCTGTATTCAATCTAAGCAATTTTTGATATTTTTATCAATTTAATTTTAAGTTAACATAAGATCAAACGAAATTTACTTGAAATCTGATTAACAATAAAATATTATTTATAAAAATATGTATACATATATTATAATTAACTTCAAATTAGTAGTTTTTTTAATAATTTAATAAATGATTATATTAGAAATTTTTTCATAGGCTTCTCAAAGCTTGTTAACTGTAAATTATTTTTTCATTTCCATTTCAACCACATAAAGGACAACCATGATTGAAATTATTATTATTATTATTATTATTATTATTATTATTATTATTATTATTATTATTATTATTTTGATAGAACGTCCAAAAGGCCAATGCATGGTAATAAACCTACGGCCTTCTAGTCTTGGTAAGCAAAAGCCCACCAAATCAAGAAGGCCCAATACCTGGGAAAAGAAAGAAAACATTAGGCGTAAGGGCCAACAACAAGCACACACGTAGAGCATTCCAAAATTAGTAATCAAAGGCCCACCAATAATGGAAAGCCCAATACATAAGAATAAAACATAGAGAATTTTGGCACAAGCCATTACAAGATTCAAGGCATGGGTCCAAAGCCCATTACAAGCATAGAGAGGGAAAAAAGCCCAAGAGTAGTAATTAGGACATAACAGCCCAACCATGAGGAGTATCAGGTGCAAGGTCCATAAGTTTGAGTGGAAAAGCCCAAGAAGTAAAAAGGCCCCAAAGGGAGCCCAATAATAGAGCCCACCTAAGATGGGCCCAATAATAGATCCGGCCACCATCGCCGCCAGCAGCCCGGGCCACTGGCGGTCAAATTCTGCCCAAACTCTAGAGAGAGAAGCACTCCAAAAAGAAAATCTAGAGAGAGAGAGGAAAGGTAAGAATCATGATTGAAATTATTTGAATGATGAACAAATTTATACTTTAAATTTTACAAAAGATTATGGGAACATTTTATTTAATATTATCTTGATATTATACCATATTATTTAAATATTATGATATCATTTTTTACATGATAATTTTATATTTTTTTCAAAAATTATTTATATATATCATCAAATTAAATAATTAATTTCTCAAAATATACGATATAATATCAAGATAATATTAAATAAAATTTATTTAAAAATTAATTGAAAATCAAATCAATTTTTGCTCATACCAAGCTTAAATTGAGAATAATTTCTTATTCATATTGGGAAATTTGGGCACAGCAGGATAAATGGATTATAGTTATTGGGCCATGCTTGGGCCGCCAGAAATATTTCACATCTACGGTCCAGATCTGTACACGTAGGCCGACAGATGGCCCACTCTGCTCAATAGGTCTTTGTGGGGGCCGTACATTACGCGCAGGTAGCGCTGCGCCGCCGAAAAGGGAGAACAGAGCGAGCTCCTCGTTCCAGCCAGGATGGCGTGCAGAATAATTGCTTCGTGCGCTACGCTGCCGTCTTCCCGTCTAATACCACCCTTCACGCTATTCGATCGACCAGTTCGCAGTTCTCTCGCGGCTAACCTACATCCGTGGATTCTTGGCCGCAGGCGATTCACGACCAACGCCGCTCTCGTAGCTGTCGAGTCTGTAAGTTGTCTTGTGTTTCCCATGGTTTTCTTTTTACCCTAGACAATCTGATCAAGCAAATAGTAGTCGTAATGATGCCTCTGACAGTTATATAGTCTAATCCCTGTCGATAGCAGTTTCAATCGTATCTTTGTCATCAGTACCTTGGTTTGATATATTTATGCAACAAGTTATTACTCGGTTTCGGTGATTATTAATTATTCTTCAATGGAAATATGGAATTGGTTCAGATTTATAGGTAGTTGGCAGGAATCATTCTGGTTAGAGTTTCCAAAATTGGGAAAAGTTTTGACGCGTTTTGATTTTATTGTATTTAGAATTAGGGGTGCTGTAGATTCCGTTGGAAGGGGGTTTGGATGGGGCAGCTGGCTTTGTTGTGGAGAAATGGCTGGATAGTTGATCTCAACAGCTATAGTGAGGAACATAGTGATTCCATTATTACTACATCTTTGGGTAGTTGATGGCGCTTTGCCAGTTTTTACGGAAATCCCATCAAAGCTCTTCAGTCGCTTAGCTTTTCTCACCAGGGTCCAGGTTGATGGTGAGAAATTTCAATGGAGTTTTTCGCTCATCCGAGAAGCAGCGGGGGTTAGAAAGAGCTCAAGGGTCTGTGGATTTTAGGAAGCTTTAGAAGATGCAGGCCTCGAGGATTTGGGGTCCAGCGGGCCCCCGCTCACATAGATGAACAAACAAGATTTTTTTTAAGAGTTGGCCGAGGCCTTCTATGAAGTAAGAAAACTATAGTACATCAAGGAGATGGTCCTGGAGTCTGCAGAATGACCTAAACAAAATCACCATTGGTAGCTAGTTTATCTAAGTAATCACTAGCATAATTCCTAGATGTAGGAATAAAAGAGAGTCTAGCCCTTTGAAAATGATGGGAAAGATAATATCGTGATAATTGGGTCTCTAACTTCATTTTACCTCCACAAGGGGCTAGCTAGCTTCTTCTCAATGCTTTGAAATATTTGAGTTGAATCGCCCTCCACCCACACCCCACAATACCTAGAAGCCCGCTTTGAGGTTGCCATCAACCCTTCCAATACTGCCCATTTCTTCGTTGTTATTACAACATAATTCTAAGTTTCTTGTCACCACATTCAGTCACATTGCCTGCATTGTTCTGGATAATGTAACACGCTAATGCGTTGCCTTTCTTGTGTGTCTATCCATCAACATTTACCTTGACCCAGCCAAGACAAATGGGGGGAATTGTCCATGAAACATTAAATGAGTTATGAGGGTCCCATAGGATAGGTGGATTCCAGTGACTTGTGGTAGGATCAAGATTTGGTTGAGTTGCATTTAACGCATAAGTTGTTATCACTCTCGAGGTTGAACTTACTGTTGCATAGATGCACATTTTTGCTGTCATAACTGACAACTATCATCAGCTGTTAGCTTGCTTCCAAATTCTTTGAATTGCTTTATACATCTAGCAGTCTTGTGTGATATGTAGATCTTCTGCTACACTACGACCTCATGAACATTGGTTGGAGGTTCTGTGAAGCCATACGTTGGTTGGTACAACTTCATGGCAAAGTCTCTATAATAAAGCTTGAATTCTCAATTGAGACTAAAGCCTCTAGCACCAACCTGTTTCATCGTTCCCTGTCCTTCACTAAAATTGCTTGGCATATGGAGTTGCATTTGGCATTTTACTTGAGTTTGTTGTTACCCAGACTAGCGTATCGTCCTGAATTTTAGTCGTCCATTCTAGTTCCATAATTCTAATAGCCAAGGCATTTCTAAATGCAATGATTAGTTTGGTTCTATGCCATCTTGCATTGCCCCAAAATTTAGCTACTTTAAGTTGGTTCCAATCGCATTCCATATTGATTAACGTAGGCCATTTTGTAATTGGGAGGGTGGATATCCAAGGTTGATCTAAGGCCAAAACACAGGTGCCATCATGGATCTTCTAGATTAGTTTTCCTCAAATAATCTCCTTTCCCATACATATTAGCCTCCATGCCTATGAATTACTTTCCCTTACCTCAAATTGATTTGGTGGATTTCCATGTTTTGCTTTCATTCCTTCTCTCCAAATGCTTTGTTTGCTTCCCAAAAATTGCAAGATTTTTATGCCATATATGGAGGTTATGAATTCTAGTCTATCGTTTGCTTTTGGTTTGCATGTCTTCCCATTGAACATAATAAATTGCCATGGTCGTTGAGTTTCTTCCTCATCGAAATTCCCTTACTAGTCTTTCAATCTCGTTAACAATAGATAAATAAACTGCAGTATGAGATAGGGTATATACAGGAATAAAAGTAAGCATATTGTTGATCAACATTATTCTGCCAGCTAGGGATAAAAAGCTGGCTACCCATGAGCAAATTGTTTTACTCATATTTCTGTAATTTTCTTTTGGATAGGGAGATTTTCAAATATCGCTACTCCTGGCTCTAAGCCATTCCAAGTAGTTGTTAGATTTCTTATTTTCTACTTATATTTGTAGATCTGCTAAAAAGAATTGAAAATTTAATGAAGTTCAATTTTTGTCTATAGTATGCATAGTGGGAGTCCATTGCCTCCTTTACCTTGGCTATCTCAGATACGGTAGCTTTGGTGAAGATTAGTAAGTCGTCCGCAAACATTAAATGGGAGGAGTGCCACAAACAAGCAACGAGGAGTATAAAATTATCATCAAGTATAACTACAACAATTAGAGGCTTTGATTGGTGGTGGTACTCTTTCCTATGTTCTAGCATCTTGTGGATGTGAGTCGTAGATGTGGAACAAAAGAACCTTTAAGCATATTCTGTAGAAAATAAAAATCCTTCGACAAGAGTTAGCTAAATGCAATGTTGTAAAGACCGTCACATAGATCACTAAAATAGGCAAATTAATGTAGCAAGAGAGTCGCTAATGTGAATCTCAAGCTACCAATAAAGGACTTATGTCTAGGTATGCATGAATAGGCAATGGAAGGTGTCTAGCTTATTACATGGACTTAGAAATGCAATTAAAAACTAACATTTAAACCTTAACTTTTAATTCTAGATTTTTATAACATTATAAATTAGGATTCTAGTATACCTTATAATGCGAAAAAGTGGTTTTAATTTATATTTTAGATTTTAAAAGTTTGAATTAGAGCACTCTTTTGTTAATGCCTTGAGTAAGGATATTAAGTTAAACTAATGTGAACTATGAAAATCAGGATACCCACATAAAATGTCGTGAATTATTTTTTTAAGATCAATGACAATCTACATAAATTTAGGAAAATCTTATACAATTAAGATTTTCAAACTATCAAGCAGCAAGAGAAAGTAATGTTCGTGCTTAAACATCAGTTTTTTCAAGATCAATGACAATCTTCATAAATTTAGAGAAATTGCATACAATTAAGATAGTCAAACTATCAAGTAGCAAGAGAAAGTAACTTTTGTACTTAAACATTGAATTAAATTAAATATCAAGATCAATTGAAAAATCTACCAAGGTATCAATATCAAAGATATGTAATTTCAGCAACGATGAAAAGTTTGAGGATTGATCACACCCAAATTAGGTTCAGCATAGGCATCCATGTGCAACATGAACAATACTTATTTGTATCAGAATTAGTGCAGTAAGGAAATAGAACTACAAAAAATGGATGAGCTTAAACATCTAACTAGTTGAACAACAAGATGGGAACATATGGCTAAATATGAAGTATAATCTATAAAATTGGAATTTTAGTAAAGTAATAAAGCCCTAACACCAAATAAACCTCACGTTTCTAGCTTGCAACGGCTTACTACCGCTCCTAAAGCCAATTAAATGCCCCATGCACAAAATCAGTCTCTAATGGTGGTTCGTTGCAATCCTTTGGTACTCTAGGTTCGATTTAGCAACTGCTTTGCAGATCAACTCAAGTTAGGAAGAACACCTCTCCAACCAAGTGGAAACTCCAATAATCATTAACTCATCAACCCTCTGAATGAACCAATAAGAGCCTTCATATAAAGGCGGGAAGGGGCGAAGGCAGCACTATGTGTAGGTGTTGCGATCGTGCGTTGAACATGGTCACATGGCGTTGTTGTGTGAAGAAAAGAAGGGCTGGCAGTTGTGGCAAGGTAGAGTCGTCAACGTGGGCCCATCAATGAGATCCACATGATCATTTTTCCACGCACAACGAGGAGTAGATAGTATGGCACATGGATGAGGAAGAAATGTCCAATTTGATTTAGGGCCAGCTAGCTTTAGTTGATTGTAATAGACCAATTACAGATTGGTCCCTTAACTTTTTGTTTCTGTCTAAATCATTTCAACTTGACAATTCTGATTCCAATTCAATCTTAAATTGAACTAAAATGAACAACCAAACTAACCTAAATCGCTAGTATAGGCTCGATTCAACTTTATATATATATATGTGTATGTATTTGATAGGCTCGACTTAATATATTTACAAGACACCAAAGTGAGTAGTTCCACTGATATTATAAGTCAAATCACGCAAATAAAATAGTAAAATTCATATAAACGACCCTAAAATCTTTCCTTCGATAAAAATACATCACAACCTATATGCGACGAGTGATATGAATGATTCAAAATTAAAAATAATAAATTAATTGATATATCGATCTTCGCTCAAATGTAAAGATTATGTTGATGTGCCTATTAGTGGATATAATATTGTTGCATTGCTAACTTGAAGCTTCATTAAATCACTATTTGGTGAGCCTTACCTGATGCCATGTTCTCAATCCTTTTGACTTGGTGGGGGAGAAAAACTCACGATTCTTTCACGCTAAAGCTTCTAGCGTGAAAGAAGCTAGAAGTGTCTAGCCATTGTTGCAAAAAAAAAAATGTTGGGTATTTTGAATGAAGAGGGTGAGTGGATCTGCTAGTGGTAACGAAGTCACATCTATAGTGGAGAATTTCTTTTTATTGCTCTTTGCCTCATCATTTCAAGACGGGAGTGCAATATCAAATGTTGTTCAGATCGACAATAGATTTTCCTTGGTCCGCACAGAGGAGCTATCAAAATCATATAAGTCAGAAGAGGTCTTTGCCACACCGCTCGACATGAAACCTTGGAAAGCTTTGGGCCCTGATAGATTTCACATCGGGTTTTTACAAGAAAATTAGGATTTTGTTGATGGCAGGGTGACAGAGGCCAATTTGCATGTATTTTATAGAATTAGCTCGGTTAGCTCATATAATGACACTCTTATTGTTCTTATTCCCAAGAGTAAAGAAGCATGTTTTCTATCACAGTTCCACCCTATCAACTTATGCAATGTTGTATACAAACTTGTTACAAAGGTTCTAGCTAAAAGGCTAAAAACATATCCTTTCAAAGATTATATCAAACAAAAAAATGCTTTTGTTCTTTGGCACCCCATCACTGATGATGTTTTGTTCTTTCACTATTTACTTTTGTGATCGTGTGTGGCTGTTTAATTCTCTTCATGTAAACAAAAGAATCCTCGAAGCTCCCAATCTTCCATTGTAGCTTCTTGGACTTCGCTCAACAACTTGTAAGCAATTTTGATTGATTATAGGCACCTGTTTCTAGTAGCATCTCAAGCTTGTGTAACTTATCCCCAACACTGATGCATTATATCATCATATATAAATATTTGTTAAATTTGGAATGATTATTTAATAATTTGTTGAAATAGAAGGTGTAAACATATTATGGCCAGCTAAAAAACTATATAATATAGTTCTTTCTATTGAAAAGGCGAACTTATAGGCTTGTTTTAGTGCCTTTGAAAAGTCAATTTAATTGGCTACATTTGGAAAGGCTACTAAAGACCGCTCATAGCTGCACATTGCATTCCATGTAACAAATCGTGAGTTTAAAGCAAGAAACAAAAGTTTCTTGCCATAATTTAGGTGTGATGAGAATTTGTTTCCCTAAAAGGAGGTAATTAGCTTTAAAATATTGTCGACCTGTTGTGCACATCTTTTTTTATTTTTACCTTTGAATATCTCATATTTTTTGATTTTGCAAATTATGGTACACTAACTCTTTAAGATAATTTTCTCCTTTCTTTGTTTTTTTTCCATGCTCTCCATGACTACATATTTGGTAAGAATTTCTGTGTGTTGTGTAAATGGGGGAATGTATTTTAGGAGTCAGGGGTTCCAGAAAATGAAGTTTTGGAGCAGAAACTGCTTTGTTGCCCAATTTGCTACGAGCCTTTGATAAGAAAAGGGCCTTCAGGTCTGAACCTGTAAGTTGAAATGAGCTCACTGCTGTAATTTGTGTTTATTTAAAGTTTTTGATGATTAGTTTGGCTCCACTTTGCTGCAGGCTGGCTGTCTATAGATCTGGATTCAGGTGCCAGAAGTGTAATAAATCATTCACCAGCAAAGATGGTTATCTAGACCTGACAGTTACATCAGGGACAGCAGCATACAATGAGTTCAGGCCTGCTCGAACAGAGCTATTTAGGTTAGGAGTCATAAAGTTTTGGGTTGCTTGCCATTGGACATTTAATGGGTGCCAAATGCCAATAATTCTTAGAAGCATATTTCAGTATTTTTTTTGTCCAGAGGAATATTTCATTAAGCCTTTGTTCAGTTGGTGTTTTTGAATAGATGATGTGTTTAATTTTTCTTATGGCTAGCCATGATTTATGGGCCGCATATCCCAATAAATTCTTTTGAACTAGATTGATCTAACTAATTTGTAGTAAAATAAAATTCGTAATTTTGATGGATTATGGGGCCTTTTGTGCATGCACACTATTTAAGTCTTGGTGCTTACCCTAGTGTACGGTACGGTTATTCTATAAACTGTATAATAGAATTCGGTAAGCTTATTAGTACTATTTTTGATTATGATGATAATTACATGCTTGTAATGAGGCATATAATCGTATGATAAAGGCTAATTTCCTGAATGATTTTCATTTATTTTTGACTAAATTGTATTGGCACGTAAAATCTGATTTTATTCTATTTTGAGTACTCTTAAGTCTTTAAGGCCAATATAACTTCTTGCCAATATTATTTCTTGCTGTCATTTTGAGCTCCTTCATTTGTTCTACATGTTTCACGCATTTGTGATCTTACTTTTCATATTCTTTTAACACATTGACCACATTGTATGGCTCACGGTAGCCATTTCTTTGCCTCTGTTCAGGAGCCCACTTGTTTCGTTTCTTTATGAAAGAGGATGGCGCCAGAACTTCAATCGTAGTGGTTTCCCTGGTCCTGATGAAGAGGTAAGTTTCTTTTTTTAGTTCACTCGCTTTACTTAGTGGTTGAAGACAGAATCTGAGCCAGTTGTGACACAAGTTTAGCTTTAATTTTCAAACATCTCTCTCATTAAGTCTTTTTGGGTACGTTTTAGCTTTAAATTTTCTGATGAATGATGAAAAATTCAGTTAGATGAGAAGCTTTCTAACATTTTTTCATTTTGATGGTCTTCTCACTGGATTAATGTTCCGGTTGCATTTTCAAAATCTTTTAAGATGTTAACCTGACACTGGCAGTTCAAAATGGCTCAAGAATACTTCAAGTCTGTGGCGGGTGGTGTTCTTGTGGATGTCAGTTGTGGGAGTGGCTTGTTTTCAAGAAAATTTACGTCATCTGGAACCTATTCTGCTGTTATTGCATTGGATTTTTCCGAGAATATGCTTCGTCAATGCAATGAGTTCATTAAACAAGATGCCTCTCTTATGACAAAGTTAAGTTTTTTTTTTCTACCTTATGTGGTTCAGTCTTTGAATTGGTAGCATACTACCCTTCTTCGATTTTCTGTGCTACCGTTCTCTGAGATGGGACTAAGTCAAATTGTTATCATACCTTATTTTGCAATTGCTTTGTTCTCTGAGTGTAACATTGGAAATGTGCTGAACGTGTGGTTCTTGTGGCATTGTTTATTGTATCTTATCTACAACAACCACTAAGCCTTAATTTCACTAGGTGGGTTTGCTTCCATTGCATTGTATCAAATAATGTCTTATTTAACTCCAAGCATGCAAAATCATTTCTTATAGCTTCTTGTTATGTCTTTTTTGGTCTTCCTCTCTCTTTTTACATGGCAAAATCTAATAAACCAACTCTCTTTATTGAAGGTTTTATTAACCTATGATTTATATATGCAAACCATTTAAGACTACTCTCTCTGAACTTATCTTCAATTAAGGTTACTCTAGTCTACTTACGGATATACTCATTTCTCATTTTATCCTTTCGTGTATACCTACTCATCCACCTAGCATCCTGATCTCTTTGATATTTATTTTATTTATATGTTTCTATTTTATAGGTTAATATTTAATATCATATACCATCATTAATTTTACTATAATAACAACAACTAAGCTTTTATCCCACTAGATAGAGTCAGCTACATAAATTTTTTATTTTCATTACGCTCTATCAAACAACAAATCACCATTTATCTCCAAATATGTGAGATCTTTGATCATGATTTCTTGTCATGTTTTATTTGGTCATCCTTTTTCACTTTTAACATAACAAAATCCAATAACTCAACTCTCCTTACTGGAACTTTCATCGGCTTATGAGTTATATATTCAGATCATTTTAGTTGACTCTCCTTAAGCTTATCCTCAACTGAACTATCCCAATTTTCTCATAAATGTACTCATTTTTCATTTTATCTTTTCTTATATACCAAGTTATTTATCTTGACATTTTCATTTCTATGACATTTATTTTACTTATGTTTTTTGCTTTGTAGGCTGGCATTCTGCATCATATAATATTACTCATTTTATAATTATTTTTTAAAAGTTACGTTTAAGTTTAAATGATTTTTTTTATTACACAGTACAGTAGAAACATTTCTTCACTTTAGCCATACTGCTTAAATTTTGTTGATAACATTCACATCTGTTTCACTGTTATTTTATATAATTAATTTAAGTTGTTTAAATCGCTCATTTTTTCTGATAACTTAATCATCATTTGTCATCTCACAAATACAAGTACTTTTATTTTAATTTAATTTGCGATTTATATATTCGATTTTGATCTGCTAAGTTGAAAGCCTTTAAATTCTATAATATTTTTTCCATAATTTTTGACTTATCAATAAAAATATCATTTGCAAAAAGCATACACTAATGTATTATTTCTTGGATATGTCCAGTCAGGAACTTCATAATTAATACAAAAAGTTATGAATTTAAAGCTAAGTCTTACTGTAGTATAACTGAATTAAAAAATCCTTAGTTAAATTTGTTTGTGTTCAAACATAAGTAACAATCCTTTATATATGTTTTTTATAACTTGAATATAAACAATGCAAATTTTTTTTTTTTAATTTTTTTTAAAGTATTTTCTTCGAAACTTTATCATAAGCTTTCTCTAGATCGATGAAAATCAAATGCAAATTTTCTTTTGTATCTCCGTATTTTTCCATTAAATCTCTCAACAAATGAATAGCTTACATAGTAGATCTATCAGATATGAAATCAAAATGTTATTGCTATTATTATATGAAATTTACCTTTAAGTTTGAGTTGAATTTTTCTATCATATAACACATCAGATGTATTTCTTTACTTAATTCATCATGCTTAAATATTGCTAATAACATCATCTGTTTCACCATCATTCTATATGATTGAACCAAGATATTTAAATGGCTTTCTTGGTAATAGTTTGATCACTAAATGTCATTTTCTCAGTACTAAAGCTTTTATCTTAACTAAATTTACAGTTCATATACTCAGTTTTAGGTCAATTAAAATAAAAACTTTAGACTCTAGGGCATTCTTACATAACTCAATTTTCGTGTTGGTCACATTTTTAGTCTTATCAATAAAAAGAATATAATTTGTGAAAAGCATACACCATAATACCTCTTTTTGAATATATCTTGTTAGAACCTCTATAACTAATACAAAGAAATATAGACTTGGTGTAATCTAACTATAATCGAAAAAAATTTAGTCAATTTTTCTTGTGTTTGAACATAAGTAACTTATACATATCTTCACTACCTTGAATGGGAGCAATATAAACTCATTTCTTTTTTTAAATTTTCCAAAATACTTTTTTTAAGACATTATAAACTTTTTTTTAAATGAATAAAAATCAAATGCAAATCTTTTTCTCTCTCTGTAAACTTTATTAAACTTCTCAATAAATGAATTATTTTCGTAATAGATCTACTTGATATAAAATCAAATTAGTTTTGTGATATCTTAGTATCACAGCGTAATCTATGCTCAAATACTCTCTCAATTTTTTAAGATATAACTCTATTAATTTAATTTATCTATTGTTGGTGCAATTCTGTACGTCACTTTTATTCTAATAAATAGATACCTATATAAGTCTTTTTCATTCATTTGACTTTTTTTAATTTTTAAAGTCATATTAAATAGTCTGGTGAGTCAAAAAAATTTATCTTCCATACATTTCCAAATTCTATTAGAATATTATACAAATAATACTGTTTTTTTACATTTCATTTTTTTTTAAATCTCCTAGACTTCAGTTTTACTAATATGATAGATGAAGGAATAATTTCTATTTGTCTTTTAGATACTAAGCTCATTTAAATCAACTATATTGTCACAGTTTTTTTTTTGAAAGTTATGAAAATAACTCATCCATCTATATTGAATATCTTCCTTAAAAAGTACTTTCTGATTGCTAATACTTATTTACTATTCTCATTTTTGTCTAATCTGACTGAAAATTCACTCACCAACTCCAACAATCCTTCTTTGTTATTAGGTTTGTTCATCATTCTCTCTAGACGGGAGTGTTGACATAGTGTGCTTTGGAAATTGCAGTCACAACCTATAAAGATAGCAGGACCATTAAGATCTAAAATTTAAAAGAGAAAAAAATATGTTTTATTGTGTTACTTTGTAAAACTTTTTTTTGAAATCTGACAATTGTTTCTGAAGTCAGTACTGATTTTGGTTGTGCGTTTAGCAGGCAAAGACTTTTTTCACTGCTATATTTTTTTTTCACAACATACGTTTGTTTTAGATTTTTCTTCTATGCTTTGCTAATGTGGTTTTTTATTGCTTTCCTGTTGTTGGTCCATCAACAGAAATCTTGTCGTTGTAAGAGCAGATGTTTCAAGGCTTCCCTTTGCATCTGGTTCAGTTGATGCTGTACATGCTGGTGCTGCCCTGCACTGTTGGCCCTCCCCCTCCAATGCTGTAAATCTCGACATCTATGTATACATTCATGTCATTGTGTGCACCTCCCCTTACTCCATTTTTGGCAAATGAGTGTTATATTAAATGGTTACTATCTTAAAGCTATAGGTGCAGCAGATTCATGGTTTTCAGTTGTTTGCCATTGAGCTTCTTGGTACCCATGCTGATTGTCTTTACAGATTGATAGTCAAGAATTCATGCTTCAATCCTTAAATTCAACCCAAACTCGGTCTTTTGCAGTCCAGGATAGAACTTTGCAAATAACTTAGCTTTAGAACCAACTTAATTAAATTAAATTTTAATCTATTATATCCTAAAATTTTCTCGCTTACTCGTCACCACAGTTCATGTTTTGGATAGACATTGTAACTTTTAATTTAGTAAATACATGAATTTGTTTTGTTAGCCAAGTAATAGGTGCTATTTGGATCTAATCTGCAGAAACCGGGCAATTCAAGGATGTCTGTAACTCCAGAAGAATCGGAGGAAGAGGAAAAATATTTGAAACTCACTTTACACTATAGCCACTATATATATAGTTTACATTAGTTAAATCCAACCCTAGACTTTGACTCAAGTTGACCCACATTTAGAAGACTAGACCCTAAACATTTTATCAACCTGGCTACTATGACTTATTGATTCATTAGATCCGTATGAACATGAATGACCTATGCGACTTAAGTAACTTTGGCCCACCTTAGTGCGGGAAGCTTTCTTGAGGCTTCTAAAATTTGATCATTTTATCGATCATTTGATTTCACTTTGATGCCCATGATGTTAGGGAGAATCCATACGACCATTATTGTCTCATCGTTTCTCCGTCTTCTAACCAGTTAACATATCCTCTCGTTGGACTCTTAGGCCAACTTCTCCACCGATGATGCTGTTCAGCTGGAATGGCTTAACTTTCTTCCTTGCATGACTCCTCCATCTTTGTCTCCAATTCGCTGAGTCCATCAATCATTGTGCTGATCTCACCTCTCGTCGTCTCAGCTCGTAATGCTGCAACTACTTTGGCCAGAATGGTTTCACCTTCCACCTTGTTGGCCATCTTTATCACCCTCGCTACTGCATGTTGCCCATGATTTTCTCTTTCAACTCCCCTAGAATTGTATCGATCCCCTTCCGCTTTAGAGAATTGACCTTGCTCTCAAGGTCAAATTGGAGAAAGCCTTGCTTTTCTTTTTGGTTTCTTGTAAGCAATGTGAAATTGTGATCAACTTACATAGATGTGAATGATCGGTTCCTTTCTTGAGCCATTGGTACCAGGGGTGACAATTTAGGTTGGGTTCGGGTCAACTTGTTTGTTAACTTGATTAAGTTAAATTTGACCCGAACTCAACCCATTTATTAAGTAGGTCAAGCATCAAAACTTAGACCTAACTCATTTAATAAATGGGTTACTCGATCCGACCCATTTATTATAATTTTAGACGTATTATAATTTAATAAATTCAATATTTCTTATTTTGAACCAATATAACCATAATGTTTAATTAAGAATATCGAAAATTCAACTAATTTGTATAATACATATCAAATAATTAGTATTAAAATTAATAATAAAATGAAAAATATTTTAATTTTGATAAATTGGTCATTATTGAGTTGAATTCGGGTTGCTCCGCTAACCTGTGCCTTTTAGGTGGGTCAAATTCGTGTCGATCCATTTATGACCCGTTTATGCCCGTTTATGACCCATACCTGTGTAAGCTTGACTCATATCTGGTTAAGCTAAGTCAGGTTCACAGGACAGGTCAAAAATTACCACCCCTAGTTGGTAGGTGATTTTTTCTTTGGTAGTTGATTTTTTCTTCTGGAGTGTGAATTTTGTTTTTCTAGATCTTAGTCTTTAGAGATGGCTTGAATCTGGCTCACATTGATCGTCAAAACTTTGGCTATGTGGAAAACTTCTTGTTTACTTGCATCCAACAGAACCACTCCCTTCTTCCTCATCCAAATGGATGGAAATGGGAGAGAGCTTCTCTTCGTTGGTGAGCTCCTGGAAGCCATACAACTTCTCCACCTTCCAGATCGACAACTGTAGATCAATTCCAGTGGAACGAGGTATAATTAATTTCACAGATTTGAATGGATTGGATCTCAAGATACCTTGATTTGTCTCTGAGTTCTAGTTGGCTGTTCCTGGGATTGAATGATTGTGAATTTACCTTTGTTTAATTGCATCAATTGATCTTCTATGTTTTCATCAACTGCTTGATCATCTTTGATCAATTGCTTCATCCTTTTCTCTATGGTTGCCATTCTATTAATCTCCCTCACAATGTTGCTGATGGATCGAAACTGCTCTTCATGATCTGCTAACGTAGCCAAATACTCCTTTGTCATCTGTTACTAGCAAACTAATGGAATCTATTTCAAAGAAGAAGAATGTTTCATGAAAAGCTTCCTTATTGTGTACCTGCCAGCAAGTTTTCTGTTGCGTTTTCGACGTGATCTCGTCGAGTAGCCTAGCAACGGAACCAATCATAGGTGCTGATGAGATGTGGATCTATATAAATAGTGCCTGTAACTCCAGTAGAAGAAGAATAGTTAAAATTCACTATTTGCATATCCCCCTTATTATTCCATATTTTAGACTATATTATTCCATGCTGCTACCTCAGTTGTTTGGAATGCATATGTTTCATGTGTCTATGTTGAGAAAGTGTATTTTAGATCCATCTTGAGTGATCCAATTTGAACTAGATGTTATTGAGTTGAGATCTGATTTGAGCTACAAAGAGTAGTCACTAAGTTAGTTAGGATCTCAGCCAGGGATATGAAGAGGTTGAGGAACAAATATATAGCCTGTGTTAGTTAAGTCCAACCCTAGACTCCGACTAACATTGAACCAAATCTGGACTCTAGACATATTATTAACCTACTGTGACCTATTGACTCATTAGATCCATTTGCGTATGAATGACCTAGTTGACTCAAGCAAGCCTAACCTACCTTAGTGTGAAATGTTTTCTGAGGCTTCTAGAATCATATCATTTTATGGAGAAACCCTACAACTACCATAGTCTTGTCTCTTCATCGCCTTCTCATTGGTTAAAATCTTCTTTTGTGGAACACTCTAGCTAACATCTCCGTTGATGATGTCGAAGCCCTTCAACCGAAAGAGCTTAACCTTTTTCCTTGCAAGATTCCTCCATCTTTGTCCCCTCATCACAAAGCTTGCTATTTGTTGTGCTACTCTAACCGGTCATTGTACCAGTTTGTAATGTCGAAGCTACTTCTACCGGAATAGTTTGTCCTCCCACCTTGTTGACCGTCCATATTGCCATCGTCGCTCCACAACGCCAACGATCCTTTCCCCTAACTCTATTAAAGTCGTATCACCGAGCCAACACTTATAAAACATTGAATGTGATTTCTAGATTATAGTATTATGACTTTGATTAGTCTTTTCACTATCTAAACCTTTATTCTATCATGTGTGTAGTGGCAGAAGTTTTTTGTAACCAACCTGGCAACATCTTGTGCTAGTTTACAGAGTTAAACCTTCATGATCTTTCTTTTGCTTTTCATTTTGTTTTCTTATCTCAAAATATTGTTTTTATCATCCTTCAAAGTAATTCAAAAAAGTTTTGTACATGTGTTTGTGAAATGTTAGTTATTTCAGATTTTTTCTTGGCCCACCTCTCTTTCAGCTTACGTTATACTTGGAATATCTTATTATCTATTTTATTCATACTTAATTGCTCTATAGGTTGGCTATTTTGAATCTTCTATTTCCATACAAACTATTGTAGAAAATTTCATATTCATTCATTTTATTTAAAAGATAAATTAAATGAGCATTTGCTGAGTTATTTTATTTAATGTTTTACTTTGATGATTTTTTTTTGTAAAATAGAAATGTAAGTTTCCTTACATTTATTTGCCAATGTACACCTTCATAAAATGTGAATGTTGCTTTTAAGCTTTTACCATTTAATTGCAAACATTCAACTGACCATTGCTCTTAATAGCCAATGTCCAATTAATGCAAATGGTTGGTTACCTATGAGCAACATATATGATGCAAATATGTGTTTATAATAGATATGGAATTCTAGCTTTTGTCCTCCAATTTTCTTTGTATTTTTTACTTTGTTGTACGCCTGTGGACTAAAAATTAGAAAGCCTTACTTGTAATTGCACTCTGGGTTGGATGTGTCGTTATACTCTAGTGGACTATCATCAGTGACCACTGCATGTAAAGGTTGTGTCCAAGGGACATAAGTAGTTCTTAATGGCAATGGTTCTACCCTTCTCATTGATAAGTTTTTTATTTTCTAACTTATTACAATATTTTTATTGAGTTCTACATATTTTCTTACAACTTTGTGAATATTAATATTAAAAGCTTGATAAGATTTAAAAAAAAAACAGGTAATCATCAACCACTCTTCTGATCATGTGTGGTTTTGTGCTGGTAGTTATGATCTCTGTTACAATATCTAGGTTGCTGAAATAAGTCGCATCTTAAGAAGTGGTGGTGTTTTTGTGGCCTCTACCTTTTTGTCAACTCCCTTGAACAGCCCATTCTCTTCTGAAACTTTGAGGCCGCTTAGACAGGTAATTGCTTTTATGCATGTTTGTCTTCCTTCCAAACCTGCGTTAGCGGTATCATATTTTTATTATTTGGCTTGCAGTTATTTGGGCAAGCAACCAACAGCTATTCATATTTTACGGATAAGGAGATTGAAGACCTGTGCAAGTCTTGTGGGCTCGTAAATTTCTCAAAGAAAGTACAAAGAGCATTTATAATGTTCTCCGCACAGAAGCCATAATGCAAATTTTAGGAATTATCTTCATTGTGAACTGTATGATAACCTTTCTTTCCAGTTGGGTGTCAATGAGAAATTAAACCAGTCAAGGAACAAAGTAGTTGCTTGATGCCAGTTGTGTGTGCATCCATCTTGTTCAAACGATACGCGATTCTGTGGAATCAGGACTTGGAAATGAAACCCTCTGTGGAGATTTTCATCACTTGTTATATATGAATGAAGGAGCTCTGCATCACATAACTTTAATCTTCAGGTGGTGTCCGTTTTCTTTACTGAATGACTATTATTTCTATTTTCGTCTTGTTGCAATATTTTTCTTGAGACAGGCTTCTAAGCTTACTAGATGGAAATGGAACTCCCTTTGTAACCTCGACTGTGGTTCACAATCTATACGGCGTGTGGCCTGAGAATGAACTGGCATCTTTCTTTTGAGGCATGTTTTGTCACTTTCATATACCTTTTTCCCTTCAAAAACTTAGAACATTGTGTCATCTGAATTTTATAAAGCTTGAGGAAATGAATGCCTACTTATAAAATTTTTCTTTTAATTTCATGTGTGTACTATGTGTTAGTAAAATAAACCTAAAATGTGATTCAAGTGCTTTTTGCCAGATTACTTTGAGAACGATGTATTTCTATTGTTGTTGATTTTGCTGACCGGTTTTAAGGCCTCTTGGCTGTTGATGGATTTCTGATGTGACCTGAAACCGTCAACAAACTATATATAGAATGTGAATGACTTATTTATAGTTTGAAAATTAGACCATGCTTGGGTTTCCATTTAAATCAATTTCTGCACCTATTTATTAGAATTGCATTTTTCAGTTTCTTGAAATGTACTTACATTTTTCAGTTTCTTGAAATGTACTTACATTTTTCAGTTTTCATTATTGTGGAAAGACAAACTTTCAGGAATTTGAGGGAAAAATAGATTGCAGGATTGATGTACATCTGAAGTGCTTGGAAGTACTGTGTGTGCGTTATGCCTTTACTGCTTTACTATATAATATGATCAAAATGGAAAAGATAGGTTCAAGTCTCATTCACTTTGCCTTTTCTTTTTCAAAAAATAATTTTTTGTGGGGAATTACGTATACAACGCCAAATTTAATAAATATTACAGATTTTATACCCAATTCTTAAAATTTACGAAACTTATTAAAAGCTTTTATTACAAATTACACTTTATACACCCTGACCACTCTCTGTAATCATATTTGATTGGAATAGAATATTCTTTTTATACACCTTGACCAGTCACTAATGTGTGATGATCTAGACTAGCTCTGGCAATGAAGTGGATCGATGTCAAATAGGATTATTCACTTTATCTTTTGCTAGCTTTTGGATCACCATTAATTCAAATCTGCTACATGTTATTGTTATTTTGAATGATCTGATTTCCATATCATTAAATCAACATCTAGGATATGAAGTTTTTAACTATAATTAAAACACAAATTAACTTGGGTCAAATACTATGATGAGAGCAAATAAAATGTGTAAATTGTAATTTGTAATTAAAATTCTTCATAAGTTTTGCAATTTTTGAGAATTAAGTATAAAATTTGTGATATTTACTAAATATGATGTTACATATGTAATTAATTTTAAAAAAAAATCTCAAGACTTGTCATAACATGCTCATAATGCTGTGCTAGTATGAGTCAGACTGTTATATGGAACGTTGGAAGTTAATAGCTTTTTAGCTTTTGTGAATCCTGCATTATTCCTAATACTACTGAATAGAATCTGGATAATTTTCAACATATTCTTATGCTGCAATACATTTTGTTCATTGCACTGGGCTGTATGGAGTTTCAGTATTTGGTTCTTTAAAGCTGTACCATCTTTACAAAATAGTTTCAAGTTTCAATTAGTAATGCCACAATTGTCTTTGTTAGTTAAGTATGGTATATTTGGTCATTTTCTGTGTGCTGATCTGGAGTTCTTTAATTTCTCGAAGATATCAATCTAATTGAGTTAAGTTTCTGTGCCATCAACTTAAGAAGTTTTAAAATGTCATCATACCAACAGCTTACTTGTTTTGAGGTACTTTTTTCTTTCTTTTGAGCATTCAAACATGGTTTTATTTTTTAGATTTATGTTATTATTATTTGGCATGCTAATCAATAAAATGCATAGTTACAAGGGTTTTCTATCTATAGGAATGAATGGTATTTGACGGACTCTTATCATAGTTGGTAAAAAATATTCTCTTATCATTGCCATTACTAAATCCTTCTAGTTTACTAAGCTGATTTAGTTTAAGTTTTGCTTTGTGACTCTCTAAATAATGACCCACTAATGATCACAGGATGCTGACTAGAATCATTGACATTATTTTCAACAAGAGATGAACGATGGTTTCTTCTAGTGGCATTTGGTTCATTATTATTATGATGTTATGTCATATTATTTGAAAAAATTGATTGTTTGCTTTGATGATATATTTAGATAATAACGTAAAAAATTATAAGGGTTTCACCCTGCAATGACATTTAGATAATACTTAAAATTGAGTGATATCTAGATGTCATTTTTTGTTGTAATGGAGAGATGGGTTTAGATTAATTTTCTGTCTTTTAATATAATGACATTCAATTAAATAAACAATTTAGAGATGACTGAATATCTAGATAATATTCACATATAGGTAACACGGTAACCTTTGGAGTGCATTTAGCTCTCACTCTTTTATGGGAGGGTGACAACAATTTTCCAATTAGTTGTCGAGGTATGATTTTTACTTGTACAGATGAACTTCGGTCACATGCATTTATGCATACAAATTGATGGAAAACTGAAAAAATTGTATGCATACCCCCAAAATATGTTTAATTATGTTTATAATGCCTAGATTTTTGATCGAATGGGAGAAATTTGCAGGAGAACCAGACGGGCTAGTTTTGGGATTGGACCATGCGATGTGCTTCAGGTGCAAGAACAAACGACTGAAGAAAATGGACTGTTTGATCCTATTGATTGGATGGTTCGATATGCATCTCTTAGGGGGCATTTGGTTCGATGTTATCTTGATGTCATGTTATGTAATTTAGATGTCATTTTTTGACTAATAATTTTATAATCTAATAGAAGATTTTTTGTTGATATCATTAAACCAAACAATTGTTTTCTCTGAATAACATAACATCAAGATAACATTGAACCAAACGTCCTCTAGTCTCTTTTTTTGGTCCGAGTTTGTTACAAGTTTTCTTTATAAATATGTAATGCACGATCGACCCTAAAAGTTTTTTGATCTTGCAGGTTACTCTCGGTTTGAGAGGGTGATGGTGTATTACTATTTTCTTTTAATGTGATTGTCATTTTTCGCCGATTTAAAATTTTTCATGTAAAATATAACGTGTTCCTCTTATCTGTTCTTTTTTTTTTTTATTTTATTTACATCTAGTTTTCTCACGCTGCTCTTGGTTTTTGATTGGAACAACGAGTGTTATCATTGGATTTCTCCTGGGATTTGTGGCGAAGTGACATTTAATTTTCTATCTGAGCAAAGTTCTGTTTTGCTTAATTGATTGGAGCAATGAGAGCACCCAACTGATGATGCAGTAGATGATGATTAATCAGTTCAATGGTGAAGACTTTAAATTCTAGGGCTCTGTTTGTTTGCCCGTTTAAAATTAATCTGGTTTAATTTTAATCAAGCATATCACATCACATATAAAATTTAATATTAAAAATTAATTTTATTTCATCTTAGATATATTATTAAAATAATAATTAATTTATATTACATTTCTCATGTATTTCAATATAATAATTAATTTTATATCACATTCTTTACACACCTCAATATAATAACTAATTTTATTTCACATCATTCATAATTTTTAATAAAAAAATATTTTTATCTAAATTTAATTTTAATCTTGTTAAATTTAATCTTATAAATAAACAGACTAGATGATTTATAGCATGAATGGGAAGTTCTGCAAAAGAGTTGGGTCCCATGGTAATTCAGCAATAAAAAATAAGAATTTTTATAATTTTATCTTCCATATTAATCAAATTTTCTTTCTTTACTCACTAGTCACTTCGTGTATTTAGTTCATTGTTATCTTAGTTTTATGTTATATAATATAGATATCATGATATTTAGATATTATTTTTTAATTTATAATTTTGTAATTTTATAAAAAATTTATTTATATATATTATTAAATTAATTAAATATTTTTATAATATTTTTGGCCAAATGCTTAAGAGAATCATAAATTTTTTACAGCAAATATGTGAAATATAAAATAAAATTAATTTTTATAATTTAATTTTATGTAAAATATGAAATAAAATTATTTTTTAATATTTAAACTTATGTGCAACATTTTATAAAATATTAATAAAAATGCTAGAAAAATTTGTCATTTTCTTAGTTTCAATTGAATGAAGTACTAAGGTATTAAAAAAGTTGGTCGTAAAGATTTAAAAGGTATAGACCAAGTTTTCTTATTGAACTGGAGATCTTGAGCACTTAATTAAGATTCGTTCTTTTGGCTTCGTTTGGTTAGAATTAATTTTTTTAATCAGCATAAATATTAACTATAAAAATTAATTTTATTTTATATTTAATGCAAATATAAATATTAGAATTTAAAGTATTTTATATTTTACATATTTTTTAATATTAAAATAAAATTTTCTCTTATTAAATTTAAAAAATAAAATATTTTTTTTCTTGTTCAAAAAAAAAAAGTTCGAGTCAAACGAAGCCTTGGGTCGCCACTCGCGACCCATGCCCGTCGATGATCACCATAGGCCCTGTTTGGCAATGAGCTAAAAAATATGGCTAAAATTAGTCATAACTAAAATCTTAAATTTATTTTAAAAAAACTTAAAAAATATTTTATATCTCATCTCATATAAATTTCAACATTAAACAATCACTTTATTTCACATCCAACATAATTCTTAATAAATCAATTAATTTTATTTCACATCCTACATAATTTTTAATATAACCAATCTATTTTTTTTATTTACATATTTTTCAAAAATGACTAAAAATTTCAACCAAAACTTCTTTTTTTTTCTTATTACCAAACAGAGAACATATTTCTATTTGCAATGAATCATATGATCCGTCCAAAAAAAATACAAAACTGCTTTGGTGATGCGGCAATGATAAGTTTCGTTATTTCAAAGTTGTTTATGTGAAGGGATTTTATGATAATATTCATATTGTAACACACACATGTACAGAAGAGGTAATTCTATGCGAAATCGAAACTCGTTTAAAACACATAATTCATATTTTGCTCGATTCAAAATTTTATTTCAGCTCGAAGTTAACTCGTTCGAAATGAAATTGATTCAACTCGTAATCGACTCAATATGTTTATAAACATGTATATTTAATTTTTTTAAATATAATTAATATATTTTCTATTTGTGATATAATATTTTATATAGAATTTAAAGGTGAATTTATAATATTACATTTTAATATATTTAATATGAATAAAGTCTATTTTTATAAAAAACAACTCAAAATCGAAAGAAATTTTAGTAGGCATGTGTTGAACTCGACTCGAAGTAGAAAATTGTAATTTTATGTTAGATCCGATTGGCTCGAAACCGACTTGATATTATTCCTAATCTCTCTCTCTCTGTGAGTTTATATATGTATTCATTCATTCAATCTTTCATTTGGCATTCCCACACTTTTGTATGTATATATTCAGCAATTATGCAATTCGATCATATACAAATGATTGAAGCTCCGTAGTTCAATTAGGACTAGGGCCGTTAACGATTCGATCTCGAGCCGATTCGATTTTAGCTCAAGATTGAATTGAAAGTTTTCGATTCGATTTCGTTTCAATCCAGAGAATGAACGAAAAGAGTTCGATCCGATCTCGATTCGAGCTGAGTTTGGCTCATTTGTTATCGATTTAAGCTTGATCCGAGCCAAAGTCGATTTGACTTTCGATTAATTTTTGACCTTTTATTGAAATATTATATATAAATATATTTGTTCATTTAATTAGCTTAAATTATGACTATTCGTTTTAATCTATTATTTAAAAATAAAAATAAAAAAATAATTTACAATAAATATGATTTAAATGATTATAGAAAAAAATTCTAATGAAAGTCTAATGAAGCATTCCAGTAGACTATTGAAAAAAACTATATACTAAATCTAATTAACATATATAAATATATAATATAATATTTTTTATTTTTTTAGTCGATTCGATTTCGAGCCATCTCAATTTGATCCTATGCTGGCTCAATATTGGATTGATAAACTTTTCGAGCTCAAAAAATGGCTCGTTAGTCGGCTCATTTAGATCAAATCGAGCTCGATTCAATTTTTGAGCGATCTTCGATCTTTGAGCAAAATTAACAGCCTTAATTAGGGCTGTTTATGATTCAACCTCAGCATAAAATTGAATTGAAAGTTTTTTATTCAATCTCGGGATTCAAAGAATAAATGAGAAGAGTTCGATCTAATTTCTTTTCATGCTAAATCTAGCTCATTTGTTATCGATTCAAGCTCGATCCGACCCAAAATCGATCCTACTTTCTATTAATTTTTGATTTTTTTAGTCAAATATTATGTATATATATGTCCATTTAATGATCAACTTAAACTATGGTTATTTGTTTTGATCTATTATTTAAAGATAAAAAATAATTAAAAATAATTTATAATAAATAAGATTTGAATGACTATAGAAAAAATTCTAATGAAATTCTAATAAAGTCTTCCATTAGATTACTAAAAAAAAATTAAGAGGGCGTTTGATTCAATGTTATCTTGATGTTATTTTATGTCATCTAGAGAAAATAACTGATTGGTTCAATGATATTTATAAATAATCTTCTATTATATCATAAAATTATTAGTCAAAAGATGACATCTAGATTACATAACATAACACTAAAATAATAACAAACTAAACGCCCCCTAAATACTAAATTTAGTTATATATAAATATATATATATAATATCTTTTGTTTTTTTAATCAATACAATTTCGAGCCACCTTGATCCGATTCTATATCAGTTCAAGATTGAATTGATAAAAATTTTCAGCCAAAAATGGCTTATTAATTAACTCGTTTGGATCCAATTAAACTTAGGGGAGTTTGGTTCAATGTTATCTTGATATTATGTTATGTCATATAAAGAAGGCAATTGTTTGGTTTAGTGATTTCTATAAATAATTTTCTATTATATTATATAATTATTAATTAAAAGATGACATCTAGGCATCATAACATAACACCAAGATAATAACAAACTAAACGCCTTTTAATTTAATCCAAAATTTGATTATTTTTTTTAGGAGCTTGGCGAAAAAATTAACAGCCTTAGGTTCAATTGCATTGTTTAAAAAAATGATTTTATATTCAAAGGATGATGCTACTATACGAAAAATTATTGCAGTCGGACAGCCTAACACGTGGATTTTGCGGAAGCCATTCGGCGTGCGAAGCCTAATTGAGTGCGGGTCCCACCATCACGGCTTTGTAATCGGCACTAATGGCGAGTTCTTTCAACGTCGTTTGCTCGCTCGTGACGTCGGTGAACCCTAATTTTTTTGAAGGGCTATTATGATACATATATGATAACATTTGCTACGTATGATATATTTTATGATACATATTGATAAAAATTGCTATGTATGAGATGTAGTATGATACATATGTGAACAAAATTGCTACGTTAAAAAAACTCACTGTCACTGCTAAGCCGTAATGGTGGGACCCGCACGCAAGGCGTCGCACGCCGAATAGCTTTCACAAAATTCACGTGTTAGGCTGTCCAACTGCAATAATTTTTCATATTGTGCACTGCATTGCGCTCATCGCTCCCTTTTGATTGGATGAGTTTCTTTACTTTTATGCAGATTTTTAATGATGTGTAACACAACACAACAATCTCTCCATTCCTATTAATTTTGCTCAAAGATCGAAAATCACTCGAAAATTAAATTAAATTATAAATCAAATTGAGCTCAATTCGATGTAAATGAGCCGGCTAACGAGCCTTTTTTTATACTTGAAAATTTTATTAATTCAATCTTAAGCTGGCATAAGATCAGATCAAAATGGTTTGAAATCAGATCGATTAAAAAACATAAAATATTACATATTTATATTTATATATGTAACTAGATTTAGTATGTAATTTTTTTCAGTAGTTTACTAGAAGACTTCATTAAACTTTCATTAGAATTTTCTTTATAATCATTTATATTATATTTATTGTAAATTATCTTTTTTATTTTTATCTTTAAATAATAGATCAAAGGGAATAACTATAGTTTAAGCTGATTGAATGAAAAAATATATTTATACATAATATTTGGATAAAGGAGCGAAAATTAATCGAAAATCGAATCAATTTTGGCTCGATCAAGCTTGAAACAATAACAAATGAGCCAAATCCAGCTCGAATCGAGATCGGATCTAACTCCTTATTCATTCTCTAGATCGAATAGCCGAGATCGAATTAGCTCGAAATCAAATCATTAACAGCCCTGCTGAAAGCCTTAAAAATAATATTGCCAGTATTTACTTATTGGCCGGTTTGTTTTCATAAAAAAAGTTCTTAAATTTGTTATAAAAATAGAATTAAAATTTTATTAAGAAAACATTTGGTTTAATATTATCTCGATATTATATTACGTTATCTAAATATCATTCAATCTTTGATAGTATTTTTTATAATGTCATCTAACTAAACAATGAAAATTTATAAATAAAATAACTTGACATCAAGATAACATTAAACTAAGCGCCTCTTAAATTCAACGTGTAAAGCTCTTAGAGGAATTTTTCATCGATTAATATTTGACCATTCAAATAAGTTCCCGGTTTTTATATCCTTTAGAACACTGACTTTGGATTATTGATTTTGCCCAACATTATTTTTGTAATATTAGTAGTTATTATTCTGATTTTTAATGCTTAAAGATCATATTCTTATAAGCAATTTGTTTTCTTTCTAGGCCACATTTGTTTGGCAAAGCATGAAATTGGATAAGTTTTTTGTGGAGTATTTTAAATTAATTCAAGTTTACTTTAAATTTTTTCAATTACTAGGAGTATGTGCTAACATATTTTCCGAAATCTTTCTATTGATAATATTATTTTATTTGAATTAACTTTTTATATGATTTTTTTTTCATTTATCTCATAACTATTTTCTTGTAAGTTATTGTGGAACTAAGCTAGATTTGTTTTACTAATAATACTAGTATTAATTTAATCTAGATGAAAAGTTGCCATTGATATAATATTCTGGGAAATTAAGAGCTGTAAAATAAAAAAATTAAGAGCTGTATAATAGACTAATTACTATTCTTTTTCTGCTTTGCTTTCTCTTAATATCTTTCAGAAATTTAATTGTTCTTCTTTGAAGTGTGTTGTATAAAATTAAATATATTCTTAATATCGATACTTTGTATTTTGGATAGCTATTAATTCATGTATGTGCTATTTTTATGATATCTGTCTTTGTTAAATGAATTACTTAATTTTAAATAAATAACAGATATTATCAATTATGTTTAATAATTATTATTCTTGACACTTATTAATTCATGCATGTTGTATTTTTTTGATATCTGTTTTTTTTTATTGAAATAGAAGAGGGAAAGCAGATAAAAGCAAAATATGAAATATTAAAATATCTTTTAATGTATTGTAAAGTATTTTTAATGTAATTTAAATATTTTATTTGTTATATAATTTAAACAATCTGTGAACTGAGAGAGAGTAAAGAGAGAAAGCAGAGAAAAGAGAGGAGAGGTGATGGCGCCAAAAGAGTTTATTGAGATATTTAATTTATGAGGACAAAAATGAAAAGTCTATTTGTTAATTTAAAAATAACAAAATAAAGTTAGCTGTAGGAGAGAGAGAGGAGAGAGGCAGTGACAAAATTAAGATATTTAATTTATCAATAGAGCAAAAATAAAAATCCTATTTGTTCACCATCAGTAGCATCTTTAAAAGCAAAAATGAAAAGTCTATTTGTTAATTCAAAAATAACAAAATAGAGTTAGTTGTAGGGCAAAAATGTAATTCTGATCTCTTTATATAATTTATCAGCGGGACAAAAATGAAAATTCTATTTATTAACCATCAATACTATTTTTAATGAATTTAAATAATCTGTGAAGTGAGGAGAGGGAGAAAGCAGAGAAAAGAGAGGAGAGGTGACGGCGCCAAGAGAGTTAATTGAGATATTTAATTTGTGAGGGCAAAAATAAAAAGTTTGTTTGTTAATTCAAAAATAATAAAATAGAGTTAGTTGTAGGGCAAAAATGTAATTCTATCTCTTTAAATGATTTATCAGAAGGGCAAAAATGAAAATTTTATTTGTTCACTATCAATATTATCTTTAATAAAAATATATAGATAAGTAGTGGTCATATTTCAATTAATTTTATTTCAATCTACGTCAAAAACCACTGTCAAATTTAGTTATTTCTGCATTTGTTTTTGGGCTTTCGTAATTTTTAATTTTTGATATTTAGGAAAAAAATTAATATACATAGTTCCTTGAGGATATTTTATATAAGTTTTAATCAATTAGGCCCCGTTTGTTTGTCCGTTTAAAATTAACTTGGTTTAATTTGAACCAAGTATATCACATCACACATAAAATTTATATTAAAAATTAATTTTATTTCACATCTTACACACATTACTAAAATAATAACTAATTTATATCACATCCCTCATATATTATAATATAATAACTAATTTTATATTACATTTTTCACATAGCCCAATATAATAACTAATTTTACTTCACATTATTTATAATTTTTAATAAAAAAATATTTCTATCAAAATTTAATTTTAATATTATTAAATTTAATCTTACAAACAATTAAACCCCTTACTTTTTTACTTTTAAGAAGACTATAATTTTTTTAAAATTTTACTTTTAAAATTTATTAAATATGATGATTAATTTTACATATTAACAATTTTTTTTCATAATTTATTTTTATAAAAATATTATATATGTATGTATTAAATTAAAGATGAGTTGTCATAAATAATATCTTTTGGGGATAAAATATTTGAAAAATTTATATACATATCCACAAAATATTATTATTTATATATTGCCTTTTTTATATATTTTATTTTATTTTATCTATCATTTCAAAGTATGATGTATCGCTGTAGCATGCAATTTTAGATGATAAGGAAAAATTAAATTAACTCTTTCAAAAAAAAAAAATTAAATTAATATAAAAAATTAGTTAAATTACCATTTGAATGATTTTACGGATTTTGTGTAATGTTTATTATTTAAATAATTAATTTTCTCCTCTGGCATTTTCTGAGATATTTATGATTTTTGAATTTTGCCGGTTAGTGAAGGTGCCGTCAAGAGAATCCGAAGAACGTTTTTAAGTTCGCCGGACTTTCTATAATAAAGGGAGGGGGGGTGGGGGGGGAGACGGAGAGAGAGGTTACTTCCCGTACTCCGTTCTTCGATTTCTCTGGAGTAGCGAGAGGGGTGGCATCAGGCGAGATGCCGGCGGTGAAGGCCGGAAGCCGGCCGCCGTGGGTGGGGCTGGCTGCGGCAGTGTGGGTTCAGATCGCCACTGGCGCCAGCGGCAATTTCCCGCTCTACTCTCCGGCCCTCAAGTCCGTGCTTGGTTATAATCAGCGGCAGATTGCCCTTCTTGGTGTTGCCAATACCATTGGAGATAACTTCGGCATGCTCCCTGGTGTCGTATGCAACCGCCTTACGCCATGGGTCGTCCTCCTCATCGGCGCGGCATCCTGCTTCGTCGGGTACGGCGTCATCTGGCTCGCCGTTAGCCAGACTGTGGATTTCTTGCCTTACCAGGCTGTAAGTGCAATCGATTTCTTCGGCTTAGATTGATTTATATGTGCATTTTGTTGGATCTGTCTTTGCTGCAGTTTAGATAAAGAAGTTTGGTTTAGCTTGCCCCTGATTTGAAAAATTATGGAGTGAGGGAGAGTTATCTTAACCTAAACCCAAACGATGTTTTTTTTCTTCTTTTGGAGGTTTTTAAAAAAGCTTGGGTTCTTCTATACTGGAGAGTTACATAACAGATAAACTGTAAAATGTAGAAGATCCAGTGTTGTTCTATATTTCAATGAATCAGTGAACGATAATATTCATATAAGGACTTCTGATTAACTAGTGTTTAACAGTCAGTTGGGTGTCGACGTAGTCCTTATGCAAGGTGGAAGGAAGTCTTGGGGTTATCTCATTTATGAGGAAAATTCTTGAGATTCCGAGAAAGTTGGTATCAAGGCTCAAGATAGGTGATTTTGAGCCTTCAATATCAGAAGTTTATCTTTGAGGAAGTTCAGTTGAGAAGCCTATCTTTGAGAAATTTGCCATGAGGAAGTTCATTGTAAATGCTTCCTTGAGAAGGCTTGCCAAGAAACCTCTTCGGGAATGTTTCTTAAGGATCGACATAAGGTCTTTCTCGAGGTGAACTTTGGTAATCATTGATTATGATATGAAATTATGCCGTGTGTTCTATGGACAAGTATATAAAGATATTATCTGTACTACACCTTTGACGTAATAGTGTCTTAAAGCTCTCCTATTTAAAGTATTGTTATGCTGCTAATAAAAGGAGGCAACCGCTGAGTGTAGAACATTCTTTGTTCTACTGCATGAGCTAAATGATGCTCATTCCCCTAAAGCCTTCATACACCATAAAGATGATGAGCTAAGATGCTAGTCACCCTATTTGCAAGAGGAAGAAGATGCTATCCAGAAATGCTCTTTTAAGGGAGTTTGAGCATCTTATTTGCGAGTAATCTTGTAATTTACCGTGAGTGAAGAACTCTTCTTTTTATACCCTAGAAATCAAGGGAAGAAACTCTCTGATCCATTTAATGATATATTGAAAGGTTCGTGACTTTTCCCTTTTTAGGGTTTTTCACATAAAACTCTTTATGCTCTCTTTGTGTGTACTTGATTTGTGTTTCAATGGTTTGGAGAATGGATCTCGCCTTTGCTTCTCTAGTTTTCTGTTGTTCTAGGTTCAACAAGTGGTATTAGATGCCAAGATCCCTACCCAATTTGTGAACAGTATAAGCAACTTCTTAATGGTCAGCTTGAACAATAGCAACTGAAGCATCCGGAAGTGCCATATAGAAGGCTTCCGTGTTTGCAACGACCTCTATGAACTTTGTTAGAGGTCTTAGAAAAGCCCAGCAAGGTGAATGAGTGGCAGAAGCTTGCCATTGGCCATTTTTGCTAGTGGTTGGATGATAGTAACATGCACTTGGTGTTTGCAAAAATTTCTTTCTACAAACATTGGAGAGCTTATACGAGAGAAGACAACTGGTAATAAGGCTTCCTCAGCAAGAATCTTGTAAACCTTGAAATTTCGAGAAGGTAGCTTCGTCATAATGCTTCTGAACAGAGTGCAAAGTATCATCAACCTTCTCTCCTCCATGAAGATGGCACTCAATAATGAGCTATAGGTTTTGTGGTTGCTGAGGTCAGTTCAAGATAGTTGGGAGACACTTAGGTCATATTCTTAGTAACTGTTAACACGTGATTTCAGTGCTGCATCCCTGTCGTACACGTGGCGTCAAGCTTAGCCTTTATTTATTTACTAATCCATCTATCTGTTCTCACAGGTTTCAGACCCCGGTCAAACCTCGGACACGAGGGTTCAATCAAGCCTCGTCCACGACGAGCCAGGACCATCCCTGATAACATCGATGACGATGTTACAAAGCGGTGCCTGTCACAATCAGCTTGGCCCGACCGCGCCGTTCCCCGTACAAGACCTTTTTTTCCAAGACACACAAATCAAGGATTCGCATGCTCCAACTGTCACGGATCCCCAGAAGCAGTACCGATATTAAAAGTTAGCATCCTCCTTTTGCTGCTTTTGGTCCCTCAGGCGGCTGACAAGCTGTGCGAGCTCAGAGCTTGCTCACTTCCTTTTCTCCGAAAAATCAGGACAAAGCTGTATAGTCCATCGCCTACAAATATCCTTGAACAGTTTTCAAGAGGAGAGAATCAACAGGAGCGACAAGAGTGCAAGCAACCTCCCGGATTCTCCCATTCTCATTGTATTAAAGCCCCAACCGAGGAGCTCTCTTTCTCCCCCTCTTCCCCTTTTATAAGCATTGTACGAGCCCTTACGGCTACCTTTTTTCTTTAGTAAAAATCCTTCGTCGGTCAACCGGTGGATGTAGGGGACTTCCTCCCCGAACCACCTTAAACCTCTGTGTGCTGCTCTGGGTGTTTTTCTCTTTCTTAAAGCTTAACTGACAGGCTTATCCTTCTGCGCGTCGCCGTCTCTCAGGACTTCTCTCTTTTTTGGTGTTTCTTGGGATCCCCCACATCCTACGTCAACAGTAACTCAACACTCAATAGTGTGGTTTTGATGAATCTTATCATCGAGATGTTTGTTGAATGAAGAGACAAGGTTGAAATAACAAGATCGTTAAGCTTTGGTGTGCTTAAACACAAAGAAAAGGGGGAGAGGACAACCCTAAGAGCATGGCCTGTCTTGAGCTAATTCCTCTACGAAGAAGGCTTTGAAGCTCTAGTTTGAGAAGCCGGGACATATAAAGAAGTGTCACAAGATAAAGAGAGGTAAGAAGAAGGGTGATGAGAAGGCAATAGCGTCAAAGCGCCGAACTACTATTGCGGGGGACCAAATCCTAATTCTCTCTATTGGTAATGAAGACAGAGCATGTTTAGGCTATCAACTATAGCATCTTTAACTTTAGTTGACATTTTTTTAGTCTTACAAACGTCAGTGACAATGCTACTTTTTTACCTTAGTCGATATTTTGTAGCTGCTTACGTTAGATGCCAATCACACTTCTTCTTACCTCAATCAAGAGCATATTACAAAATGATAGGACTTTAGTTTTTTTATTTTATTTATTTATTTAGTGAGTTAGAAAATCTGAGAGAGAATAGCGCGCTTCTACTTCAATTATTTTAGTATATCTTGGTTCTAGTCATAGTAATTATATTATTTATTAATTATATTTTATTTGCATTAAGCTAATTGAGTTGAATAGGATTTAAATTGAAACTGAATTTGATTCATTGATATGTATTTAAATTCTCATCTCACGTAACATGTTGACAACCAAACAAATTTCATGACATTATTCCAAATTTAAAATTTTTTAAAATTCAATAATTGTTGATGGATATTTTCATTTTTTTAAGTTGGACTATTTATAATGTTGCTTTTAGTAATATTAATAACATTTAGAATATAAAGTGTTATTAATTTTAAGTAAATTTAAATGATGTTTTTGAAATTCTTATCGACAAGGTATATAAGTTATTTTGCTCTATTATATGAGCTACACCTTAAATATGAGAATACTGTAGAATCGAAATATGAGTCTAGAGGGAGATGTGAATAGTTGTTTATAAAAATTTAATTTACTTTATTATATAAATGATTAGTGCAAAAATAAATTTGTAAAGTAAGTGATGTAGCGGAAACAAAAGAGAGCCTATTACATACATAATATGTAATGAACACAAAAGCAAGTAATAAATGCAAGTGAGGCACACAATGTAATGTGGTTATGCTTAACCTCAAACCTAATTCACACCAACTCCAATCAGAAAAAATCCACTAAAACACACTCCTTTGAATAAAGGCGGAGAACCTAGTATAAGTTCTCCTCTTGAACTCACTAGAGGCTCTCTTCACTATAAGTTAAAGTACGCACACTATTCACTCCAATCTTAGCTTGAATCTCTCCCCTCTTCACAAGAATTATGAGTGAAAACAAAGAAGAGGAGAAGCCTAGAGAATACAACAAACTACAAAGAAATGAACTTACTTTTCTCTTTCAAAGATTAATCTTGTATGCAAAAAGAAGAGAGAATGAACACTCGAGTACTTAGAGCCTTAATCTTTACTTAATCTTTACTTAATCTTCAATTAATTGTATTTTTATCGCTTGAGAGTTTGAAGAGGTTAATGTGGTGATTGAGAGCAAATGAGAGCCACAAAAGTCAAGAAGAAGCCCCCGAACTAGCAAAAAAAGCTTTAAATACGGTTAACTATAACGACTAGTAAGACTATTGTAAAGTAATCTTTGATCAATCAACTAATCGATTGAAGGATTAGTCGTTACAGCCCAACGGCTGTAATCCATATTTTTTTATTGATCAACACCTACAGCAGTGCCAAACTATACCAACCTTAGATCGATCAAGTGATCTGTCAAAGATCAATTCAACAAAACCAGCTCCTACCTTTAATTGTTCAAACTAACCTTGACCGATCAAAGCTGCATCAGCGCCAATGTCTACTAGCTCTTGATCGATCAAGTAGTCATATGCACTATTTTTGATCAATCAATCAAATCTGATCGGTCATGTGATCGATCAAAGATAATTCCACGCCAAAAGGAATTAAGTGCTCAAATATTTTATCCTCCCTACCCTTAATACATCACAACTTGATCAATAAAGAGAATTATTGATCCTTAATATAAGAATTTTTAGATCTTCATGTTCTTCATATATCTTTATTTTATCCTTGATTAGAGTCAATGTGTAATCACTAGAGCACGTAGTCTTGAATATCGAGAGATAATTTTGTGACTAAGAATCTAAAATATTTTGTGAGATACTAATTAACTTAAATTAATTTTTAAATATTTTTCAAAAAATTTGTTAAATATCAAAACATACTAAGGTAAAATCCAACAAATACAACACATTACATATACATATATATACCTATACATACACACACAGATATATAACTTCTGTATTTTGACGTATTTGTATTCTACTTTTTTTAAAGCTTGTTATATCATTGTATCTGCATCGTATCCATATTGTTGTATCGTACTCATGCCTTAGTGCCACTTTTTTTCATTATTTTGTATTTATTTTTTCTTCTAAACTCATTTGATCAACTATTTACTTTTTTGGCCGACTATTATGTTGCTTATGTTGTTGATTATTGTCTCCCTTGATTCTTGACCTCTTTTATTGTTTATTTTGTGATTGGGAGATGATTTTTTTGACCAAATAACCATAATATGTACATGCTCAATTTCTAGCATTTAGAAGGTTTGATACTTAGTTGTTAGCTTATTCATTTTATCTTCACCTTCTAAAGAGTTTGAAGTTTATTCTTAGGATGTGCTTTAGTGCCATTAGCAGTAGGATACCTAAATCACTGCCTTCATACATTTTTATTTTAAAGGGCGTTTGGTTTAATGCTATTTTGATATTGTGTCATATTATTTAGAGAAAATAATTATTTGGTTTATGATACGTATAAATTACATTGGCCCCTTAATAAATTTGTGATTGCATCTAGCTTCATATGGGCTTTATTGTTTCACTTAAAAGGTGAAGACATCTTGTTATTCTGTGCATAGTAATACTCATCCTTAGACCAGAGGCTTCAAGATTAAGACGATTTTCAACATGGTCTAAACCACAAAGGTGGATGGATTTGTATTGTTTGATTACTCAGTCCAGCTTCATAGAAATTGAGCCTTGCTCAATTTATAATGAGAGTGTTGGGCTAAGTCAAAAATCCTACCAAGAATACATAAATTTTGATGAAAAATGGTGGGATCTCACTGACTGCAAATTCGCTGTGTGGCGATCTAGTTGATTAGGCTTCATTTCAAATCTTCTCTGTTAGGGTGTGATGCTTTTTAAGATGCAATTTCACTGACTGCAAATTCGTGCGGTCTGGAACAGCTACGAGTCAGTTATGGCTGCTGTAGCCGAAGTCAACGATGGTGTTGAAGCTTAGGGAAGGAAAATATGATGTAGGAGAGGTGGGACTTGCAGGAGAATATTGAGGCATTAATTTCTGGTAAGTGGAGAGCAGCGCCTACAAATAGAATCCAAGTTAGAAATTTAAATGAATAAGAGGGAGAAAGAAGTCGTGCAGTGCAGGATAGAGCACTCTCTACAGCGCTCTCAAACATCAAAAGATGAATTTCCCAAAACAAATAAGTGAAACATCCCTTCACATAGGCAATACATTCAATTTTATCAAACAAATGAATTTCTTTAGGTGCTCCCTTCCTAACTTTTCCTATTGCATTAATAATTTTCGCTCCACTCCATTCTTGACAAATCTCTTTACTGATATGGCAGCTGTGGATAGCTTCATGCATAGCTACAAACGCAGGAGCATGGTTAGGAACTGGTGTCCTTGTGACCAACATGAGAAACTTCCCATACAGTAGAGGTACAGTAGCTGGCATTCTTAAGGGATACATCGGTCTCAGTGTTGCAGTTTATACTCAAATTTATACTGGAGTTCTTCATAGTTCGTCAACAAACTTGCTGCTTTTTCTTACTCTTGGTGTGCCAGCCATTTGCCTTGCAACAATGTATTTCGTTAGGCCTTGCACTCCAGCTGAAGGAGATGATCCATCTGAGCACAATCATTTCTTGTTTACGCAGATCACTAGTGTTCTTCTCAGCATTTATCTCCTTCTTTCCACATTTTTCAATGATATGATTTCTGTAAACAAATCAGTTACCTATATATTATTCAGTATAATGGTCCTCTTGCTTCTTTCTCCCCTTGCAATCCCACTGAAGATGACATTGTTCCCAAATAAGAAGTCTGGTATATTGAGTTCATCAGAATCGTCTGATCAGCTAACTCAGGACGATCGAGATAAATCTGAACAGTTGCTCTCTGTGTCTTCATCATCAACAAACCTTGGAAGTTTACAAGAGCTAGATGATTCTTCAGATGTGGATATACTTTTGGCTGAGGGGGAAGGTGCTGTGCAGTTAAAGAAGAAGAGGAGACCCAAGAGGGGAGAAGATTTTACATTCCGTGAAGCATTCATTAAGGCAGATTTCTGGTTATTATTCTTTGTATTTTTTCTAAGTGTAGGTTCAGGAGTTACAGTGTTCAATAACCTGGCTCAGATTGGGGTAGCTGCAGGCGTTGATGGTACTACCATATTGGTGTGCGTTTTCAGCTTTTGCAATTTCGTTGGCCGGCTTGGTGGCGGTTCTGTATCAGAATACTATGTGAGGTAATTTAGCTTTGCATTGTTCACATTGTTTTACCCGTATGACACAAAAAACTTCAATATTTACTTATTAGAGACCCTAAAGTTAAATATTACATGACACACACTTATTTATTTTAATTTTACAACCAACACACCCTAGTTAAAAAATCCTTACATTTTATTTAAGTAAACCATACTTAAGTTATGTTTTAACTTAAATAAGGTTCATAGGAATAAAATCTAACTCTCGGTGCACCTTAACTTAAATCTTACATGTTAAAAATTATTTAAATCTATTATTTATGTAGAATATTTTAAATCTAATCGTTAGATGCTCATCTTAACCCCTAAGTAAAAGACCAATGCAACTCAACCAAAAAAGAGATACACTTGTAGAATGGGTCAATGGGTTTTATATATCGGATCCAACTACGAGCTGCTTTTTCCCCATATCCAATTATCAGTTGACTTATTTTTATAAAACTTCATTTCAGATTAATTTGTATAACTCTAACCTACAACATTTTTTCATATTATTAACCCATGATTCCATTTTAGCCAATATGGACTGAAACTGAAATCTTCCTTAACAAAAATAACCTCTTGCAGATCAAAAATGCTCCCTCGGTCATTTTGGATGGCTTTCACTCAAATAATCATGGTCATGACATACTTCCTTTTCTCTTTGGGCCTCAAAGGCACTCTTTATGCCTCAACTGCACTTCTTGGTTTCTGCTACGGAGTTCAGTTCTCCGTGCTGGTGCCAACTGCGTCTGAGCTATTTGGGCTGAAGCATTTCGGAATTATTTACAACTTCATGCTGTTTGGAAGTCCTATTTCCACTCTATTGCTCTCAGGCACAGTTGCAGGTTATATTTATGATGAGGAAACAGAAAAGCAGGGTGGAGTTAAATGCGTTGGTCCCAGTTGTTTTGGGCTCACTTTCCTTGTTCTAGCTGGAGTGTGTTCTTTGTCATCTTTGCTCAGTATGATCTTGACCTTAAGAATCAGGCCTGTCTACCGGATGCTTTATTCCAGTGGCTCGTTTCGGCTACCCAGGAGTTCTGATTGTTAAAAGGTTAATGCCTTCAAAACTTGATAGCAATAGGTTTCATTTTATATATATATGCCATGAACTCTGATTTATATAGTAGTGTAAGAGGAAAATCATATTTGAAACTGGTGAAATAGTATAAGCTCGTATGGGGTTTCATGAAAAGTTTGAAATGGGGATGTTTTACTAATGGAAATTGAGATGGAGGTCCCAAAAGTTGTAGGACCTTTCAGTATTGATTTTAACTAATAGTTGAGGAGATGGTACAATGTATTTTTCCCTCAGTTAGTGGATTAAGTCAATACTCAGAGGTCTTAGAACCTTTGTGGGGTTAGTTATGAGGGGCTATGTAGTGTTGTAGTCAGGTCCCTGAGTTTAAGACTTAATAACGCATAGGTTCATGTTTTTAAAATAGCATCAGGGTCCCTGAGTTTTAATAAATTATCAAATGAGTCCTTTTTTATTTTTTTATTATTAATTTTTTTTAAAAAATTACCATTATACCCTTCCTTTTTCTCTCTCTCCTCCCGATCCCCGCGCACGTCGGCCTCTCTCTCTCCTCCCGATCCACGTGCACGCCGTGCGGCCGCTGACCCACCGGCAGCCGCGCGGCCTCGTGCGTGCGTGGGAATCAGGAGGAGAGAGTTGGGGAGGAGTATAATTATAATTTTAAAAAAAATTAATAATAAAAAAGACTCATTTGATAATTCATTAAAACTCAGTGACCTCGATGTTAAATGTGGACTTGTGCGTTATTAAGCTTTAAACTCAGGGACCTGACTGTAATTTACTCAAAAAATTTTGTTTGAATGTTTTTGACTAATATTTTTAGTGCATTTTGCATCTGTAATTATTGTGATCTTTTCTTCTTTAAATGAAAACCCTTTTTGATCTTTATTGTGAGAATTAGGCTTGTTTTCCACATGCTTTATTCTTTAAGTTTGAGACTAATATGTTATTCACGTCCTTCTTACTTAATTTAATTTCTTATTAATCATTTATATAAAATTTATACTTAAATTAAATATTTAAATATAAAATCACTTAAACACTCTCCTCTTTCCCATCCCAAGGAGCTCTCGGTAAAGGTGGGGCTGATATTGTGACTTAACATATTTGGAGATATTTTTGTAATTTTATATTTAAAGTATTTTAAAATATAAATTAAATTATGTAAAATAATAAATTAATTCTATGTTATCGAGAAACTATACATTCTGATCATATAAAATATAAAATAAAAAAATTCGATCATATAAAGATGATTTTTTCTGCATTTCGCTTAACATTATTAACGCATTATATCATTTTATAACATTATTAAATTAATATGGCACAGTATATATAATTAATATATAATGATATTTTACACATATACGTATTGTTAAATAAAAAATTAATTTTATTTCTCTTGTAATATAAACTAAATTAATAATTAATTTTATTTTATATTATATATAATTCATAATAAAAAATATTTCTGATTTAAATTTATTGTTGATGTTATTAAAATTTATCTTTACCTGATTCATAGTTTACTTTTTTTGATTAATTTCTTATACGGACAAAAACTAAATCCACAGCATTAGGCTGTGCCCAACTGTGTGTTTCTTCAGACTTAGGATTTAGATTATGAAAATTAATAAGTTTATATGACAATTTTAAAATACTTCATTCATTATAAAAAAAATAAAATAATATTAAATTAATTTTTATTATATTTTACACAATTTTTAGTATAAAAAATCTAAATTATTTTATATCTTATATTATTTTTAATACATTAATTAATATTATTTTATTATTTGTATATTTTGTAATATAATTAATTATATTTTTCATTACACATATTTCATAAATTAAAATTTTTATTGCATGAATAAATTAGTCTCTTTGTCAAATAAGTTATTAGGCCTTGTTTGATTCAAGAAAAAAATTATCATAGCTAAAAATTTTAATTTATTTTAGAAAATTTTTAAAAAAAATTATATCTCATTCTACACATTTCAACATTAAATATAACATGATTCTTAATAAGTCAATTAATTTTATTTCACATTTAATATATTTTTTAATATATCTTGTTTTAACTTACATTATACACATTTTTTTGACAAAAAAATTATAAAATTTTCTTTAATTACATTTTTATCCTTAGGACTTTAGTGGTTATGAACAAAAAATATCTAGAAAATCTCGTTTGATTCAAGGCAATTTTTTTACCCAATACAAATTTCAATTATAAAATTTAACTTTATTTCAGCATAAATACGAATATTAAAATTTAAAGTATTTCACATTTTATATTTTTTTAATATTAAAATATTTTTTTATTAAATTTAAAAAATAAAATATTTTTTTTATTTAAAAAAAATACTTGAACCAAACTAGGGCAGGATGTATGATTCTTGTACATCATTGAAAATTGGTGGTCATGTCATGCACTCTGTGATTCAACGCTACGCAGAGCCAAAAAATGATTTTGCATTCCAACACGATCTGCCATTATGAGCAAAGGTTATTATCAAATTTAATTTGTTAACCTTTTAGGCCTAATTTAATTGAAGAAAAAAAATCAAATATTTCTAAAAATATTTTTATTAATAATTTATATTTTTTTATATTATATATATTTTTAAATATTAAAAAATATTTTATTTTATATTCAATATTAATTTTAATTTAAAAAATTAATTTTATGTCACATTTTATGTATATTTAATAAAAAATAAATTATATTTTATATTTAATACAAATTAAATAATTTTATTTCATATTAAAATATTAAAATAATTTTTATTTTAAAAATATTTAAAGTATTTTAAAAATGCACTACAAGTAAATGAGATTTTGGGGAAGTTTTCTTATTTTCATCGGCTAATATTTGACCATTCTTTTCATACCTACAAGCTGACTTTTTGATAGTTTTTAATATGAGAGAATTACATACATATCTTTTAAATTATTTTGAATTACATATTAAACTTCTTATTTTTTAATTTTACAACTTAACTCTCTAAATCATTCAAAAATAATATATTTAGTTATTTCTTAAGATTTTTAAAATATATTTTTTGCTGATTTATAATTATTTAGATATTTATTATCAATAATATGTATATACAAATATTATAAATATATTTACAAATATGTGTATTCTACTAATTTTTATTTTTGAATGATTTAAGGATTAAGTTGTAAAATTAAAAAATAAGAGATTTAATATGTAATTTAAGATAGGTATGTACGTAAATATTTTTTTTTTCTATGGCTGCGCAGTGCAAACGCAGAGTGGGACCCAAAGCAGCTTAAACGTCGCTTTTAACTCTTCCTTAAATCTAATTATTTTACAAATTTAATATATAAAATTTTAATATAATATATTAATCAAAAAATTATATAAAAATTATAATTTTTATTACATTTATATCGTAATTTAATAATATTTAAATGAGATAATTACCTATATACCACACTATGTAGTTTTATTTATGCAATACCAATTTATTTTTAATTAATTACGCTATGCACACTCAAAACATTATAAAATCTTACATATACACACTTGAGTTAAAACTTAATTAAAATCTATTTGAAAAAAAAATTATTAATAAACTATTAAAATTATATTTTTACTTTTAATAGTGCATATTTTTCTTCCTCAATACCACGCTAAAGCGCTGATTTGTCCTAAAATCAATTCACGCGAATGTCTCATTCCTTTGCCGCCATCTAAACGTTAAGGTTTTAGAAATTTCATTCAAAATATATTTAAATATCTTTAAAATAATATGATGAACGACTCAGATTTTTTGTAATCTAATTATAATTAAGTTATTGAAAAATTATACTTACTCATTATAATAGAAATAAATTAAAATGTGTGTATGTAAGATTTTATAATATTTTGAGTATTCATAGCGTAATTAACTAAGAATGGATGTGTAAGATATAAATAAAACTAAATAGTGCGACATGTAGTTAATTATTCCTATTTAAATATGTATCAATTATATCTTTATATTATTTTCATTAATATATAATATTTAAAATTTAAATATTAAATATATCAAATATATAATATTACAATATGAATGTAATTTTTAAAGCAATATTTAAATATAATTTTATAATTAATACGCAAAAGTTTTTTCAAAAATTATATTTAAGAGAATGAATTTGAATATAAATTTATAATCGACGTCAGACACAAATTTGCCTTTATAAAATCAAATATAATTTTAATTATAAATTTATCAATATTAATTATATTCAAATATAATTTAATTAAAAATATATTTGAGTATAATTTACAGCACAGATTTGTTAGTTCAGCTACTTAATTTATATTCAAATATAGTTAAACATATGAAATTAAATTGAGCTATAAAATTGAATTGAGATTCAATTTTAATAATACAAATTGCATTCGAATCGAGTTTTAACCATACAATTCGTATTCCAATATAATTCAAGCTATTAAATTTTGAATAAGTATTTATATTCAAATATAATTTTAATTGATATTTCAAATTAAGTCATAATTAAAACTCATTAATTTCAAATGTTATTTCAATTGTAAAAATATGTTCAAGTACAATTTTATCTGCTCATAATGTTTAGATACTATTTCAATTATGAAATTAATTTTTTTAAAATAAGTTGTAGTTGAATATAATTTAAATAATTAAATTATTAAGTTGAGATATAACCTAGCTAACATGTCATTGAATATGATAAAAATATTTAGTGCAGTTTAATATTTAATTTAATATTGAATGGGTCAAAATAAATGATAATTTTTAAATTTTAAAAAATTTATTTTTTTATTAGTCCCGGAATAATTTTTATTCTTTAGTTAGATTAATATTTTATAAGTTAATAATATATAAATTATTGATTAAATCAAATTAAAATATTTAAATTCTGGTGGGATGTTAAAGGATGCATAAACAAATCTAAAAGAATTATTTTGATGTAGTTTTATAATATTTTTTGGAGATAAAATACGTATTTATTATTATATACTTTGTATTTGTGCTTGTTTATTTTTTTTTCTAAAAGATTAGAAAAATTTGCATACATATTTTCAAAAATATTATTAATTACTTATTTATATTTATGTACAGTATTTTTTTTTACAAATTTGTTCTTTTTTTTCGTATCATTTCTAAGTATGAAGAAGCTCTTTTGCATGCAATTGCATGCAGATGAGAAACAAAAATAAAATTAATATAAAAATAGTTAAATTATTAGGTAAATGTTGCAACGGATTTTGTGTAAACTTGCATTTTGGACGTTTAACATTTAAATAATTATTTTTCTCTTTTGGCATTTTCTGAAATATTAACGATTTTTGCCGGTTCATGTGTGGCCTGAAAGGAATGACAAGCACGTTTTTCCAATTCGCCGGATTTTCTATAAGAAAGGGGAAAGGAGGAAGGAGGAAGGAGGAAGGAGGAAGGAGGAAGGGGAAAGGGGAAGAGAGAGAGGTTACTACGCGTACTCAGTTCTCCGATTTCTCGAGTTGTGAGAGGGTTGGCTTCCGACGAGATGCTTGCGGCGAAGGCTGGAAGCCGGCCTCCATGGTTGGGGCTGGCTGCGGCACTGTGGGTTGAGATCGCCGCTAGCGCCAGCAGCAATTTCCCGCTCTACTCTCCGGCGCTCAAGTCCGTGCTCGGTTATAACCAGCGGCACATCGCCCTTCTTGGTGTCGCCAACACCATCGGAGATAACTTCGGCATGCTCCCTGGGGTCGTATGCAACCGCCTCCCGCCATGGGTCGTCCTGCTCATCGGCGCCGCATCCTGCTTCGTCGGGTACGGCGTCATCTGGCTCGCCGTCAGCCAGACCGTGGATTTCTTGCCTTACTGGGTTGTAAGTGCAATCGATTTCTTCAGCTTATTTTGATTTATTTTTGCATTTGTCAAGCTACCGTTTGAGGATCTGTCTTTGCTGTAGCTAAGATACAGAATTTTCGTTTGGCTTGCCCCTGATTTGGAAAATTATAGAGTTAGGGAGAGTTATCTTAACCTAAACCCAAATGATAAGATTTTTTTTCTTTTGAAAGTTTTTGAGGTTATGCTAGTTTCAGAAAGGGTTTACTTCTTCTAACTGGAGACTTATATAACACATTAATGGTGAACAATGAGGTTACTTATTGAGTGTTAACATAAATCTGACACAATTTAATTAGGATGATGCAAATGAGATAAAATTAATTAATGGTGCAACTTCTATGACTTGAACTTATATATATATTAATCTAATTATATGCTAGATAACTGTCTAAAGCTCACTTGATTAAAGCACAGTTATGTTGCCAATAGAAGGTGGGGTGCTACAGAGTAAATAGCATTCTTCTTAGTGCAAAATAAGCTATGTTCATGCACTTAATGCCTTCTTATTACGGGAACATGTTGGTCATCTTATCTATTAGAGGATGAAGAAGCCATGGACAGATGCGTGCTCATGCGTGCTCATAGCCATGGACAGAAGTTTAGGCATTTTGTATGTGAGTTCCATAGTGTGGTGAAGAACCCTTTTGTTATCCCCTGGAGATCCAAGGTGGAAACATATCAACGTCATTGTTATTGTTGTAGTGGAGGGTTTTACAGGGCTAGGCCCATTATTTTTCCTTATTTGCATTGTTTGTGTTAAAATCTTTGTGTTCTTTGTATGTGTTCTTGGTTTATGTTTTCACAGGTTTGGAGAAGGAATTCCGCCTTTGCTTGTCCGGGTTGCTATTATTCAAGCTATAAGAAGTTCGACATACAGACAATTTTTCAATTATAAGTTTCTAGGAAGAATTTGCATAATGCTCAAGATTTTGCTCTTCGCCTGCTGCATGAAATTCTGTTGCTTACCTGAGCTTATCAATACACTTTGTCAAGATAAAATGGAATGGTCTAGCTATAATCTTTATGCTATCTTCTAGATAAACCTTGCCCTCGGTATATAAATGGGATTACACAATCATTGATTTTGGATCTTTTTGTGCCATTTTCTTTTATTTTTTGTCTTTATTTTTTTCTTCGGAACCCATTTGATTAACTTTTTATTTTTTTGTGGACTATTATGTTACTTGAGATATTTGATTATTGTATCCTTTAGACTTATGACCACTAATTATTTATTTGGTGCCTTAGAAATGGTTCTTTTGACCAAATAATCGCAACATGTGCATGCATGCTCAATTTCTGGCATCTAGATGGTTTGATACTTAATTGTTTGCTTATTCATTTGTTCTTAACCTTCTAATGTATTTTAAAGTTTATTCTTAGGATGTGATATGCTACCATTAGCAATAGGGATACTTTTTTTTTTTAAAGCAATAGGAATGACTGAATTACTACGTTTATGCATTTTTATTTTACTAATTGCATTTATAAAGTTTCGTATGGGCTTTTATTGTTTCATGCAAATTGTGATGGCATCTTTTAATTCAGTGCATAGTTTAAATTACACAAAAAACAAAAACAATATAAAAGTACTCATCCTTGGACCGTGGGATTCAAAATTAAGATGATTTTCAGCATGGTCTAAATTACGTAGGTGAATGGATTTGAATTGTTCAATGTTCTGTCCAGCTTCACAGAAATTGGGCCTTGCTCAATTTATAATGAGAGTGTTGAGGGTTGGGATAAGTCAGAAATCCTACCAGGAATACATAAATTTTGATGAAAAATGGTGCTTATTTTTTAATATCACAGTTGTCTTTAATATTCTAAAATATTGTGTGTTAAGACATAAAATTATTTGTCATTATGTTAGAATGTTTGCAATATGATCTGAAATTTAGTATTGATGGATGTACAATACTGAAGATATCTGAATTTGAATTACTATGATATGATTAAATACTGTTAATAAACTCTTGAGTGTTTAATGCTATTCGGTTAGCACAGCAAGCTTCTAGAATAGGCTTTTGTGATGTTCTTAGCCAACTGGAAAGTCTTTTGATATCTTAAAATTGTGAAATTAATGCTCCACTATGGTTTTAGGTTTTGAGAATCAAATTCAAATGTATACAGGATAGTTAATAATCATCAAGATGCTATGTTTGGTTCATTAACTTCAGGATATGCACTATTTCCTATGTAAGGTGCTCTGCCACTTATTTTACAGTGACTAATGCTAGCTCTTAGGCCTTCCCAAGAGGGGGAGTGGATTGGGAATTAAAAAGTTTTTTCAAATAAAATAGACTTACGAGGTTAAAAGCGAGTAAATGAAGCATACTTCAAAATATTTAAAGTAGAGAGAAAGCGAGTTAAGGCTAAAGAGATAATAGATCGAAATTGCACACAAAGAACAAACCAGTCAATTTCATCGAATTAATCGGATGACCTGTAAGTGTAGAAATTCAGACAAAATCGGTTGATTTAAAAATAATTTGAACTTATTTTTATGTTAAAATTAGATTTAATATATATTACTCAATTTTTAATACAATCGTTTTATAGTAGCTTAGCTCCCCATCTAATTTACCCTTGCGCTCCTTAAGTGAGAATTAAATTCGTTATCTCATTGGCTTTTTAACGGAAATCAAAGCCGAATAAGCCCGATTATAATCCCTTTGGCTTCTTATAGGAACCAAAGCTGAGTAATCCAAAATGACTTTTTGCATCGAGGGAAATTCTAATCCACCTAACTTCTCACTTAATGAGAACTAAATACCTCTACAAATGGAGTAAAAATAGAGCAAAGAGAGTTGCTAGTCTAACTAGTTAATATTACAAGTTGTGAACGAATAAAAAATTACAAATAGAGCTTTATACACATAGAGATTTGCCAGGAGATTATCTCAAAGAATATGCAATAACATAAACCTACTTACTTTGAGCACTTAAAACTTGTAGGAAACACAAAATCTGAAGCTAAAAGTATGAAAGAACAAGTAGAATACGTGTAACTTCAGTTTTTCGTTGAATGTCAATCAAGAAGTTCTCCTTTGGATGAACTTTTTCAAGAGAAATGCAGATTTTCGCAAGGAAGAAGTAGTATAACACTTAGAGCTTGAAAGAAGAGCTTGGGAGCAAGACTTACAAAATTTTTGCAAGTGTTGGAGGGTTGCCCGTTTGGTCAATAGGAAAAACGATATGGGTCGAGTAAAAATGCGCTTAATTCAAACTAATCAATTAGAGAATGCCATGTGCCCATGCGACCAATGAGAGGGAGGCAAGTGGAGGGCATTTTGGTCATTTCAAAGGCTTGAAATGTGCAAAAAAGGTCCAAAAAATAAAGTCCTAAGGAAGAAAAATGAAAGTTGAGCTTCACTTCACTTGAACTTGTCACTTTCCATTTTCTAAGGGACTATTAGCCTGTGAAAACATGCTTAGAAGAAAATTAATATTAAACTTAAAGTAATTATAATTATCAAAATCAATAGGGTTCAGCAACTAATATTTGCGAGCTTTCTCGTTTAAAATACTCTTAAGGTCATTGCAACTTTCTTAGTACTTGGTCATTGCACTGTTGTTCAATTGTCATTGTGATTTGGTCCACGTTTTTTGAGACATTGCACTGAGGTCTTTGACTTATACATTACGAGGTTGATTAATCCTTTCATCAATTTTTTGTTTCCTTTTAATTTACAGTTGCAATTACTTTAGTACCCTTCTGTCATTTACTTCATAAAAAAATTAATAGAAAAATGAAATTAGCAATATCTTCGATGCCAATGCACTTGATTGGTCTAGAAATCATCTGCTTTTGTTTCAGTGGCTAGGTTGGATAGAATTCTGATTCTTTTTCTTAGTGACCCGATGTGGGTTGATCTAGTTGGAAAGGCCTTCTTTGTTAGGGTGGGATGATTTTTAAGATGTAATTTCATACATATTTCGGCAGTTTTGATCATCTGTGAGTCAATGATGGTTGTTGTAGCTCAAGTCAATGTTGGTGTTGATGCTTGGGGGAGGGAAATTTGATGCAGGCAAGGTGGGAATTGCAGGAGAATATTCAGGGATGAATTTTTGGGAATTAGAGAGTGGAGTCTATGAATAGAATCCAAGTGAGAAATTGGCTTTGGGAAGTCATTTCTGAGAAGCTTTTCGACACAGAGATGAATAAGAGAGGAAAAGGAGAAGGGGAAGGTGAAAATGGTTGGAAAGAGATTAATAAGAGATGGAAAAGAAGTTGAAAATTGTAGGAAAGGTGGTGCAACTAGGATAGAGTACTCTCTGCAAAGTTCTCAAACATCAAAAGATGAATTTCTCAAAACAAATAAGTGAAACATGCCTTCACATAGGCAAAACATTCAATTTTATCAAACAAATGAATTGCTTTAGGTACTCCCTCCCTAACTTTTCTTATTGCATTAATAATTTTTTCTCCACTCCATGCTTGGCAGCTGTGGATAGCTACATGCGTAGCTACAAACGCAGGAGCATGGTTAGGAACTGGTGTCCTTGTGACCAACATGAGAAATTTCCCATACAGTAGAGGTACAGTAGCTGGCATTCTTAAGGGATTCAACGGTCTCAGTGCTGCAGTTTACACTCAAATTTATACTGGAGTTCTTCATTATTCATCAACAAGCTTGTTGCTTTTTCTTTCTCTTGGCTTGCCAGCCATTTGCCTCGCATCTATGTATTTCGTGAGGCCTTGCATTCCAGTTGCAGGAGATGATTCTTCTGAGCACGGTCATTTCTTATTTACCCAGATTACCAGTGTTCTTCTTGGCATCTATCTACTTCTTTCCACATTTTTCAACGATATGATTTCTGTATACAATTCAGTTATCTATATATTATTCAGTATAATGGTTCTCTTGCTACTTTCTCCCTTTGCAATCCCACTGAAGATGACGTTGCTCCCAAATAAGCACAAGAAGTCTGCTGTATTGAGTTCATCAGGATCATCTGATCAGTTAGCTCAGGAGGGTCGAGATAACTCTGAACCGTTGCTTTCTGTGTCTTCATCAACAACAAACCTTGGAAGTTTGCAAGAGCTAGATGATTCTTCAGATGTGAATATACTTTTGGCTGAGGGGGAAGGTGCTGTACAGTTAAAGAAGAGGAGACCAAAGAGGGGAGAAGATTTTACATTCCGTGAAGCCTTGATTAAAGCAGATTTCTGGTTATTATTCTTTATATTTTTTCTAAGCATAGGTTCAGGAATTACAATGTTCAACAACCTGGCTCAGATAGGGATAGCTGCAGGTGTTGATGATGCTACTATGTTGGTGTGCCTTTTCAGCTTTTGCAACTTTGTTGGCCGGCTTGGTGGCGGTTCTGTATCAGAATACTTTGTGAGGTAATTCAGATTTGAATTTTTAGCATCTTTTTACCTTTAGTATAATACCAATGCAACTCAACCAAAAAAGAGATACACTTGTAGAATGGGTCAATGGGTTTTATGTATTGGATCCAACTATCAGCTAGTTTTTCCCTATATCCAATTATCAGTTCACCTAATTTGATAAAACTTCATTTCAAATTGACCCATATGTAACTCGAACCTATATCATTTGACCCAAATTAACTCTCAAGCATGTTGTTTTTTGCTCTTTTCATATTTTTAACTATTATTCCATTTAGCCAATATGTATTGAAACTAAAATCATGTCTCAAAACCTTGCTCACACGAATAGCTCTTGCAGATCGAAAATGCTCCCTCGGTCATTATGGATGGTTTTCACTCAAATAATCATGGCCTTAATGTATCTCCTATTTTCCTTGGGACTCAACAGTACTCTTTATGCCTCAACTGCACTACTTGGTATCTGCTTTGGAGTCCAATTATCCGTACTGGTGCCAACTGAATCCGAGCTATTTGGCCTGAAGCATTTCGGAATTATTTACAACTTCATGCTGTTGGGAAATCCTATTTCGACTCTATTGCTCTCAGGCACACTTGCAGGCTACATTTATGATAAAGAAGCAGAAAAGCAGGGTAGAATTTTATGCGTTGGCCCTAGTTGTTTTGGTGTCACATTCCTTGTTTTAGCTGGAGTGTGTGCTTTGTCATCTGTGCTCAGTGTGATCTTGACCCTGAGAATCAGGCCTGTTTACCAGATGCTTTATTCCAGTGGTTCGTTTCGGCTTCCTAGAAGTTCTGATCATTAGGGGACTTATTGCCTTCAAAACTTGCTAGCAAAAGTTATCATTTAATATCTGCATGAACTCTTATTTACAATATTATAAATGGAAAGCTATATTTGAAACTGGTGAAATGGTATAGGATCTATTGCTCAGTATGTGATTCATGAAATTTTTGAAATGGGGGATGTTTTACTAATATTACCGAATTCTATTCTGCTAAAATATCTTCGCTTGAATTTTTCTACAAATTGTTTTAAGTGCATTTCGCAGTTGTATTCATTGTGGTCTTTACTGCAAGAATTGGCCCCCTTTCTCATATGCTTTATTCTAGCTGTTCATTTTGGCTTCCTAGAGTGGTGGAGATACCACGATCGATCTTCGATTCATTCTTAGTAGAGTTTATCGTCGACGGCCGAGATCTAGCTGCACTGCTTCGATCTGGATTGACTGACTGTCAGGACAAATTTGGAAAGATGGATGTTACGGATTGCTGACTTGGTGATTGGAAATCTTTCAATTCATTCTAATTGATTGGAGATTTCATTTTTGGCTGATTTTATTTTCCGTATTTATTCTGTATTAGTTATTTCTATTTCTATGATTATTATTTTAGGCATATCTGGTATTTCCTCGTTTGTGTGAGAAAATTATTATATTATGTTTTTTTTTATTTAGTTAGTTTGTACGGAGGTCTATATAAATTCCCATTGTTATTCTTATTTTTCTAATGTTAAATGAAAATTGTCTTCTCTCTTGGGGTTGTTTGATTCTGAAATAAATCGATATCCCGGATAGAGAAGGGCTTAGGCTTTGGGTGAGAATCCCTAAACTCCACTCGCTGAAGCTCATTCCCTCAAGGATTCCATTCATCTTGCACCCCTCTCAGCATTCGCCTTGTTTCATTTTGTTTATCTAATCATCATGCTTGCAAGCCGTGCTCTTGTGAATAGCTCGCCTTCTCCGGCCTGGTTGTGTCGCCGCCCACTCAGGTCACCTGACCGACGCACTTGTGTTGTCTTTTTGTCTGGTGCGCCCACATTGCAGATGACATGCTCGCCCCGACTCCATCTGACGCGCCCGCCCCTACGCAGCCCGTCGCGCCTGCGCCCAACGTCGAACCCAGTTGCTGAGCCCTAGAGAAATTACAAAGTAGTCTTTTAATTTTGTGACCCAAATACGAATTTTAATAAATCATTTAATCTGATTGAGTTGAATATTATGGAAATTTTTTGCTAGCTTAAGATTTGCTCAAATTTATTTCACCTATGTGACCTGTCATTATTGAGTGTAAATTTAATTATTGTTAGTTAAATATTGTGAAAAACCTGCAATCCTGTTCCTCGATTCTAATTTGTTGAAAACTTAATGGCTCTCTAATTTGATTTGATAATTTCTTCGATTACTTTTTATCCTATTTATTTAAAATTTTTAAACAAATTAGTTTTGTGAGTTTAGTTAATTTTTCAGTCATTATAAAATTAAATTTTAAAATTTTTGCATTAATTTATGAATATTCTGTTATATATTTTGTTGATTTTTAAAACTGCATCACTATTCATTTGTCTTTCATCATAGAGTTATTCCTATGAAGTTACTTGAAAAAAAAAGTACCATTTTCATAATTTTTGGGTGAAATGGTGTATGTTCAATGATGGAATCATTTTGATTTTTTTTTAGGTATGGTTTGTTTTTTTGGATTAGATGTGATTGTACCTTTGCTATTATACTTTTGAATTAACCGATTTGACAAATATAAAGTATTATTTAATTCGAGGGTTGAATTTTAGATAAGAAAAAAAAAATATTTTAGAGGTTTAATATAAATGAAATTTAGTTTAATATTAAGAAGTGTGTAAAATATGAAATAAAGTTAATTCTAATATTCGTATTTGTGTTGGATATGAAATAAAGTTGATTTTTACAATTAAAATTTATATTCGACCAAAAAAAAGCTTAAACCAAATGAACCCTAAGAAAATTATATCTATGCTTTGTGGTCTTGATTGTTAAGTCAGATCTGTTTTCCTGAAGCCTTGTTCAAGTGGTTTATTTTAGCTTCATGGAAGTTTCACAAGAATGGTTCATCATCTTAGTCAGTGCTAGAAGAAGATTGTCATGTCAAAATGTCGAGAAAATATTACACCTATGATGATGATGATGAGTTTTTCAGGAGACGTTGCACAAATTGTGTGTTAGTTAGCGCTATTGTCAAAGATCATGCTTGTGTCACAATTTACAACATATTGATAATACTAAAACTCCAAGAATATTCTTTAATTAAGATCTTATACAATTTTAAAAGAAAATTATCATACTTCTTTTGCATGCCTTCACCACTAGTCTTCAAAACCATGATGGATCTTTGATGTGCATGCTTACACTCTTACTCTCCTCTTATAGTGGTAGCAACAAAATCACATAATGTCTTGTCGTTACTCTTCATGGCTTCTTTCATTGCTTAAGTTAACGTCACTATCTCAGTTAAGTCGCTTGCACAACGGTTTTGGCGAAAAGTTGATGTAGTCATTCTCGCATAATGACCCGTGATCCTTTGTATATTCTAAAAGTATTTCGCTTTCTAATTTAGATATCTCTTATTGAGGTATTACTTCCTTGAGGATTACTAATTCTCATCCTAGTTGTTGATATTTTTTTCTTCAGGCCTGACATTTCTACGAAGTTTTTCTTATATGATATATCAAACCTCAGGCTTAATCCTCTATCAAAGTTCCTCGTCATCTAGGGTTCAAAGCTTAGATGTCAACTTGTCAAAAACAATAGTTCTTTGACTTTCTTTGATTTCTTGCCGAACTTTCTCTTTCACTCTTACAAGGAGGGATGTCACAACAATCTTACCCTCCCTACCTATGAGAAACGCTCAAGTTTTGCTACTTTCCTTCAGTCCTTTAACTTGGTTGTTAGTTTGGCGAGCAATTCTAAAGAATTCTCATCGGTATGCAAGTTTTCGTTTCCGAGCAGTCTTCACTAATGGACATTTTGATCAGGTCCAGAAACCTCCTGAAGGCTCAGCTGAAGAAGGGCCAGGGGCAGATCATTAGTACAAAAAAAGGGCCACTTCAGGCCACCTCTATAGAAAACACCCAATTTTTTTCTTGAATGCCAATTCAAATGGATTATTATTTAAATTGCACATTATGACGATTAGAAAATAGATCAAAGAAAGTAGAATTATGTAATTCACTGTTACATATGGATCTGTGTTGCCGCATCTGGAACGTACACGTGAAGGCGTACGTGGCATTGGCGTCACAGGCGCTCAGCGACGAACGAGAGGGATCTCAAGATGAAAGGCTGTTGTCGAAGAGCTCACAACAAACTACCCGTATGCAACATGAGGTATAGGACTCCATACCGCCTTTAAGAGGCATGGCCTCCCCTCCTCCTGGATACTACTATCCATAAAGCCGAGGCCATGACGCGTCAGCCTAGCAGACATCATTGACCTGACACCAACACTGGAGCCTATTCCCTTGAAGTGACTTTCCAGAGACCAGATCAGAGTATAAAACCTCATTGTAACAGGGAGATCAAGCGGATTCTTTTTGAATTCTCTGTCTGGACTTTCCTCAACTCCTTTTTCTTCCCCCACCTCATTGTAATCAACTTGTAAAAAAAGCATACATTAGTGGAAACCTTTGAAGCCGCCCGAACGGCGCCGTAGTTTTTCCGCTTAGTCGGTTTTCCACAAAAAAAACCTGCCTTTGATCTTCTGGTTGATCTCGAGCTTCAACATTCACACGGAGAATAAATCTTAATATATGATTTAAATAGTATGATATGCGTATGCAATAATTTATAAAGAAGCTTCATCGAAGCCCCTCGAGGAATCCCTGCAATGGTCTCGTAGGCCTTTTCCTCTTCTCCCTGGTTGGGCCTGTAAGAAGGGCATGCTAAAGGCTCATCTTATGGATTGTAATTGCTGAGGAGAATTCAGTCATAAAAATTGTTCAGTTAGCTGCTAGATCAGGATGATAATAACTAAGTCTTTCATCCCATTAAATATCATCAGTTATATAAATTATTTGTTTATATTATATGTTATCAAATAAAATTTTCTAGTTATTTCTTTATATTTTTTATTGTGTTTTTTTTTAAAAAAATTCTTACTCTTTTTACATTAACTAAAATCTAATAATTTAACTCTTCTTACTAGAACTAGAACGTCAATCAGTTTATGATATATATATATATATATATATATATATCTCCAAACATTTAAGCTAACTCAAGATTAACATGATTATAATTTTTTAAAAAGTATTTATTTGTAAAAGTTGATTTTAAAATTAAAATTAAATTTGAATAATATATTTTTGGGCAAATTACACCCAGTCCTTGACTTTAAGGGTTATTATCACACAGGTCCACATTTTTTAAATTATAATATCGGGGTCTTTAGGTTTTCAAAAATCATCTGGGTCCTTTTTTAATTTTTTTATTATTAAAAAATATTAAAATTACCATTATACCCTTACCCTTCTTCTCTCCACGAGATCCAGCAGCCGCGCCGTCACCGTGCCGCCTCTGGCGGCCTCTCGCGGCCTCACGACCTCGCCGGCGGCCTCGCGCGGCCGCACGACGAAGCCGGGGGCGGCGTCACGCTGTCCAGCGACACTGCGCCACGGCCACTGCGCGCGCAGCCTCGCACGACCGCTAAGAGCGCAACGGCGCGAGGCTGTGCAATGACCGCGCGGCTGCCAGATCTGGTGGAGAAAGGGAGGGTAAGGGTATAATGGTAATTTTAATATTTTTTAATAATAAAAAAATTAAAAAAGGACCCAGATGATTTTTGAAAACCTAGGGACCCCGATGTTAAATTTTAAAAAAGTGGATATGTGTGATAATAATACTTAAACTCAGGAACCTGAATGTAATTTGTCCTTTTTTTTTTTTTACTAAGGTCTTATTTGTTTGACCGTTAAAAATTAAACTGGTTTAATTTAAATCAAGCATATCACATCACATAAAATTTAATATTAAAAATATAATTTTATTTTACATCCTACACACATTACTAAAATAATAACTAATTTATATCACTATCACATATCCCAACATAATAACTAACTTTATATCACATCTCTCACATATCTCAATATAATAACTAACTTTATTTTACATTATTCACATCTTTCAATAAAAAAATATCTTTATTTAAGTTTAATTTTAATTTTATAAACAAATAGGCCCAAAATTTACGTATAATGTGAAATATAGTTAGTTATTATATTGATATTCGTAAGAATACATATAAGAGTTACTTTGATGTATGTAGGATTTGAAATATATATAAATTTAAATATTAAAATTTATATATGAAGTGATATATTAAGTAAAAAATTAATAAAATTAATTTTAATATGGTAAACACAAAACTGATTTTTAAAAAAATTTATGCGACTTTGGAAAAAATTAATATTTTCTAGATAGCAATAGATCAAACATAATTAAGGAGAGAGCACAATTTAAATTGTTAACTTGAGAAACATTGAGATTTCCATGCCGTCACCCTTGACCTCAAGCACCAAGAAGCTATTTCCCTTTGGCCTTATTAACTCCGTTTGTCTAGAAATTTAAAATTAACCTGGTTTAATTTTAACCAGGCATATCACATCACACATAAAATTTAATATTAAAAATTAAATTTATTTCACATCCTACACATATTACTAAAATAATAACTAACTTATATCACATCCCTCACATATTCCAACATAATAACTAACTTTATATCACATCCCTCACATATTCCAACATAATAACTAACTTTATTTCACATCATTCACAACTTTCAATAAAAAAATATCTCTATCCAAATTTAATTTTAACCTTCTTAAATTTAACCTTACAAACAAACACACCAGTGGCAAAGACGGATCAAACGAACTCTAAATCGAATGTGAGTTTTAGCGAGTTTAAATTTTAAAGAATATTTAATTCGATGTTATCTTGAAGTTACACCATATTATTGAGATGTCATTTAGGGAGCGTTTGGTTTGTTGTTATTTTGTTGTTATTTTGGTGTTATGTTATGTAATGTAGATGTAATCTTTTGACTAATAATTTTATAATATAATAGAAGATTATTTATAGATATCATTAAATCAAATAATTACTTTCTCTAAATAATATAATATAATACTAAGATAATATTGAGCTAAACGTCCCCTTAGTTCAACTTATATAATAAAACTTTTTAGGTAACATATCATTAAAATAATATCAGACTAAATGCTCGCTTAGTTATTCCTTTCAAATTTTGTAACGTAAGTTATATGATATTTTCAGCTTGCTCAATCAAGGTGGTCCTTAAAAAATTAAAAATTATTTATTTTGAAAATGACCCTAGAACATGACGTTAAAATAATATTAGAAGATTTCTTTAAAAAAAAATAACAATACTATTAGAAGACGTAACGTTATATCGAAGGTCAACATGTCAACTGAGTTTGCTCTGCTAGTGCGTTTTTCTTATATAAAACTTGGGATGCAAATGAAGTAAATTTTTCTAAATTTTCTATTCATCTTAGTCTTTTTTTTTTTATGGTATTCATCTTTCAATTCTTAAATATATCAAATGGACTCCAAAACATTCTAATCATATAAAATTAATCTCTCAATTATAAGATTTAATTTTTAACTATCCTCATTTTAACTAAAATTAAATCAATCTTATCATATAACATAAATATTAATTCGTCTCTTTAAACTCTAATCATTAATTAAAACGTTAAAAATTGAATCCTAAACTTTAAAAATTAAATAATAAACTCTAAAATCTAAACTCTAAACCTACACATCTAAATACAAAATTTTAAAAAATTGCCTTGTTCAGTAAGATTTACATTTTTTTGGTTAAATTAGACGGTTATAATTAAGTTAAAAGTTTAACTTTTTTTAATTGTGACTCTAACTGGAAATTTTATTTTTATTATGTATAAAGTATGTTTTTTTAACTATCTTTATTGTATATTATGAAAGTTAGACTATATGTGATTATACATAATCAAAATGAAATATTTTACAAAGTTGTTATACGAAAAATCATCACCTTAAAGCGTGAAGCGATTTAAAAGTGTTCATCAAGGTAAAATGAGTACTAGCTTACTGGGTGCAAGTCGAATCCAGGATAGAATTATTTAATACGATATTTTCTCGTTTTATCGAGAAGGTGTACACACTATAAAAAATTTATATTTTAACTAGGAACAACGAGCAAATTCACCTTGCTAATATGGCAACATACCATTGCTGTCCTTATTTTATAAGGGAAAAGTTTCATTATCGAATCCCTCGTTACAGAATGCTTCATCCCTTTGTTATTAATTTTCCTAGGGCAAGGGAATCACATTCTGGTTAAAATAACTCTATGATAATATATATATATATATGGTTAATAAAAAAAAATTCATATTATAAATTATCAATTAGCAATAAGAATAATAAGGACAAATATTCCTTCGTCATTGATGAGCTTATATTTGAGATTAGCAAGAAAGCATCCGATTATTACAATAACACATTGAAAAAAAAATTAGCAAGAAAAATTATATTTTTGTTATTAGCGACATTAACAATAACAAATTTCATTGTCATTGGATAACTATAGCCGCAAATATTGATAAGGAGACAAACAAAGCCTCATCAAGGCTAAAAGAGAAGCCTCAGCCAACAAGATAGAAGGCAGAAATTAAGAACTGGGGTAGATTCCTGTGTAGAAAAATATAAGATAAAAAAAAAATTTCAAACAATTAATTCAAATTATTATATATGCCAAACTAAAACCCAGCTGGAGATCAAAGCAAAAGAATAGAAAGTACTGCCTTTTAGCTCTTCAAGTAAAAGCAACAAAAGGTCTAGCAAATTGAATCTCCTTTCCAAATTTTCTGCACTTTAAAGCAAAACAAAATAAATCCTGATCAGATAAATTCCAAAGCAGAGCAACCAAATTAATCTGATTGCCCAAAGACCCCAGATCTAAAGAATCAGAAAAATAAGCTAAAGTATCAACAAATCATGATAACTGAGAACCAAAAATGTGGGCCTGTGGCCGAAGAGGACAGGGAGTGATCGCCAGATACGGCTCCTGATCGTCCCATATCTCTCTACTCAAAATATAGAGGCTTTTTTTAAGGCAAAACCATGAGGCTAATGATAAAAAATTTCATAATTAAGCATGCTTGAGCTAGAGTAGTACTGAGATGGGTGACCTAGTTCAAGGACGAACCAGGCGGAAGCTAGTGGGCCTATACACATTTTGGGGCAAAAACTATAAAGCTAATGATAAGAAACTCTGAGTTAAGCATGCTTGGGCTGGAGTAATATTGGGATAGGTGACCTCCTGGGAAGTACTCAAGTCACGCAATTCTCTAAAGCTAAAGCATATAATACCTTTACATTTAGATCACAGGATGTTACAAAAAATACAAAGAATCAGTGTAAAGACAATTTGTAAAAGCATGCCAAGCAAAAGAAGAAAATTTGGCTCGAAAATTTTGCATCAAAATATAATTGCAAGCCTGATGAACATCCCTTTACCTTCTCAAAGCATTCCAAGTGTCTTTAAATGAGGAGTAACCATTAACAAAAAGATCCCAAATAATTTTATCTTGATCATAAAAAGGAATATTAGTAATGTTAGGAGGCATTGGTCCAAATTAGATGTACCCCATGTGCCATTATTTTCAAGGAAAAATGAGACATTTCTATCACTCATGAATAAACTTGAAACCACAAATAACATTAGTACTCCATTTGTCCAACCAAAAAGAAATCAGACCTCTACCAATGATCCACTTGATGTGTGGTTCAACAATTAATTGTAATATCTATAATTTATTAGATAATATAAAATAAAAATATCCGACACATAATACACAAAATTTTTAGTTACATTTAAGTGTTTTAAAAGTTACAAAATATATCTATTGGATGTATAGCCAGTATTTCAAATTAAAATTTTAAATTACATTTTTAAGCATATACATGTATTCATAGTTTTTTTTAATGCTTATTCATAGACTTTTAGTATAATTAGCACTATTAAGATGATTCTCACGTCTGGTAACTATAGAAATGAATGCATAGGAGCTAGTCCACGTGGTAGCCATGTTGAGAAAAATGAGCACCACTTGAGTACAAATAGAAGAAGAGATTTTGTAACTGTCAGATGATGAGATCGTGATAGTGCATGTTGATCGATAACTGATAGTTTGTTTGCTGACGTGTGCTCGACGGAGTTATCTATTTTTAAGATGTTGAATGATGTTACAAAGCCGACTAATGATAGTTGGAAGGTGAGGAGCCAGGTTGAAGATTCCATCATTGGTCTGGGTCGCTAGACTTGCTTTAGGTATATTCCCAAAGGCACATGTAGGGCTTGGATGCTATAAAAGAATTTTAGAATTAACAAATTAAATTGAAAGTAAAGTGATAGTCCAATAAAAAAAATACTATATTTGCATGATGTATTATTAAAATTGTACGTTAGATTTATTTTTTTGGATTTACTTCTCAACTGATATGTATATTCCACATACGTGAAAAATAGAAATAAATTGGTATAACTTTAATAGTATATCGTGCATATGTAATAATTCAGTCTAACGATAACTTGATTAGTTATTCGATGAAAAAATTAAGAAAACACCACAAATTAATTGGATAACGTTTTTTGATAAAATACTAAAATAGAATTTATAAACCCAACCCAAATTACTGTGGTAAAGCCGTTGATGCTGTGATTGATGATGAAATAATTTGAAATTGAAAATATAATTCATTTAATAAATTTGTAGAGTTACACATCTCTAATATTTAACAATACATGATTTTAAAACTATTTTTAAATTTAATCTAATATTTAAGGGTTATTTTTTTTGAAAACTATTTAAGTTATTACATAAATTAACTTATAAATAACTTTTAGATTACTTTGTTTAAATGTTAAGCTACATAGCAATAGTTTAATTAAATTTTCATTCTTGAACATTGCTAAATAATTAGTTGTTAATCAGTGCATTAAAAATTAGATCATTATTAATCAGTAATATAAAAATCAGATTATACAGCTTAGTTAAATAAGTCTATCCGGTCCAACTATTAACTTACTCGTCATTCAATCCAGTTGGATATCAAAAATAAATTATATATCATATCTATTGACGGAGAGAGATGAAAGTTCTGAGAAATAGCGATATGCAATGTTTCTAACTCAGAACGTTGGCCCAAAGGAGGAGCCAAGATTCATCCAGCAAAATATACAAGAATACAAGATGATTCAGAGATAACTTTCTTTATGTCCACTGGAGAGTAAATAAAAAAGTTCCAGTAATACTAAGAAAGGTTTGGTAAAGGACCAATACAAGAAAAAAGAAGAAGAAAAGAGTACAAGCTTAGTCTTTAATGATCGTTAGCTTGATCTTGAGTCGACTTATTTTAAATGAATGTCCTATCTCTGGAGTTTTACCAGAAATATTTATAAATGAGTTGCAGCGGAGTTCAGTGAAATTTCGGGCTGGAATATCATAATTGTCGGCTCTATACTGTCGGCCTTACTATTGCCGGCTCCAGGAAGATCGTCGATAGTGGTAAAGGCACGCAGGTCCTCGACCTGTATGGTTGGCGGGAATTTATACTTAGTGAAAATCGTGCTGATGTGGCAATCTCCATCAGGCTGTGGGGCAGCGACTACTATGGACGGATAATGCTCGTGGACGATATTATTAGGAGCAGTGGATGGCCAAACATCATGGCTGATGTTTTTGAAGGAAGGTGGATAACCAAATATCGTGGCAAAGTGTGACGTCCCTAGCCGTCACACTAAAATTTTATCTAAGTTAGGGGAGACGAAAAATTAAATCATCAGCGGAAGAAAACTAAATAGATCAAAAGCTACTACAATAGTTCACAATACTATAACTTAGAACAGAATTAAACATTCAACTAAAGCAAATGAAACAGAACTACTATAGTCTCAACCGAACACATAAGCAGATAAGTCACTCTCTAAGGAAATAAAATAATAAATTAATTGTTCTCTTGACTGACATTCTCCCCATTCCCATGATTAAGTGCTTCAGTACCTGCCACGTAAGTGACAGAGTCCGTTAGAACAGACTCGTAGGTTGTACACTAACAAAGCCTTTAAATAAAAATATTAAACAACAATAATAATAATAATAATAACAACATGGTGACATAATATAATAAGAATAACAAACAATTAAACATATATAACATAGGTTTTTAATTAAGCATGCATGTATGATAAAGAAATGGAATAACACAGCATGAACAATAATTATGAAACATACATAATATAATTTGCATAGCAAGTACAACATCAGCATATGAACAGAATCGATGAAATAAAATAAGTAATGGATAAATTTCTTTTTATTAATTTCACTTTTATCTTTTGGGCCCGTGATTTCTCGTACTACGCCTCAGCTGCCTTTTACATCTTTGGGGATCGTCACCCCCCATGAATAGCCCTCTGTAGGCATATCCAATGGACGCCGTCGCGCCAAATATCATGTGAGGACCTCTAGTGGACACGTATCCACAGCAGACACGTATCTGCTTTGGGGATCGTCACCCCCCATGACAGTCGGAAACTGCCAATGGACGCTGTCGCGCCAAATATCATATCATATGCTCGAGCTAAGGCAGGTGCGTAATCCCACAGAAATCACATTTAAATTTAATCTATTGTCGCATTAAAATTCTTATATTTTACTTTGTTAAATTGGCAAGTCCATACACTTGCTCAAATATTAATTAATTTCATATAATCAGTTTGTGCACTTATTTACCCACGCAAGCCCGTACACTTGCCCTTCTAGTGGGCGTCACATTCAATGAATAATTATCCAAAATTACAGCAAAATCTCAATCAACTTATATATCATCATTTTTAATCATGCTTATAAATAGAAAAATTTCAAGTTTACATTTCATGCTCTGACAAAGAATCCATATGCAATAATAGGCATTAATCATGTAATCTAATAATTAATTATGTTTAATGTAGGAAATCACAAACGCATGGCATAAAATCTCTCATACAATATTTTTAACTATATCTTTTAAAAACTAATAACAAGGTGATACTCACGCAAATTATACATCTAATCTATCGATTTAACATATAAAATCAACCTTTTTCTCAAAATAATTTTTATATTCAGATATTTAATTTAAAATAGCAAAGTTAGGATAAAACCTACCTCGAATTCACCATGATCTTAAGTTTTCTTGAGATTCGAAAAGAAAGGATCACTCCAAATTGCTAGGTCCGGTCCAAGGCGTAAGAAAACGTGTAGATCGAGAAGAAGATGAAGAAGAATCGTCGATTTTGAGGGAGATCCGATCACTTTCTCTCTCTATCGCGTCACTTTCTCTCTCCTCTCTCTAGGCCGGCGGCGGTTATGGGAGCGGAAGAGTTGAATCGTTGTTTTGGGTGAGAAATGCTATTTCTTTCCCTAAATAATAATCTGGGGTAATTTTTCTTAGCCTTAATTTAAGGAGGTGGTTATGGATATTTATGGGTTATTAGATTCATTGGATTTGAATTTTAAATAATCAGATTTAATTAAATTAAATATTAATTTCAGCCATTTTAAATTTTTGAATCACAAAATAAATATTTCATATTTCATATATTTAATTTTAAATGCTTAATTTCTCATGAATAATATTAATTCCTCGTAATAAATTTAATTAATCAAAAATTTAAATTTAAATTTACCGGGATGTTACACAAAGATTAGAGATAATTTGGGGGTGATCAAACCTCATGATCAAGGTTAGAGATATGCAAAAATAAAATATGATTAGTAAAATATTGTAATCGATGAATAAGCCATCGTGTACAATAGTAAAGAGTGAAAGCCTTTAGATGCCACATATATGTTTGAGATTCAATACTGAATTCAGGTGTTAATAATATCTAATTAAAATAGTTCAATAATTGAAAAATTAATTTATTCTTATAATGCTAACAGCAGTTTAAGAATGAATAATCAGTTATTAATTAGATCCAGTTTTTACAAATTTGCTACTAATTAATTGTAAATTTTCATTCTAGTTGTCTTTGGTATTGTTCTGTAATTTAATTTTTACATTCGTACCCAGATTCTTATCCAGTGACCGGTGTAACCGTGTAGGCCGCCTTCGCTGCTGCAACTATACTACTTTCCTAAAGGAAGCTCTTTCGCTTATAAAGGAGACTCTTCTCCTTCCTTCGTGCTCACGATCACAGAAGCTAGGGTTTTGCTTTATTGTTAGATTCCTCCCTGGCGCGCTCGCTCGACCTGTCTCTCCGGATGTCGCGATCTTCAACGGAGACAGCTCGAAGGGCGGCGCACGCCGGATCATGGTACACTGACAACGGTATTTGATGCTTTTTCCTCCTGCTTGTTCCGTTTCGTGTTGAAGATGTTTTCGATCTGTAGATTTAAGGAGTCGGTAGGAATCTGTTCCTTTTTATGTATATTTTCCTGGATTTCGTTTTTTTTTTATTTGATGATTGCTAAAGTCGGGAGTGCGCCAGATTTGTTCGCCTGATATTTTAGACAAATATATATTGTTAATTTTGTATGTGCAATCGAGTCACTCTGTCACGATTGAGTAATGTGCGATAAATCATATATACTGGAATGGATCGCAAAGACAGACCAGTGTTGTCTCTAGCAAGAATTCATCTTGTTTACTCTATAAGAAATTGATCTCGCACTTCTGTGAACTAAAACAGTGAAACTTCATGCAGCGTGCTTGCATAATTTCATAAGAGTTGCTGTTTTCTTATCTACTTTTGTGAAACATAGAGTGAAGAGGGAGTATGGTTCATAGAAGATTGCTAAATATAATCGGTACTAGATAATAATGCTAGTAAGGTGTTAGGTATTATAACAATCCTATGGCTTATGTAGTTTGTTGCATGCATCTAAATGATTCACTGATTGCGGCTGAGAAGTATTTTTTGAAATATCGGTACTGATTGTTGCTGGGAAGTATTGCTGGATACAAAATGCACTGACAGAGAAGGATTGCTTCTGGTGATTAGTGGAGTATGCATAGATGGTCTGATTTGATTTGGAAATGTTATTAGCCTATCTAGTTTTATTAAAGAAACTGTCAGATCACTTGTCCTCTCTCTCTGTCTCTCTGTGTGTCTATCTATGCTATATGTTTGTCTATACATTCATATGTATATACATACATATAGTTTTTTGCATGTATCTAAAAGCTTCTGTAATTTCTGCTGGCAAGTAATGCCTGCAACAATATGCACAGACAGAGAAGGATTCCTTCTGGTGATATAGTGGAATATGCTTAGATGGTATGATTTGAGTTGGAAGGGATATTTATCTTCTCTAACTTTTATCTTCTACTTGCCTATTTACAGACCTACTTGCCTCAGTGGTTGTACATTATATAGTTTGTTCAGCGTGGTGCTTAATCAATACTAGTCTAGATGCTTTACTGAAAAATTGACCTCAGCTTGTAAACTTGAAGCAGGTTTGCATGTCTCTATGTGCTCTTCTCTTTTAGGAAAATTAGGACAGATACTCCTTTTCTTAGTGTAGAATTGTGTAATCATGACAGAGTGTTCGAGGGATCAGTTATGTGGGTCTCTGAAAACTTTTTGCAGGTATAATGTGTTTATTTCAAAATCTCTTAGAATTTACATCATACAAACTACCAGCAAAGTATATTATAATGTTTGACTCTGAGTTGGGTCATGAATTTTTCTTTGAACCAATTGATTTTGTCTTTTATTGCATTTATCCGATCTCAGAGGGAAAAAGATGTTAATTGTTTTTCGCTGGATAATTGAAATTGATCTGATTAGAAGATATGAAAGAGAGAGGTTCTATGTGGACTTTTTTCATTGAAATATCTGATTATGCTCTAATCAGCAAAAAAACTGGGAGAGGAACTCGATGGATGGCTTAGAGCAACAGGTTTGTCGAAATCTCCAGATGTTAGAGGCATTATTGCGCCGTAAGTTCTCATGGAAACTCTTCTGGATATTCACGTATTATCTTCTTTATCTTCTGTTCTTTGAACATCTGCTATATTTTTAATTGCATTAAAACTGCAGGCATGCTGGTTATTCATATTCTGGTAGGTGTGCAGCATATGCCTTTGGTAACATAGACCCTAAGAATATGTACGTTTTTTCTCTCCACTGCAATTTTTTAATCCGTGTGCTTCTTTTTATTAAGAAGAAAGTCGACAATGGCCCTAATTATGCATTGCGCTTTGCATGAGGATTGTTTTTCTTTATGCCTTTTGTTTCATTAACATATTAACTGTGTGACAGGTGTGCATTCGTAGTTGTGTACTAAAATCTAATGCTTTTGCTTAATGTAGGAAACTAGTTCAAATTTCTTTTTCTGAATTTGTTTGTGTAATGCTGCTTCTGTTATTAAGCTTAGAAAGTATAAATTGCATCTTCTTCAACTTTTCTTCAATTTGAAGCCAAATATTGTTTTTTTTTATAGAAGCTAAATATTGTTTTTTTTTTTAAATAGAAGCCAAATATTGTTTTTATTTGGACACCAAGGTTACTATTTCTTTAAACTTGACATTGGCTTTCAGAAACCCATGTTATATTACTGACATCAGTTTTTTAAGTTGCATACATTCGTTGTCCTACTTAAAATATAATTACACATCATGCTGGTAATGAAATGTATGTGTTGCATGTTAATATATATCTTTTTTTTCTTTTTATGCATGCATATATTAACATGTTTACATATAACAATCAGATATGTATTGATTCAAGTGTAAACACATATGCATATAACGAGTCCATCAGAGTGAGTTCAATTCGAGTCACAAGAAAATCGAGCTGATTTTAAATTATGTTAGAAATCAAGAGATTATATATTTTTTGAGTTATGGAGATAATTGCCTACCCTACATTTTCACAAGTTCAGATATTCAGTGTCTATAGCAGTCAAGGCACAGATTAGTAAACAAATTTTAGTCCCTCAATTTCTCAGTAGTTAAGCTGTATTTATAAAATGCTTGAGAGAAAATTGTCTATATAATTGCTCGGTTAAAAATTGTATTTATAGAAAGCTTCGTGCTAATGTGTTGTATATGTTTTATCTGACAAGATTACTAATAGACGGTAGCCTGTTAGTTTTGGAGGCCATTGACTCAAAATTTTAGCATGCTAGTGAATCTTGTGACTAGGCTAATATATATGCAAACTATCATTGCAGTTCAAGGGTGTTTCTTCTTGGTCCTTCCCACCATTATTACACTCCTAAGTGTGCTCTTACTACAGCTGCTATCTACAGTACACCTTTGGGAGACTTGCCCGTTGATCTAGAAGGTACCAATATTTGGTTTTTCTAGCTTGATCTTTTATCTATTTGCATAATCATTTCTTTCACAAGAAGTGTCAAAAAAAGATTAGCAGACTGGCCTTAGGATCGATCCAAACCTGACCCAAACTTTTAGTTTATCCGGTACCAAGTCAGTTAATGAATGAGGCCACCATTGTAAGGCGAATGTGAGAGTATGGATTTCAGTCAGCGTGCCAACCTGACCATCCATTTATGTAGTTCAAAATTTCTAAAGATATGGAATATAACCAGTTTCGGTTCAAACTAGACCCCATCTCTTTTAAGCAACAATATGAACTACAGGAAAGCCTGATCTCAAACTATGTGAAGCTCCGACCTGTTTAAGAAATAGGTCAAAAATGATGTTGCCTAAACTCTTGAGACAAATAATAATTGGGACCAACCTAAATCCAAAATTACCTACTTACGTTTTGGTCGAGACAAATTTCGTGAAATATGATAAGCTTTAAGCGGTAAATATCTCCTTGCCTGCTAATTTGTAAGCTTGTTTCAGTTACCGAGGAGCTAAAGGAAACTGGAAAATTCGGACTAATGGATCTTGATGCTGATGAGAGAGAGCATAGCATGGAGATGCACTTGCCTTACATTGCTAAAGTATTTCATGGGTAATTCAAAAATACTTAATCCATTTGCATGCTAGCTTGTGGATGATAGCTGCTCGTGGTATGGGAATAATTTCATGAAGTCAAATTACTCAAATGAAACGTCAAACCTTAATGATTTCTGAATTAAAGTTTATATATTTAATTTATATGGATTAAAGCTAGTGATGAATGCAAAGATTCTCAAAATTTTTGCTACTTCCTTGCAGTTATCCAATAAAAATAGTACCTATTTTGGTAGGAGGCCTCAGTTCAGAAAACGAAGCCATGTATGGAAAGCTACTTGCAAAGTACATGGATGACCCTCGGAACTTCTTTTCTGTGTCATCGGACTTTTGCCACTGGGGATTTCGGTAAGTTGATCTCTGATATTTCAAGATTCCTTTTGGCGTATTATGTTGTAAAGTTAAGTTTGAACAATGGAAGAGAACTTTATACGATAAAAGGAATGATCACCCGATTTTAATTTTTAGAGAAATAGTGAACATTTTTTTATATTCAAGATACCGTAAATGATTGTACTGAATTTTTTATGTGCATAGATAAAAGTTGAAGGATTCATATCATAATTGATTCGACAAGTTTTACGCTTGTTGTCGACTGCCTAACGCAACCCTCCGCGTTTCTCATCCGGGACTTGGGACCCAGCAACGGCGCAAGCAAAGAAAGAGATTTGCACTGCTTATATTCAAGTTATTAAAGACATGTATAAAGGAGTTGTTACCTGTGTACGGACACAAGGAGGTTTGACTAAGGATTTTCCTATTACAGTTGGATTACACCAAAGCTCGGCTTTAAGTCCGTATTTTTTGTTTTGATTATGGAAGTCATGACTAGACATATCCAAGATGAGGTATCTTGATGTATGCTCTTCGCAGATGATATTATCTTTATTGAGAAAACTAAAGAGGGAGCTAAAGCAAAACTAGAGTTTTGGAGGAATGCTCTAGAATCTAAAGTTTTTCATCTTAGTAGATCAAAACTGAATATATGGAGTGCACATTTAGTTAAAAAAGAAATACTTATATTGGAGATGTGACAATTAGTGATCAAATTGTCAAGAAGAGTGAGCGTTTTAGATACTTTAGATCAATCATACAAAATGATGATGAAATAGATAATGACATTAGCAGGATTCAAGCAGGATGAGTAAAATGGAGAAATGCTTCTGGTGTGTTGTGCGATAGAAAAATTCCTTCCAGAATCAAGGATAAATTTTATAAAACTGTAGTAAGACCAGCGATGATATATGGTGCTGAATATTGGCCTGTAAAGAGAAAACATATAAATAAAATAAATATTGCAGAAATGAGGATGCTAAGGTGAATGTGTGGATATACACAAAAGGATAGAATGAGAAATGAGTATATCCGAAAGAAAGTTGATGTTGCACCAATTGAGAATAAACTTAAAGAAAGTCGGCTTAGATGGTTTGGACACCTAAATCGTAGGCCGATTGAAGCTCCAGTTAGAAAAATTGAGTTATTAAATTTTGCCCATGTACAAAGAGGAAGAGGGAGATCAAAGAAGACATGATAAGAAATTATAAGGAGTGATCTTAGTTACTTAGAGTTAGATAAGAATTTGGTAACTGATAGAGCGCAATGGAAACAAAGGATTCATATAGCCGACCTCACTTGGTGGGATTAATGCTTGGTTGTTGTTGTTGTTATAGATAAAAGTTGAAGATATTAGTAAAGTTATTGCTAGAAATAAATAGGGTTATTAATGCCACTTGAAGATTGAATGAAAATTAAATCGGATTTTTGATCGGCTCTAGCTTAACTAGTGCCAAGTGAACCGGCTAATGATCAGTAAAAACATGAAGGTCTTACAAGACACACATATATAATATATTAGCTTCCCCATTTTTGTTTCCAAGCCAAAGCTAGTGGATCTGGTACCCTAGAATTTCCTTCTATGACCCAGTATGCGAACTCCTCTAATTGTAGATCAACTTTATTTTTGTTTTTATTTCTTGCCATTAGATCAAATGGATGATTAAGATTTGATTGCACGAATAAATGTTTATGCTTAAAGTTTTGACTGAAAGATAAAAAATTTAGTGAAGTCAGATCAACTTTAGTTTCGATCGAGGTTAAATCATCCAAACCTTCAATTAGATCAAGATAGAATTAAAAAACTTTTTTTAAAAAATTTTGAGCTGAAGTCCAATCAGCTCGAGGTCGCATCATTAACCACTCTACAAATGAAGTTAATTGATTGCTGAAGAATTTTTTTAATATGGCGTAATTAAATCTTCTTGATGATTTTAAAATAACCAGCGTCTATATGATACTATGATCTTGAGAGTGTGTGAGCAAATCTATATGGAATAAAATTGTAGAGGGTATACATAGGGAGTTTGGGCACTTACAAAGAGCAAATTAAATTCTACATTTCCAAGTTTAAATAAGCATTCACTTTCAGATTCTCCTTGGATTCGATAAATTCTCTCATCCTACTTCTATAAAATAATCAGGTTCAACTACATGCATTACGACAAGATACACGGCCCTGTACACAAATCGATCGAGGCCCTCGACCGCATGGGCATGGACATCATCCAAACTGGCGATCCGGATTCATTCAAATGCTACTTGGATCAATTCGGCAACACCATTTGCGGCCGCCACCCCATCAGCGTCTTCCTCCATGTAACCCATTAGCCCATCCTTTCCTCTATTTTTCGTTAAGCGCCAAGTCAAACTCAAAGTTTAACTCTTCGAGTTAGATGCTTTGTGCTAATCTCCCTCAGCGCACATAATTATCGAGTTAGACTTAATCTCGAGTCAGTTTAAGATTATCATTAACGATCTTAAATTCTTATTCGTATTGTTAGATGCTGAGGACTTGCTCGACGAATATCAGCATTGGTTTCGTTCGATACGAGCAATCCAGCCAGTGCAAGACCACCAAAGACAGCAGCGTCAGCTATGCCTCTGCGGTGGCTAAGGTTGACGGTGGAAAAATGAGACACGTGGCCAGCTAATCACCGCCCGTTTTATGTATCAAACTTCTGTTGCATTATTATGTTTATGAGATCTCAGATTGCTCCCAAATTGCTCGTGGCTCTCGGGCTTCATGGTACACGTGGAGATGCATCTCCATGCAGTGTTTCTGTTCCAACCTTTTTCTTCCATTCATTTCAATTTTAAATATAAAGTATTTATACATTCCTTTTTTTTCTTCAATTATATATATTTTTATTATACAATTTAATTTTTTAAAATTTTTTAAAATTAAAAAATATTCACACATTTAAATGATTATATTTATAAATAATTATAATTAGCAAAAGGGTATTTAATTTTTTTTTTAAATTTTGTACGTTAAATGAAAAATAAAAGAATAAAAAATTTAATATACCAGGGAAGCATTAAGAAATGTGCATACATCTAAAAGTATTTTTAATTTTTTGAAGGCTAAGGCAAGCGATTTTGATTTCGTCTAGTATTTACTTAGAATAAAAAAAATGCTAATATTTACATTTTAAAATTCAAAGATTTTTGCGTCACACTTCATTTTGAATTCTTTTTACGTTACCCTCACACCCAAGAAATAATCAGTTTTAAATTGAAAAAGACAAGTTTTGATTTGAATATGTTCTCCGAAAATTTTAAATTGTCAGAATTAAAAAGAAGAAAATTATTTTAATATTTTAGTATAAAATAAAATTATTTTTTATTAAAATATTTATAAAATATGAAACAAAATTAAATTTTAATATTTAAATTTATATATAATATAAAATAAATATAAAATATTAATAAAAATATTTTTAAAAACATTTAATGAAAATTTTAGGTCTAATCAAATAAAGTCTAACCAGAGCAAACTAGCAAGAGGTAAAACTACCCAATTTTAATATTTCGTCAAACTTAATTATATTTTACTCAATCTATACAATTTTTTCAAGCACTTGAAGTAAACTAGCAAGAAATAAAACAAATTTTAGATTTAACGTACAAATAATATGTATGCACTGCACAATAACTTATCACATATATACTAAAAATAATATGATAAAAAAATACGGAATACATACAATCCTAATTTCAATACTAACAATAATTAAATTTTTATTCGAAATTGGCTAATGAAGTTTTTATTTTTATTACATTCTATCAATTAAAAAAATATTATTTAACTCTAAAAATCTATTTATTTAATCATATTAAAATTGATCTAATTTAATTTTAAACAAATATATTGTATTACTCAAAAAATTTAATATTAAAAATTAACTATATTTCGCTTTCTATATATATTAAAATAATAATTTATATTATATTTTTAATTTATTTGAATATTATAATTAATTTTATTTTTATTAAATCTTAGAAACAAATAAATAAAGTAAATAGAATTATTCTTTATAACTTTTTATTGTGTTTTTTTAATCTCCTTCTATTAACAGTCCTAGTTTCAAGCAGTGTTTGATCATATGTTAGAATGAGCCATGTGATTCATAAGGCTGTTATCGATCTGATTTCGAGCCGGGCCAATACCAGCTCGTAATCGAATCGATCACATTTCAATCAACTCGAAACTGACTCAAAGTTGATTGGATTCAACTTCGAGCCAACTCGAGTCAATTTCAATAGATTTCGAGCCGATCTCGAGCCAGATAAACTCGACTTAATCCGACTCGAGGTCGACTCCATTTATAATATATATATGTATTATAATATAAAATATATTTTAATTCGAGCCAATTTCGAGCTGGATCGAGCCGAGCCTACCAAGTTCAAAATCAACTCGAAATCTTCACCGAGCCGAACTTTTTGCTCGTTAGTCAGCTCATTTAGATCAACTCAATTTCGATTCGATTTAAAATCAATTTAATTTTCGATCAATTTTCGATCCATATTAACAACCTTACGGCTCCGTTTATTTGGCTGTTAAAAATTAATCTAATTTAATTTAAACCAAACATATCACATCACATATAAAATTTAATATTAAAAATTAATTTTATTTCACATCCTATACATATTACTAAAACAATAACTAACTTATATCACATTTCTCACATATCACAACAGAATAACTAACTCTACATCACATCCCTTACATATCGCAACATAATAACTAACTTTATATCACATCTCTCACATATCCCAACATAATAACTAAATTTATTTCACATCATTCACAACTTTCAATAAAAAAATCTCTCTATTCAAATTTAATTTTAACTTTATTAAATTTAACCTTATAAACAAACACCATATGTGAAACTCAAAATCCCCTCTAAATCGATCTCAAGGCATATTCCTACACATAGTTTTACTCAAACCAGAAAATGCACCGAGGCCCTAAGGGAAACAGAACAGAAATTCAAATTTAAAAATGAGAACAAACGGATTTAAAAACAACGTAAATACACCATCACAGATTAAACCTCATCAACACTGCAAAAGTTCAACGAAGAACTGAACGAGAACTCTGAAGAGCATTGTTCCGGCCGAGGCCAACGCGCAGGCCCTTTATAAATGGAACTCCATTGATCTTCCTGCTTCTTCTACCATGGCTATCACTCCTCGAGTACGAATGCTTCGAGTCGATATCAACAGCAACGTTGTCAGTATTTTGTATCACTCCGTTCTGGGTGGCAACAGTTGTCATTTGAATCATGCCCATTTCTTCACTGTGCGAGCTTGGCTCTGCAACCTCGATGTCCTCGTTATAGCCATTGATTAAGAAATCCAAGCAGTTTTTTCGGACACCGTGGTCATATGGGTTTCTGAACCGACCACCGGGTCCCTTGAGATAGTTGTATCTTGTCGCATTGGCCATCTCGTTTGTTGTGATATTCTTCGAAATCTGAGGCAACAAAGAAATCAAGTGAAAGAAGAAAACAGAGTTGAATAATAAATCAAGAAAACATGAAAAACACGTGTCACATGGGAAACAAATCTAATCATACAATTTGAATAGTGTAATGTGTGCACTCAATATTTTGCAAAAAGGGATGGTTACTATACCATAGTTCTACTATTTTCCATTAATCGATGGCATCTATAAAAAATCAGATACAATAGCAGAATTAACTATATCGCATTGCATTGGCCTGTCTCTTCTATTGTTCTCCCTTGTATTGATTCTTGGAATGAAATCAAACCAAACGGAAATGACTAATATGTTTCAATATTTTAAAACAATAAATGAGAAATGATCATATTAATAAGTATATATAGGCATAACATTTATAGACAAATATAAAAATAACAGAATTAGCTATATTGCATTTATTAGCAAATCTTATTTATCGTGACATTCTTTAGCGACTGGGGGCAATAAAGAAATGAACTAAGGAGAATGACTAATATAATCTTATTGTCATATTGAAAGAATAAATAAAAAGGAACATGGGAATAACATCTGCTAAAAACAAGATTAAAACAATATATACATATTAAGTAAGAAGGAAATATGCTAAAATAATTCAATCACAGTCTATAAGCAAAATGTGTGAAAACCAGAAAGAATAACATTTTTTTTTAAAATGATTCATCAAGTAGAAGCCAAGTAGTTGAGAATAAGGTAATGTACAATCTTAAAAAGAGAATGCAGTTTGCTAATGGTTAGCTGAATGTACCTGTTGCATCTGTACTATAGTCAATAATGCAACTCCAAAGAAAAGTAAGAAGTCCATTATGATGAATGATATCGCCCCAGGATGATGTGTAGCAGAATAATTTAACCATGAACCAAAGGATGACGACGTCATTGGCACTGTCGAAATTCCTGTAGAAAATTAGGGTGTTTCAGTGTATGAAACTTTGGTATAAGATAATAAAAGGATTTCAAATATATAAAAAAAATGGAGATACATACTTATAATTGTAACAACACCAGTAATAATCATAGCAGAGACCTCCAGAATAAGAAACATAAAAAACTCCCATTTGTTTCTCTGCATAAAGAAGTGATTCTATATTGATAAAATCAGAGTGTAAAGCCAAACTTGCAAAGCATAAAGTCCATAGAGCTACTACTCAACATGAATACAACCGAATAATTCGAGACAAGTTGAGATTATATTTTGGTTGACCGAGATTGATACTTCTATTTATTTTTTTATATTTTGTGCTATAGATGAACTCATTTTGTAGGTTGATTCGGTTTCAAGTACCATAAGATAATTGTTCTTGGTTTAGATCATCAATTTTGATCCACTAATTAATTAGGATGGGTTGTATCTGAGTTATTCTGTCAAAAACTGATCCACTAACTAGTTTTGCCACCCTTGCTTGGTGCGCCTATCTCAAATCACAAAACTGAAGAGTAAAGCATAAAGGATAAATAAATGAAAACGGCATGCACAAATACCTTCCCAATACAATTGGACACCCATGGGCAGTGATGATCAAACTGTTCAACGCATCGGTCGCATGTTGAACAGTGCTTTGCCCGAAGAGGCCTCACGATCTAAACAATGAGTAAATATCAGTTAAACAAGACAAGTAATGGAGTTTCACTTAAACTTTCCAGCATAAGAAGAGTATAACAAGCCTCTACCTTGCAAGTTGCACATAATTGAGACCAGTTGCCAGCCATCAAAGCAGGATTATCAAGTTCTTTTTTCAAAAGCGGTTCCTACAAAAATCAGCAGGGAACCAAAATTGCTCCTTCAAAGCAAGTATGATAGAATAACCCTTAAAAGGAGGACTACAAATTTCATGGACAGATCTTAAGAACATGAGTAGACAGTCTTCAAAACAGTTATGGAATAACAGTCTGGAAACGGCCTTTGACTGATTGGCAAGTACAATAGTGAAAATATAACTATATATAGAATGTGAGAAGAAATTGATTTTTTATGTTCGAGATTATGTCTCATGTAAAATAAAATAATTTTTATCATCTAAAATTTGTGTTGGATACAAGAGAATGTGGCTAAAAAGATGACCTTTTTGTGTGGTTGCCAAGCAGATCCTGAAAGATAATATTCCTAACTCTATAGTTAATAAATAATGCATCTTTTAGGTAGTATGTTATTATGAGACTATCCTATTGTAAATATACAAATAGCCATTTAGTTTGAACTGGTCATGAAAAATTCTAATATTTAATGCCAGTTATGACATTTTCTTTTTATCATAACATTTAGAAAAAGAAACGAGATTAGAGGCCAACTCACATCATCTCTAAGGTTCTGCAAGTCACGTAAGTTCCTAGTGATATATCCAGGATCCTTCCTGCAGCCAAACATAAACAAATGAACCTGAACCAACATGATCTCCCACTAAAGCGGAAAAGACCAATACATATAAAATGATCTCATTCAAGGATGGAAGCTGGAAAAAAGATAAATATATTAAATTTTTAGATTTTTAAATCCCTGGTTACCCTAAAAGCTTAAGTTTGTAGATTATAAAATAGAAATAATTTTATATTCTTACATGCCACCCTACACACAAGTTAATTTGCTTTGCAAAGTTGATTCGCTTCAGCAATCAACATAGGCCATTCTTTTCAACCTTATGCTAGGATAATTGGGAATCACCGAGGCTCAAATCTACGACCTTTTGCTTTGATACTATATTAAATGTTGGGCTACTAATTGATCTACAAGCTTAAGCTTGTACATTGTGGCCCACAAATAATTTTACATTCTTACATAGAAAAACAAGATGAAATGAGGTAAGAAATAACTATCTCGTAAAATATTTGACATTAGGATCTATTTAAGTAAAAGTAAGAAAATATATTTAGCTGATATCAGAAAGCTACTGAATAGAGCATTAGAAACTAAGGTTGAGGGACGAAATTGTACGGAAATAAGCAAAACCAAAGAAAACAATTATTATCAACATTAAGTAGGAAAAGTAGGGGGGAAAAACTTAATCTAACTTTCAATATGACAAGTTCTATGCTGAGAAAAATAAGGAAAAAGTTAATCTAGAGGAGATGCTTGGTTTGGAGTTGATTAAAAAAAAACCAATTTAGATCACAAAGTTTGATCCGATCAAATTGAAATAATTGGTAACACAATTGAAGTGCAAAATTGTTTGACCGTTAATGAGGATATTCAAGGATAATGTGAGCTTAATTTTGAGTTAGATTTAATTATAAATAGATGAGAAAAATGAATTCATCTGACACGAACAAATTGAAAAAAGCTCATTAGCATATTACCAAATGTTCACACAATTAGAGTGCTAAATCTTCTGGTGACATCGGAGTAGGAATGGGAGTACTTGAATCCACTAACACTATTGCGCTAATGTCCTTAAACCAAACAAACATTTTCAACTCTAATTTAAAGCAGAAAGCATTTCAAATACAATTGAAAGAAAGCAGAAATAAAAAGATTCATTAGACAACATAATGAGAACATCACTAACTATATAAAGTGGCAATAAGGAACGTTAAATCTATGGTCACCAATTGACCTAAAAGCTTAAACCTTGTAGATTATAGCCTAAGAATAATTTTATATTCTAAGACATCATCTCATGCACAAACTTATTTGCTTTGCAACATGGAATTCTAGGTACTATTTTTTAACCTTATGCTATAGATAATTGAGTCATCAGGGTACGAACTTAAGACTTTTTAGCTCTTATATATTATGTTAAATCTTTGGTTATCAGTAGACTTAAAAGCTTAAGCTTATAGGTTATAACTTAAAATAATTTTATATTCTAATAAGGAAAAATATAATAGGCACTAGAATCAAGAATATACAACAACAACAACAACAACAACAACCAAGCCTTAATCCCACTAGGTGGGGTCGGCTACATGAATCCTTTGTTTCCAAGAATCAAGAATATACGAAGAATAGAAAACATTTTAAAACAAATGCAGGGGGGGGGGGTTTAAATACCTTGGTAGGTTAAATAGTATTTATGAGCTATATGGCGACTAAATTGGAACACACTCCACTATTTGTTTATTTTAGGATAAAATGAGGTTATTGTGAACACATCAAAGTTTAATCCCAAACAAAACATCCAACAGAACTCAAGATGAATTCTTTTAAGTCATAGTACTGGTTCTGCAAAATGTATTTCCACAAGCAGCAAAATCAAAAAAATGGAACTGTTTCAGATAATCCAGATTGATAGTTTCTACAGCCACAATTCTGTTTGATTAGGTAACATCAGAACAGATAATTTTGATCCAACAAAATACAGCTATCCTTTATGCATCTCCATGATAGACGTTTTGATTACATAAACAGACTAAAGCACCGAACCTAAAGTCGCGCACCTGCTGCACCTGTAGAACATCACAAGTCCTAAAAACGCAAGAAAAACACCCAGCCACGAGACAAGCCAAAATATAGGGGTTAACCTTGAAAAATTTGAAGCTGTACAACAAAAAAGTAATATACACATAAGCCAATATAATTTCAGCTCAAACTGAAAACTGAAAGCATATAATTACCTGTTAAGACAGAATGAATATATGTAACAATGAGAAAGATGATCATGCACCAAAGAATAGGCGCAAGTCCTAATTTTGATAATCTTCCAAGGTGAATATTCCCATCACAACGCCTATCAAACAATTTTCTGGCATTCCCCTAAATAAATGAGGGTATATTAACTCATTATGGTTAGCTTCCATTTTAAAGTTAATCTACAAGGGGCATAAAAATAGAAATGAGTAAAAAACACAATTTTAAGGTTAGCTTCAATTCAAACTAGCTCGAATTGGTTTCATCAATTTTGAGCTAACTCAATTCAATTTAAGCCAGTTTGAAAATTTCAAATAATCTATTATTTATTTTTACCCAGGTTCAAAAAACCATCAAATAATCATTTTTTAATCTTTAATAGAGAGTTAACTCCATGAAGGCCTATTTATAGGAAAGGTTCATCACCTATATCCTGGAACTTACAATGGACTATTTAATATTTGGTATATGAAATTCAAAAAAAAAGTTTCCACAAACTATCAACCAAGAGCCAACAGGATCTGAACCCACCCACAAGGATATAATCCAAGCAGCTAACCACTAAGGCAAGGTTGCCAACCTATGTAGCCATATACATAATTTCTATATAAACATAACTTCACTGTTATTATTTTCTATAATCGATCCAATCTTATGCTAGCAAGAGATCGGCTCGAAAAAAAAGACTGAGCCAAAAAATCATATCGCTAGTTGCCTCGTTTTGATCGAGTCAATTTTGATCGGATCTAAAATTCAATTTGGATTCAACCCAAACTAATCCATGTGCCACGCCTGAAGAAAATGAGATAGTAGTCAAATGCATCATATAATAAGAAAAAGAAACTACTAGCAAATTTTCAAAATAGAAATAAGAAAAAAAATGACTCATCCTATTATAATAGTATGTATAAGGATTTCCATTAAGAGTGAAGAAATTTAAAAAAATATTTTTGATAATTGTGCGGGTGAGGCTGCCAGAATAAATTACAAAATACGGTTCAATTTTTATCCATACATAACATTACTTAAACTTACTAATAAAAAGAAAAAACCTACAAGAAAAACTGCAACTTGTCGATGATTCTTATCGATAGCTAGTTGTGCTGGAGTTGAACCAGTATTATCTGTTACAATCAAGTCCTCTTTTTTGCCTGCTTGAACTAGCACCGTGCATGCCTCCAGATTCCCTCTTATAGCAGCCCAATGAAGAGATGTACAACCTTTTAATAGTAGTATGGAATTAGTGCTATACATAACACAATCTCCAAAAATCTAAAATAGACGAATAGAATAATGAAAGACAAGTTGCATTCACTGAATTATGATTTTTGCATATGCATTTATTAAAAAGATGTGTGCAACCTTGTCTAATGTATGGGTGCCCAAGTCAAGGCATCAAGTTATGTGGTAATTCTATGACACACAAGCACGATACGGGCGTACAAATATGATATGATGTGGATAGACATCGAGTTATGTGCTGATTCTATGACAGGTACGATGCAGGAGTACAACTATGATATGATGCAGATATGACAATATGTCAAACAATAAAAAATATATGATACAAGTACAACAAAGGTATGACATACAAAAGATCAAACATATTTATGCGTATATATAAAAGTAAACTTAATCTGCTTGAAAAGGTGGTGTAGCTAATTGGGTAAAGCACTCACAATTTTTTGCATTAACAATCAAGTATGTATACAATAAATTAGCTTGTTTGATATTAGATTTTTATTTAATAGTTCACAAATTAACTACTTGACAATTACATTGCTATTGATGCAAAAAAATCATCAAAAAATAGGATGAAATAAGATGATGAATGAAACAAAATAAAGAAAACAATTTTTACGTGGAAACCCGAGTATCCGGAATTAAAACAATGACGCCGTCTTGGTGATTTGACTCCACTAATCGAATTAGATCTTTACAAAGCTTGAGGGTCTCTAAATGGAGACCAATAAGGAGATAAGAACAAGGGAGAGAGAGAGAGAGAGGGAGAGAGATGGAACCCCCTGATCCACCTTTTGCCCCTCCATTTATAGATTGGAGTGGAGGGTACATAATGAGTATTGTTTGTCACATCAGTCATGTTCAGAGTCACTTGTGAGGGATTTGAGAAGATCTGACTCGTACTTATTAAACTTTTATGAAAGTTTGTGCCACTTTTCTAGATATCCTAAGATTTCGTGTCAGGAGTTGTCGGCATGTCAGAGTAGAGATGCCCCATAGAAGCTGTTAGAGAAAAGTTGTTTAACTAGGTGTGTTGGAAAAGAGGCTACTTCTTATAGAGTTGCCAATTTATTAGAATAGAGCTGCTCTTTAGAAGCTGTTAGAGAAGAGCTATTAGAGAAGAGTTGTTTGACTAAGAATGTCAAAGAAGAGGCTACTCCCTACAGAGATCATTTCATCAGAGTAAAGCTACTCCTTAGAAGCTATTAGAGAAGAGCTGTTAGAGGAGAGCTGCTCGATTAGGGGTGTTATGGACGAGGTTCTAACAATTACAATACTACAACATTATTTATGAAGTTGGCAAATGCAATAAAATAAATAAAATAGTTAGCATAAAATATATCCATTCAAATATGCTTTACTTCTTACTTTAATATATCTTAATATGATAGTAGATATATAACCTAACATGCATTACTTTTAATATTTAAATTGATATCCAAATAATTAATTTTTAACCGGATGTGCAACAAGGTGTACCTGATTTGGGAGTATCTATATTTGATATAGGTATATTGACTCTTTGGAAGTATCCTAGCTTCCTTATGTGCTATCAGGTGTGAAAGAGGGGAAACAACAAAGAGTTTTGGAAAGGGTAAAAGAGCATACCTTCCTTATCCTGCCTCCCCCTGTGAACACCCAAAAATAGTAAAAGACGTATACAATCAGTAAAACCCTTGTAGGCAGCCCTGTCCATACAAATATATTCAACTAAACATTAGTTGCAAACATTGTTAGCCATAAATGTAAATTGAATTAATTATTAGAATATTAAAAAAAAGAAAGTGATGTGGGGCAGATAATAGAAATGAATTTTTAAATCAGTAAATTTTAAATAATAAATTATTATAAGTAAGCATAAAATATTTTTCATATATAATTATATGTTAAATAAGAAATTTAAATAAATCAAATCCTATATAGTTTAAGCATGAGCATACAAATTGTCAAAAAACAGTAATAGAACAAAAAGAGGTACAGTTGTAAGAATATGTAAGATAAGTAATATAAAAACTTGCATGAAAATGAAAAATTATTGTTTAAAGAAACTTGCCCAGGTAGAAAAATTTCCACAAAATTTCTAATACCAATGAAGGGGACTCCTTCCATCATTGTCAGGTACATCAGAATCAGCATTCCATTTTGTAATTATATGGTACAGAAATGTGGTCTGACCATACTGAGCAGCAACGTGGGTGGTCTGCAAGCATATGAAGCCCGATTAAAGATTCCACGCATAACACATTACGTGCAATTTGTCCCATCAAAAGATAGAAATAATAAGAAGAATAATACTAAACTAAAGCAGCATGCGACTGAAATAAGTGTATAGTAATTATGATCAAAATGCATAGAGGAAAGAATAAAAAATTAACAACAATGGCACTTGAATCAACAGATACCCGGAACGTGTCAAAGCAATGCACAACTACAAATCTACGTTAGGTGTAAAATCTCCTCTAGATATAACCATTTACATTTCCCTGAGACAATCATGTTAACCTTGGATATTCAAGCAAATCACTATTCATGTGCATAAATGGATATTCAAGCGAATTACTATTCATGCGCATACATGTTATACAACAACTGCAAATAGCACTTTAAACTATGAAATGGTGATCACTGCATGACAAGTTTACACATATCACTTCCAAGGTGATGAGTGATGACACAATTCTTTGATTGAATAGAGTCTTGACGTCAACATAGAATATGTACAGTTTCAGCTATAACAGCTCACAGTTCTCTCATACTACTTGATGAATTCACCATTATCTACAAGAGAAACGACAACAATGCTTCTCGCCAGCATTATTGTAGTCAAACTGAACTGGTTGGCTCCTAAGACCACCACAGTCTTAAACATAGAAAAGTGCAACAGTGGCCAAATTATTAGTCAATTATCTAACTACAATATATTAATCAGCTGTCCACAACTAGCTCATATAAGAATCTTGAAACTCTACACCCTCAAACATTTTAAGCTTTCACTTTTTTCTATAATCTAGATCACTCACTAAACAATGTTCATAGAAGTCAATAGAAAGAATAATTTTTTTTATATGTTTAGACGATAAGAATTTGCAAATTATCCTGTTAATCATTTCCATTATAATTTTAATGTCTTCTATCAACTATTATAGTATCGACAATAGAAAAGCCATAAAACACTGCCTTTGTATGATAAAGAGCGAACAAAGAAACGCACAACTTCATCAACATCCTTCGAGTTTTTCTTTAACAAAGAAAATTTTTCAATACCAAAACTAAAATTGTTGGGTATCCTTCCTTACAAGGGGAAGTCAAAAAAGGCTTCTCGAAAATACCTACACGAGCAAGTTTTCTCGAAAAAGGATTCTTAGGAAAGTCATCTGCCAAATGAGTAGAAGACAGATAACTAGTCAAACAAAACTTTGTGATTTGATATGACATGGGAAGTCAATAAACACATCTTCAAAGGAAGATCAAAAGTAGGAACCAAGAACTGCAAAAATCCACTTATGGGTATCCTAAAGAAGCCATTTAGCTCTCTTATAAATAAGAAATGGCTGAAGAGAGGAACTATGTGACTTGCATCAAGCGGAGATCTTGCCAAATTGTATAACTGCCACTTAAATTATATCGAAGATCCATCACCATTGTTGAATTGTAGATGTGAAGAAAACAAGTCCCATTCAGCGATGCAATGCGTGTTTTTTACTCCTCGCGATGGGCCTGAATAGCGTAGGACTGCTATCTTTGACATGTATTTTAAGTGCAATAATAAGTTTTGCAAGCTTATCATTAACAGTGGTAATTGTATGAATGTCATATCTGTTGCCGCGACTACTAAAGCAGCCCCGCCCACAATCTTACAATATTACTTGAGTGGATCAAACTTCGATTGCCGTGACTTAACATTGTTGGACTAGCAGTACTTTCATACTTTTCATTATTAGGGATGTTTTTAATCATTCAATAATGAGTGGATTATTAAATTGGAGGTATCATTAGGAGAGCCCATTATATTACTTCCAAGTTACACTAATATTTTGTAATCCAAAATCGAATAAATAGTTCTTCTTTGAAGGGTGTTATTTGGAATTGATTGTGTTTCATGTGTCGCTCAATAGAGTCAAGCAGCAGTGAATCCAACAGTGGTATAGAGTCACCAAAGTTAGCACTGACACCAGCAAAAACATCCGCAAGATAGTTGGATTGTAGTTTCTCACCATACCAAAGGCCAACTTCTCTACCTGATTATTTGCATTTGTCCGTTCAACAGCCACTACTGTGACACACAGCATTCTAAAAGGCCACACCTTACATACCTCAAAGCACCCAAAACAAGATCGACAAAATAGAAAATCTAAAAATAAAAATGAAAAAAGCAGCAGAATAAGAGAAAACACCTGATAACCGTAATAGTCGGCGGCATTAACTCTGGCGCCTTCCTCGAGTAAGATATCCGCGACCGGTATGTGACCGCGCACCGCGCTCCAATGGAGAGCAGTCTGCCCTGTGTTATCAGTCGCATTCACGTCTCCTCCGTGCTGTTCATTCAACAAAAACTCACCCCTCTGACTCCGGACAATTACACAAAGAAGATGATAACAACAAGATATCTCTATATGCCAGAATGATTCCACCAACATAAACACTCTGAAGGAAACAAGAAGGTAATACCTCAATGATAAATCGAGCGGCGGCGGTGCGGTTATTTAGAGCGGCCCACTGGATAGCATAATACCCGCCGCCGTCGGGCACGGAGACGGAGCAGCCATCCGACTCCACCAGCCTCTGCAGCTTCTCGAGATCGCCATGGGCCGCAGCAGTGTAGACGTCGTTCGACATAGCCTCCTCAATTGCATCAGGAACGGCCGTCGAGGACGCGACGGCGCCGCCGAAGCCGTCTTCAGTGACCCCCTCCTCCATAACCTCGATCTCCGACGACATTGGTAGGGAGGGAAGATCCGTCACAGCCGTGGGAGAGGAGAAAGATCAAAAGTTGGATTTTTTTTTTTTTTTGGAATGACATGAAGGATAAAGGGGAAGGAACAGGTCTGACTCTGCTCTCTCAAGTGATTGAAAGACTCAGTCACTCGGGGTGATGGGAAATTACACTGCGCTTTGTACAGTTTGAGAAATGTTCATAAGAAGTATTTCAGAGACTATTACATGAAAATTTTCTTTCAATCACTCAGGAAGATGTGAAATTACACTGCGTTTCCTACAGTTTGAGAAATTTTCATAAAAAGTATTTTAGAGACTATTACATGAAAAATTATATTTCATACTTTATCCTTCAAAATTTATTTATACATACAATCCTATAATATTTAATATTATAATAGAAATATTCTCTTATTATTATTATAATCCTGACACTTATTATAGTGCAGTATTTGATAGGGTCCAATGATGTAGTGAAGCTGATATATGATACTTAATAGTAGTCAAATTATAGAAATTAGTTATCTAACAGGGCACTTGTGGAATGACTCTTAGCCAACGGTGTTTTATATAAAAAAAAATTTATGTATATTTTATTTTTACTTAATAAATAAATATTACTTCTTGTGTGTTATGCGATAGAAAAATCTCATCCAAAATTAAGGGTAAATTTTATAAAACTGTAGTAAGACCAGCGATGATATATGGTGCTGAATGCTGGCCTGCAAAGAAGAAACATACAAATAAAATAAATATTGCAAAAATGAGAATGTTAAGGTGGATGTGTGGATATACACGAAAGAATAGAATGAAAAATGAGTATATCCGAAAGAAAGTTGGTGTTGCACCAATTGAGGATAAACTTAGAGAAAGTCGGCTTTGATGGTTTGGACATCTAAATCGTAGGCCAATTGAAGCTCCAGTTAGAAAATTTGAGTTATTGGATTTTGCCCATGTACAAAGAGGAAGAAGGAGACCAAAGAAGATATGGCAAGAAACTATAAGGAGTGATCTTAGTTACTTAAACTTAGATAATAATTTGGTAACTAATAGAGCGCAATGGAAACAAAGGATTCATGTAGCTGACCCCACCTAGTGGGATTAAGGCTTGATTGTTGTTGTTGTTGTTGTTGTTGTTGTTAATAAATAAATATTAACTTGTGTGACTATATATAGCACTTAAGGCTCTGTTTGGTAATAAGAAAAAAAAAAGAAGATTTGGTTGAAATTTTTAGTCATTTTTGAAAAATGTGTATGATGTGAAATAAAGTAAGTTGGTTATATTAAAAATTGTGTAGGACGTGAAGTAAAAATGATTGATTTATTGAGAATTGTGTTAGATGTGAAATAAAGTGATTGTTTAATGTTGGAATTTGTGTGAGATGAAAATATAAAATAATTTTTTAAGTTTTTTTAAAATAAATTTAAGATTTTGGCCATGGTTAATTTTAGCCATGATTTTTAGCTCATTGCCAAACAGGCCTAAGATTATAAAATAGCAGTAGTATAAATAAATTTTAAAAAATATAATTTATAAATATAATTTTATGAGAGTGGCATATAATTTTTTTTAATATTTTAATAAAATGTATAGAATATAAAATATTTGAATGACAATAAGTAAATAATATTAGAAAGCGTTTATTTTAATAGAAAATTTTGGAATGATATTTATGTAATACCTTTTTCTATTAATTGGGAACAAATTTTTTTAAGATTCAATTAGATTTATAATTCTAGCTTTTGATTATAATCAGGTCTATGTAAAAAAAAAATAGTGAGTATGCATGACATTTGGCTCATATCATATATATGTATTATTTTTTTATCTCAAAACTTTAAGTTGAAGCTCATGTTCAATGTTTTATCTTATACAAATTTGGATGCTCTTATTTTTTTACTAAACATTATTTTTAGATTTATTTTTTTAGTATTTTTAGTGCATCTTGCTATTTCATCAACATATTAAATAAAAAATATTAATTTCTATCCATCTAATATAAAATGAGATTTTCATGCCTCCTTTAGTTGGAGTCCAAGAAACTTTCTAACTTCTCTAAATTTTTTTTTATCAATTTATTTATATTTTTATCAAATTATATATAAATTAAATATAAAAAATTAATTTTTTATTTCATAATTAAAGAAATCAATTTTATTTCATAGTAGTATAATTTTTAATAATAAAATAAATTTATTTTATCTTATAATATTTAAATAATTTTTTATTTTAAAAAATTAAAATATTTTTAACTTATATGTTTTGTGGAGACCCCAGGGACCCACACAAAATATATTAAAATTTTTGGGATCTATGTACAATCAATCTGTGTCCTCTCAGACCTTGGCGTAATTTACGTTATTATATTGACGCCGCTAGTCACGCTCGGGCCGGCTGCCAGCTCTCAAATTTGGAACTGAAAAACTCCAAAAGGGCGTAGGGCGAGGGCTCCGCCCTCACCGGCACCTTAACCATCTTCGAGTCCGATCTCCTGCAATCTCTTTGCCCATCGCCTGCCTATTTGCCGTATCGCTGGATCCTCGATTTCTAGCTGATCGAAGCGGGATTCCGGCGAATTTCGAGCAATAGCAGTGAGATTCCGGTGTAGCCTTCATCTCTCCGCAAACTTTTTCTATTGAAGAACGCTAGGTTAGTCGTCTTCGCCGTCTCTTCTCCCCTCAGTCTTCTCTTAGTTAAAACAACTGTGCATTTTGCTGTTTCATCTTATGCGTAATTTGTGTAAGGAAATCTTGAAAACAGAGGCTGCAAATGGTAAGGAAAGGAAAGGATGGATGTCAACTGTATCATGTTAGTTGTTTTTTGTGTGAGCATCATGATGACTGATTTGGCTTGTTGGGGATTTATTGTTCAATATGATGATGAAGACTATTGTTTTACTTTCCACATAGTTTAGTTAATCCGTTGTAGGATTACTGTCAGTAAGCACTATATCCTTCTTAACTCAAAGGGTGCTCACCAGAAGCCCACTCGTTCCTCACCAATAAGAACTTTTTTTTTTTTTGATAGGATCACCAATAAGAACTTAAAAGTCCTCACCAAGAGCACACTCATTCCTTACGAAGAAAAATTTAAAAACTCTCTCCAAGAGCACACTCGTTCCTCACCAAGAAGAATGTGAGAGAGAAGTAAAAACAAATTACAATGTTACAATGTCACTTGAATTAAGCCAATGAAAGCACAAAGTTAGATGGGGGATCTCTTCTTGAAGAGCTTGAGTGCCAGAACACCATTCACCTACAATAACCTTCTCTCAAGAAAGACTAAACACTTTAAAGCACCCTCTTAATTTGAGACCTACGATTGAAATTTGATGTCAACTCACATCCGCCTCTAGGGCACGAAGCTCTTTTATAGATGTCACAAAAGACCCAACTGAATAGGCAAGCACTCCCCAAATGGTTGAAAAAAGGGCTAGCACATATTTGTAAATCAAGAGTTATGATTAAATTAATTGCAGTATCAGTTAGCTTTATTGAGGTACTTATTGTCAATTTAGTGAAGGCTATTCAAAATTGGTTTTGAATAATTTCCTAATATGGCTCAACGGTCACTACATTTGGTCGACCAACTGGGGTGTGCATGCAGTTTATTTGATACCGAAAACCAAATCAACTAAATAAAATTTTGTTTGTTCGGTTTCGTTTAGTTAAAATTATAATTTCTTTATTAAAATTCTTTTTTTCTAAACTTTAAAAATTTTAAAACAATATGATATATGACTACAAGGTTTCACAACCATGAGAACATGACTAGAAAATGAATAATGAATATTAATATATTAATACTAAATTGGTTAAATAAATTATATTTAGTATTATATTTGAAAAAAATATTTTGATATGAACATTTCACTTAAATTTGATTTAGACATACAATCTAAAGGTAAAATCTAAATATTTCATATAATTTTGGCGACACTATCACCTTATACCTTGCGATATTTCGGTTAATTTGGTCGACTTTGTTTTTAATTGTAAGAAACTAAAACCCAAATCACATAACCAAACAAAATCAAATATCAGACCATTAACCAAATTGACATTTTTTGAACCAACTCAAACATATCAAATGTAATTGATTCAGTTTGGATTTTTATTTGAATTGTTTAATGCACGCACCTATGACCAACAGATTTAAAAATTTGTTCCTAGGTCGACTAAGATTTTACAACCCTTTATGTATTGTTAATCACTTAGTAGAGAGGCTGGTTTGATGAATAGGTCAAAACCAGCCCTGTCTATTTTAGGTCGATTTAAATCACTCCAATTTGATTTCAGTGCCAATCTAATCACTTCTAACTATGACCCTAGTGCTCAAGGCTCATTCTATCATGCCTTTATGCATTCATAAATTGATTTTATAGTATTTGCCAAAAAGAAAACCCAAAAATTAAAACTATCTTGAAATTGCTCTTCAAATTGCCTTGTTGACTCGTTATTTATTTGAATGTTTAATGTTTCAATTCTCCAACAATATTTTCTCTTGACTTGAATCGTTCCAACCACTAACTCGTTTGACTTTTGATTCAGGTCAAATGATCAAGCTTGATATCATTCTTTTCCAAATAAGCAAATTGTTTACTTTTTAAAAAAAGGCGAGTTTACTTGCATTAAAATTTCTTGAAAAATTCATCAATGCCAAGCTAACCAAAATTGATTGCTCAACCATCAAAACACTTAAAATACAATGGTGGAGCCAACTATCTCCCAATTTTTGATATTTGACTACTAATTTAAGTTAGATTAAAGAATACAATAAGTTAAAGTAAATGCATATCTCTCTCCTTTTGAAATAATAAAGTAAAACACAAATGTAATAACTTAACAAATCTAACTTTCTCTCTCCACCTTTGACAAATGTCAAAAAGAGGGATTTAAAAATAATTTATAGAGTAAATATCTCCCTCTAAGTATTGTTTTTAAGCCTTAGAATACTTCTCTCTTCCTTAAACAAAATTATATTTTGAAACATGCATGAAATAAGTTAAACATGTGTATGACAAAGCCAATTATATAATTCGATCAAAGTGTATAGTCATAAAATCTAAGTCTAGATAAGGGAGGAATCACACATTGATGTAGAAATTTTAAAATATGATAGCAAAGAAACTTGAATTACTCCCCTAAAGGCATGTAGAAATATTAAAACATGAAAATATTTGAATTAAAAGCTCTTGCCTAAAGATAATTCAACTCCCCCTAAATAATCTAAATATTTTAAAGAATTTTAGAAAGGATAAGAACAATGACCGGAATATGGTCAATTAATTGCGTACAATTGAATTAAAGATAATATAAAAAAAGGAAAGTATTACATTATTTTAAGCATCATCGGGCATGTCTTTGTCATTTTTTGTCCACTCCGCCGACCTTGCACATCCTTCTTCTTACTGTTAAGTAAAAAGTGAAGACTTTGGAACCCAAAAAGATTTGGTTCCCATGGTTAGCTGATAAGTGTTTAGGTACCCGAGCCTTGGTTACCTTCTTAAAAGAATGATTTCTAGTAGTATTTAAGGTTCTATTGCTTTCGATCATAGAATTGTATGTAACTTGTTTGTGAGAGGTGGTATTTTTTAACCCAATCTTGTTGTTGACCTAACATCTTGTTTTGCTATGTTTCTTAGTCATTATGTGGTGTGTCTTTTTTTTTAAAGATTTTTTTCATCCTCAAGTTACTTAAATCTAGGGGATTCACTACTAAGGCTACGGTTTGAGTGAGGTGTACGTACAAAAGATCTTTTTCTAGTCTAAGTTCAAGTACCTTTCTAAGCTTCATGTTCTTTTCCTTGTTGGTTCTATGGTTTTTTAATAGTAATTTCATGTAAATCATCATTTTTCTTTCCTTGGAATCCAAGTCGGATTCACTTTCTTCTCTATTGGTTCGTGTAATTAGAGCAAGATGGGTTACATGCTCTTTTTCTTTTTGAAAGATGTTATGTGCTCTTTTTTACCGGTGATACCTCTATGTTAATTGGGGACTCAGAAGGCCCTTCTCTTGTCTTTGAAAAAAGTTTGTCTCCATATTTCACTCCACTTCAGATTCCCTTGCCTCTTCAATAACTCCAGTTTTCTTTCATAGTTTCCACTATACTAGTGAACTTCCTCCTATTGATTTAGGACACTGACTTGTTACATTGACTTGTTCTTCATTTATTTTCTCTTGCCCTACAATGATGTATGTTTTAGGCCTCTTTTTCTTTGGAGACTGTGAAGGAATGCTCACAAGGATCGTGCTTTCTCTTGAGGAGATTACCAAAGTCTCTTAAACATGTCGACCTAGTTCTTTTTTTAGCTGCGTCGCAATTATGAGTTTTTGTTTACCAAGAACTTGGTAATATAGCTTTTGAAAAGAATGGAATTTGAACTGACACCATTACTTTAAAGGTGTTTCTAGAGATTCATGCTAGTCTATGTGTACGGTCTAGATGACAACATTAATAAACTAGCCTACGCAAATTTTTGCACCTATTTTCTAGGGGCTAGTGTTTACATAGAGTTACTTTTATTTTGAAATTAATAATAAAAGTAACTCTATGTAAACACTAGCCCCTAGAAAATAGGTGCAAAAATTACTTAGAGTTACTTTTATTGATCTCAACCATTTACGTGTTTCTACTCTAAACATGACGGAAACGCTTTGGGCCGATCATATCACTACGCTTGACTCTGCTTGGCTAAACCCTAGTCGTATCCCACAACCTTGTGGAGTAAACAACTGGACACTAATTGCGTTAACCAATCATATAACCCTGAGAAGATCGAGATCTCTTCTTCATGAAGTTTTTTTTCTAATTTATGCTTTCAGATGGATTCCACATGAACCATCTTCAGTTCATTCGATTAAATTATGCTGCTCCCAAAATTATTATATTTGATTCTCTGACTTTTCTTAACCCCTTTTTTAGTAGGATTTATCTTGATTATCACCTAAAGCATCCCCCAATGGTGTTACAACTAGAGCTGTTATTGAACCGATTGTGAGCGAGCCAAACACAATTCAAAATTGAAAATTTAGAATTCAGCTCGGCTCAGAATTGGTTCGAAATTGAAACGTGACCTGATTTGAGTTGTCTTGGCTCAAATCGATTCGATTTCGAGTTGGCTCGAATCATGATTTGAATCGGCTGAAGATAGTGTACCCAAAAGGATTTGATCCTTGGATTTTGGGGAAAACAAGCCTTTATCCTCTTTCATTCTACCATTGGACCATTAATCTAGCTTGTCTTGAGAAATATTTCATATATATACATATTATATTAAAATTAATTACATTACATATATAGTTTTGAGCGAACTTGAATTATATTTCGAGCGTACTATCGCTAACTTGAAATTGGCTCGAAATGAACTTCAAGCCAAAGGCATTACCTCTTGATTTGATTCAAAAATTTCGAATCAAGTTCGAGTCGATTGAAAAAACCAAGCAAATTTTGAGTTTTAGATATTTTTAATATCGCTACTTGCTGCCTATAACCGTGCAAAGGACTCTGAATTTAGTTTAAGTGCAATCATGTTCCTCGTTTAGCTTAATTCAATTTTGGATTATTCTTCTTTATTTGTTAAGAAATGGTTACTGTTGCCATGCTAACAAATTGTCTTTATAAATTGCTGCACTTGTAATAACTATAAGGGCTTGTTTGGTTGGAGGATGAATTTGGGTAAAGAAAGAGAAAATAATTTATTTTATAGAGTTGATGGAAAAGAAATTTATTTTAATATTGGGAGGTGTGTAGGATGTGAAATAAAGTTGATTTTAAGGTTGGAATTTGTGTTGGATGTGAAATAAAGTTGATTTTTAAGGTTGGAATTTGTGTTGGATGTGAAATAAAGTTATTAAAATTTATAATAAATTTAAAATATTATTAAGATATTTTTTTGCCCATTTTTGGACTCATGCCAAACAAGGCCTAAGAGTGTCTCCTTAACTGTCAAAAGCTCTAGCTACTCTAGTTATTTGACAAATCTGAGCAGATAAAAAAAACACATGATAGTTTTTTCAGCGATTCTTGAAAGAGTTTCAACTCATAGTTACATCTATAACTGGAAAACTCGGGTCACCACAGTGGCTAGCTTCTTCTGTAATGAATGGAATTTACGCCTGGAGAAGGGGTTGACCTAGTGCTGAAGTCTGCTTTTACATCATAACACCATCTTCTACGTCTTCCATAAGCCCTCTAAGTCCTTATACTCTTTCTCGTATCCCACAATTGTACTTGCCTTTGACAAATTCTTTCTACTTGTGAAACTCTTGCTCGGTTTGACTCATGAATGTAGTGGGATCTCCTTAAACCTCATAAACTCCTACGTTCTTTTTTCTTTGCTCCTTTTCGATTCTCTCAAGGTTTCTTTCTTACAGTGCTACACTTCTTTTTGGTCCCTTATGATCCAATCCTTACTTTCGTCTGGTTCATTTCCTTCATCATCACTGTGAGATAACCGGTTCATTCCATACAGTTCTACTAATGTTACAATAGGCCAGGGATTTGATTATAATTTCAGATGATTTTATTTATTATGGATAATAATCCTAGAAAGGTGAACAATGATGTCGTGTTTGTGAAAAAAAAAACCTTTTTCCTTCTTTTTTCTTGTTGTTTTTCTATTATGTGGTTTGGTTGGTTGTGTGGTCAAATGCAAAGAAAAGGTTGATTAATCAATTTAATCTTCACACATTGTTGAAAGTTTAAGTAAATTTCAAGTTTTGATTCTATAAATTATGAATATGGAGTATTGATTACACTTTTTTCACTATTCGTAGTTCAAAATGAACCTACAGCAAGGTATACAGTCAAGAGCTGCTGCTAATGGATTCAACCGCCGTAGATTTGATAGAGAAGGTGGAACAAGAACAGAGAGTAAGATAAACCCGGGAAAGTCAGGTTCCAGCAGCTTTCTGAATACAGGTGTGTGTAGGCAATTGCTGTTTATCTTTAATGGTCTCACGAATGAAGCTGACCACCTTGTTTATGTTACTAGTTAATGGAGGAAAGGCTGTAACCGCTAATAGTCCTTCGCGTGATCGTTTGATGTATGTGTCGTCCTGCCTTGTTGGTCTTCCTGTGGAAGTATATGTGAGAAATGGATCTATATTCTCTGGGATATTTTATACGGTGAATGCAAAAGACTTTGGTATGCTTTTCAATGCTGGTCTGTAAGTTTCAGTACAAATTTGATGTAGTTCTAATTTGACATACTAGAATTTTTCTTCCTTTTTGTAAGAAATTTTTTTCATATTATAATTTGGAGGATGTATCTTCTATGTATTCAGGGGTTGTTCTAAGAATGGCTCAAATGATTAAGGATGGTTCAAGAGGAGTGAAGGGTACTGCTGAAGCACCTAAAAGGCCTCAAACAATGATCATACCTGCTAGAGAATTTGTTCAAATTATAGCAAAGGTTTTTAATTCTTGTTTCTTAATCTGTACTAGTTTATTCGCTGCTTCTTATGTACATGTTTTAAATGTGACACATTATTTTTAAGATACATAAAATTTTACTTACAAGTTCAGAATGTGCCACTAACTACTGCTGAGTTTACAAGTTCAGGATGTGCCACTAACTACTGATGAGTTCTTGGGTGTCAATGGACATGATAAACGAAAGGATCTCATGATAGATTCTGTCATTTCCCGTTCACATAACATAGAAGTGGAAAGGGAGCTAGAGCGCTGGACTCCTGATGCAGACACTCCAGAATGTCCTGAGCTGGATAATATATTTGACGGCACTTGGAACAGGTTGGTCAATATAGTTGGGATGCTATGTCTAAATTTCCAGTCCTTAGTTTTATCGTTCTGTAACTATGATGATTCTTTATCAGAAAAAAAAAGTTTAAAAAAAAGCTATGATGTTTCTCCTGGTCCCTGCTCTTCTATTAGCTCTTGAAACTACACTTGTCAGGAAATGAAATTCTACTTGCGGGCTGTTCTTGTTAGATTTGCACTAGATTTTGATTGTATTAGGCAGTTTTGACTAACATGTATTTAACCATTATAGGAGAGGGAGTAGAGCAGGGGATAATGTATTGCAAATTCGATCCTTGCATGTTTTACATTGATGTGGATGGTCCTGTCACCTTATATTTATGGGTAAATTTCTTATAGGTTACGGAAGTTAGGTGGTCATTGCACTTTGGTTTCATGTTGTTTGAAACATTGCATTTAGGTCCTTGAGGTATAATTTATTAAACTGAGTGGTCCTTCCATCCATTTTTTGTTGAATTGTTGATCAAATTACAGTAATGCAATTATTATATTAGCTATATAATTTTGAAATAGAAATAAAACTAAAAAATAACAGGCCCCATATTGTGGGTTTGTTATTTTTTATTTTATGTTTTAATTTTTAAGTTTTAGATTTAGAAAATGATTTTTTTAGAAGAAAATGATTTTTAAGATAATACAAACATGGGTGGTAATTTGACATGCAACTTGAAGGAAAAATTGATTGAATGACCTACCAGCTTAAATTATACCTCAGGAACCTATAAGCAATTGGAAGTTTTGCAAGTTTTGTGTTTTTTAGAAATATTAGATCAATAAATGGTGTCAGCTCAATTTCCTGATTTTGATCTTAATCTTAAAGCTGGAGTTATCAGATTTATATATAATTGTATATGAGGGATCTGGTTAGGTCATGTTCTTTTTCTCCTTTAAGGCTTGTTTGATTGGAAGATTATTTTTGGACAAAAGAAAGAAAATATATTAGTTTATAGATTTGATGTAAAATGATGATGGTTTAATATTAGGAGGTGTGTAAGATGTGAAATAAAGTTGATTTTAATATTGAAATTCATGTTCGATTTGAAATAAAAGTAATTTTTAATATTAAAATTTGTGTTAGATCTGAAATAAAATTATTAAAATTTGTGATGCATTTAAAAAATTAATAAAATAATGATTGAGGTATGTTTAGGCCTAAAACAAACGATCCCTTACTGCTCTACTTTCTTTTTTTATGTTACTTATTGCTCAAGTTTTTGGAGAGTGGGTTTGCAACAATAGTTGTTGGAAAAAGCTACAGACGCATACAATCATAGTTGCCGAAAAAATAGTCATCACCAAAACACTCAAAGCAGCTGACAGATGGAAGCACCGTGCGGAAGGTATTTGGATTGAAGGCAACTCATCCATCATCATCGTCGACATCATCAAAGCAACTAAAGAAAGGAATCCCATAATTTATTTTAGCCATAGTCAAAATTTTAATTTTATTTCAAAAATATTTAAAATTAATTTTCTAATATTAAACAATTACTTTATTTTACATCTAATACAATTTTCAATAAATCAATTAATTTTATTTTACATCCAACACAATTTTTAATAAATAACTCATGTTATTTCATATTTACATATTTTTCAAAATGACCAAAAAATCCAATCAAATCATTTTTTCTATCTTGTTACCAAACAAAGCCATAGATTCCATTGGATCACACATGTGTATAGAGTTGCAAATAGAGCTGTCGATATCATAGGTTCTTTTGCTTGTTTTGAGGATGTCACAGAAAAAATTATTCCGTCAGGCCACTTAGAGTGGGGAAATGTTCTATTTGTGTGAATTTAATAACATTCTATTAGGTAATAGATCGTTTTGTACCTTTTGATGTATTTACTTTTTTCTTTTAATGCAATCTAAGCTCCAATCGAATTTTGATAAAAAGTTGGGGAACCCATCAAAGTAAACTTGTGTTTGAAATTCCTAGAAACTATAAAATTATATAGCCAAAGGGGATGTGCTATGCCAAAAATCATCCTAACCACTGCTAATTTGGCTATTAAGCTATTTACTCGGAAGGTTTCCCTTGAAAGCTGCTAGTATTAGTTGAACTCATAGTAACCAAAGAGGAAATGAAGGAAATGGTAGGGAGATTGGGCAAACTAAGGAGAAGCAAAATGGTAGCACCCCCATTCCATCCACCTCCCTTCCTGGCCTGCCTTGCCTCAACCAGTTAACCAACCATGCAAACCACTCTGAATTAGTTCCGCATTCCAAATAGAAATTTTGAGTCTGAAATATTTGACACGACAAGTGCAGCTGTAGTAAATGTTTTGTGCATGGTATTTTATCATCATTATTTCACTTGAGACATACAATCATGATAGTTCATCTCACTTTAGCGCAGCTTATATTTATTCCTCATGAGACCGACACTTTACCTTTTTCTTTAGGAATTGGGATCAGTTTGAAACAAATGCTACTCTATTTGGAGTGAAGAGCACCTTTAATGAAGAACTCTATACAACGAAGCTTGAAAGAGGTCCTCAGACCAAAGACCTTGAAAGGAAAGCTTCTAGAATAGCTAGAGAAATAGAAGGGGAGGAAACTCATGACATTCACTTGGCTGAGGTGAAACATGATGTTGTTATGCTCCTATGTTTTGCACTTTGTTTAATGTGAGATGTTACTGCTATGACTTAATTGCAGGAAAGAGGAATTGACTTTGATGATGGTTTTGATGTTGATGAGGAAATCCGATACTCAGCTGTACACAGGCAAATTGATGGTGGCATATTTGAAGACGATGCAGATCCTCCATCAGATACTTATAATACTGAAACTTTTGGTGGTTCTACAGTTTCTGAAAGTCAAACACCGCATTCCAATATTTCAAGGGAGAAATTTTTTGATAAAGCTCACACATCATCAGCCTCTTCAGCTATGGTATGGAATTAGCTGAATTTTTTTTAAATTACGAAGGCTTATGTTTTTTCACTGTAGCATTAAATAATTGACATTTTTTTCTTAAATATACTGGTTTTTTCAACAAACCTTTGGGTGAAAACATGGTGTATATTATTTTGGCTTTAAACACACAAGGAAAAAAAGTCTTTTAACTTGTCTGTAAACTTTTAATATGAAATATGTCATGTAATGCTTAATTTGTGGATTTTTTGGAAATAATCTAATACTATATAATTAAGTGTAGTACAAGGTGCTGAATTCTTAAAATTCCTAAAATGCCCATATTTAATTTTATCAATTCTTCTCTCCTCTCCCTCTCTCTCTCTTATCTCTCCACTATCTCCTCTACTGCTGCCCCCTCTCTCCTCAATCTCTCTCTCTCTCTCCCTTCATTGCTCTCTCTTCTCTTGCCACTGTCTCTCCTACCCGCCCTTTCTCCTCACTTTCTCTCTCTCTCTCTCTCTCTCTCCTCCCTCTCTCTCTTCTTTTTCCACTCTTTCCTATACTATTGCCTCCCCTCTCCTCTTCTCACTCTCTGTCTTATTGCAGTCGAGCCTTCTTTCTCTCCTCTCCCTCTTTCTCCTCCAAATGAAAATAATTATATAACAATATTTGAAAATAATTAATAAATAATAATATTGTATCTTATGATATTTATTTATAAATATTAAAAATTATATATTATATTTAAATATACTTTTTATAATAAAAATTGCTACTTGAGTATAAATATAATTCCAGCTGAGGTACAATTTTTGCTATATAAATTACATTTGAATACAATTTAATTTATCAATTAATAATAATTTATGTAAAATATTTTGAAATTTAAGAGTAACATTTTTATTTTTATTTTACATACTAATGAACTTAGACTAAATTTTAAGATATTAGTTATTGTGATATGATCTAACAAAGTTTTTAGTAAATTTATTTTAGTATTAATTTAGTATTTTATTAATTAATTATTGTATTCTATAATATAAATTATTTATAAAATATATAATTCTAATATATGATGTTATTTTGCATAAATTATTTTTATAAATATTTATATTATTTTATTAATAAATAGTTATTAGATTAATTATTATGTGCAATTACTGCACAGAAAAATTACATGAAATTTTTTCCTTTTTTTTAATTAAATGCAGTTATTATAAAATTTAAATAAAAATTATAAGTTATATATATTTAATTTTTTATTTTTAAATATGAATTGAAATTTTGATGGCAACCCAAGCTAAATTAGATTTTAATTAAAAATTTTTAATCTCAATTAATATTAATTTAAATTAAATTAGTTATAATTATTTTTATTAAGTATTTAATTTATATTATTCAATCATTAAATTTGATTGTTTTTGTTTTGTATACATTAAAATAGCAATATTTATATGTAAAATCATAAATTAATTTACTGTGATTAATTCAATTAATATTTTAATATCTTTGTATTTTTATTATAAAATATTTATATATAAAAAATTGATATGTATTTTTAAAAATAAAAAAATTAAATATATAACTTACAATTTTATTTAAATTTTATAGTAAATGTATTTATTTTAGTGAAATATGAAAAAATTTTGTGCAGTGTCTGCATGGGGAAAATACTAGTTTATTATAAGGATTTTCATTTTAATAGATCTAAAATCGAATATATAAAATATAGATTTTGTTAAGATAGATGAACTTGTATTGGAGATATAACACTTGGCGATCAAATTATCGGAAGGAGTGAGTAATTTAGGGACATCAGATCAATCTTACTAAATGATAGTGAAATAGTTAGTAGTGCTATTAGCAGGATTTAAGCAGAATGGATGAAAGAATATATTTTTTGTGTTATGTGATAAAACAATTTCACTCGGGCTTAAAAATAAATTTCATAAAGCAGTAGTAAGATTAGTGATGCTATATGGTATTGAATACAGACCTATAAAGTAGAAATATATAAATAGAATAAGTTTCACAGAGATGAGGATGCTCAAGTGGACGAGTGGGTATACACGAAAGGATATGATGAGAAATGCGTATATTTGTGAGAGTATTGGAGTAGCCCTAATTAAGTATAAGCTCAGAGAAAGTCAAGTTTGATAGCTTAGACATATAAATCAGGCTAATAGAACTTCCGATAAGGAGAGCTGTATTATTGAATCTTGCCCATGTAAAAAGAGGAAGACCAATAAAGACATGGAAAGAAACTATAAAAAATAATATTATATATTTAAGCTAAATGAGGAGTTGTTATTTGATAGAGTGCAATGAAAATAATGAATTCATCTAGCTGACCCCACCTAGTCGGATAACGGCTTGGATGTTGCTTTTGTATAATTTTCAGCTTGCTTTTTGTTTGAATCTATTTCTTCTTCTGTTTGCTTCTTCTAATTGAGGTAATTCTTAGCACCTTTCATGTGACGCTTGTTATGTCTCTTTTGTTTAGTTTATCCTAATGATACAAGTAATTAGGATCCTAAATGAATTGTGTATTTTTGAGCATATGGAATCTTTCTTCATGGGGTTTGCTAACAGAGTAATTTGGAGTAATTATTCATGTTTGAGCTTGGCATAATCTTTGTAACAAGGTTTCCAACTGGTTGAACCTTTTTCCTGATAGTTGATTTTATTGAAAACATGAAAACATTTAACAAATGTCTTTTTATTTCTTTTGAACATTAGTGGAAATAGCAGATGCAAGCAGTATCTATTTTGAAATCTGATGCAGTGTTTTGGGTTAGAATATTGTTAAAGGATAGAATGGTACTTTCTTGGTTGATGCATTTTTTTGCTTTTTCTTTGTAATTGTAGGACGTGGAGGCAATATATCCTGTTCATACTGATAAAGATAAAAGTACATATGGTTCTAGTACTAACTACCAAACAAGTTCGTCATTATCTGACAACACAAATAAGTCCTTAAATGCAGGCAATGAAAGCAGGTTCTATCACTATCTTTTTTATTCTCTCTCTCTCTCTCTTCATACTTGATATGTTAGTGCATCTTCAAGAGTGGAGAAAGAATATGGGGTGAGTTGCATTTGGGTTTCAAAAATTTGGGTATCATTGCAACTAGGCCACAACATTTGAATTAGCTCATATGGGTCCCTAGCACATTATGCAAATTTCATGATCCCTTTTAACAATTTTCTCTTTTTCATCAAATCAAGCAAAACTGTGGATTTTTACCTGATTTTTCATTTGATTTTTAAAAAGTATGTGGCCTTCTCTCAAATGTCCAAAGCACTCTTTTTTTGAAAACTAGTATGGTTTCCGTGTAAGTATAGCATGAAAATTATTAACCTTATAAAAAATTTAAAATAAATAATAGTTAATTAGTAAAAAAAAATTTATAATTCACTCATAATTATACTTGTTCATATTTTTTGAAATTTTTGACTTAGTCTCTAATTAAAACTTTTGGGACATTAACTCCCCATTTTCCTTTAATTTTAGGTTACTACTTTAAATTCTGCGGACATAAATGAAGAATTTTAAAAAAAATTAAGGACCAAAGTGAAAGATTTTAAAAACACATACCAAAATGTAATTATAGGTAATTGTAGTGACGTATCAACAATTTACTATAAATAAAAAAATATTACGTAAATTATTTTCAATAATTTCATCCGGGCCTCTGAGGTAGACTTCCAATTTGATGTAGGTTCACAAATATGAAAACGTGTCATTTGAGTTCCTCCTGCTCAAATTGTTTTCATATAGATCCATTTTAATGAATTCTGTTTAGTTATTATTTTAAAAAATTGAAAGTGCATATTTAAATATTTCTCATTTGCTATTTTAACATTCATTTTTCTTTCTTTTTCTATATCCACTTCTAAAATAGTAATTTTTAATATTTAAATATATATTTTTTCTTCTTAAATTGAAAAATATCTAACTTATAGTTGACAATATTTATGAGTAAATATGCATGCTTAAACTTTTAAAAATATACTTATATTATTTATATATTTAAATATATTGTATTAGATAATATAGTGATTTAAGTATTAATACATGCGTAATTATATGTATATATAAATGAATTTATAATGTTATATCTTTATATAAATATTATATAAAAATATTGTTAAATAGTAAATATTAAGAAAATAAATGTATATGATTTGTTAGATTTAAGCTAAAAATTGTATTGAACAAAACATTTTAATTTACTTTAATTAAATTAGTTCGATTCATAATCGAAACTTTGATTCATAATTAACTAGTTAAAATCGACTCAAAATAGACTTTTTTTTTTTTAATACGTAAGAATTATATATATTTTTTGTTATATTTAAAGATAATTTAAAAAATTAAAATTGAATAGTTTAAATTAGCTGAATGAGATAAAATATTTTAAAAAAAATTAAAAATATTTTGTTATTTCAAAGTTCAATATTACAAAAAAATAAAGAAAAGATTAATCTAAGCATCATTGAATCAGGCTATTGGGATTGGAGATTCTTGCGTATGTGTCTATGATCTTGTATGTCAATCGACCAAGGCGTTATAATTGCTATTTTGTCTTAGCAAGAAAAACAATTATTTACTATTTTATTTTAAGTAAATACATGTTAGGACATGTGTTGATAGGTTTTAAATTATTTATTAAAGTATAGCATAAATGTAAATAGTTAAGATAGTAAAGATTAAAATCAGTTAAAAAAAATTTAAATTTAATGTATATAAAATATTTTGAATATTTATCAATAATAATTATTAACATAATAATATTGTAATACTTTTATATAATATTATTTTTATTTATAATATATGAGAGAGAGTGAAAGAGAAAAAAGAGAGGATGAGAGGGGCGGTGACTGGTGGGTATGAAGAGAGAGGAGAAAGAAAGGGCGGCAGGAGAGAGAGAAGAGAGAGAGGGTGAGAGAGAGAAGAGAGAGGGTGAGAGGGCGGTGGGTATGAAAAGAGAGGATCAGGGGAGAGAGAAGGGGGAGAGCAGAGAGAGGACAGAAAAAAGTAATAGAAGAGAGGATATTATAATACATAAAAATAATAAAGATAAAATTATTGAGGGTAAAATTGGAAATGTAAAGACAAAGCTATTGAGGGTAAAATTGGAAATACTAAAATTAACCAGATTGGTACCACTTTTAATAAGATAGTAAGGATTGGCCTTGGCCTTTAGATTAGAACACCTAAAAAATATGCATCAAGTCACATCCTCATCATGGATATCCCAAAAATCTATGGGAAGGGGCATACCCCATTTTCAACAAAAGTCTCCTGATATAGCAAAGTGCACCAATTAATTGGCTTTGTTGTTTACATTTCATTGTATATGCGAGCTTACAAAAATAGAATGAAGCAAGAATATCTATAATATGCTCTACTAACAAGCCTCCAATACTGCTTTGGCTACCTTGAGGTGTGACTAGGCACTGTTGCTCCAATTGGGTTAGGCAATCCGTTTGTTGGAAATGGACCATCTTATTTTCTCTAGCGTCTGACCTAAAGAAGGGTAGGTAACCGATTGCTGATCTCAGGGGAACCATCTGTTGCTAATTCAAATGTTGGGGTCTATGTGAATTGGGACCCCGACGTTGGGATCTGGGATGTTATGTTATTTACCCAAGATGTATTATTTTAATAATGTTTTATCTTTTTACCTGGTTTGCAATTGAATCTCAGGTTTATTGACAAGACCAGTGAAGATCAGGAGGAAAAAGAATCTGCTTTGAATGATCACATAGATGACACGGTAATGTGTGGTTTTGAGCTTCAGGAATCTCCTATTAGGACACTTGGTTTTCTTTATCATTTTCTGCTGGCTTTATTTGATTATGTTTTTGTTTCTAAACAGGTTTCCATGGAAGCTCATACGTCTAAAGGAGATGGTTAGTGGATATGCTTGTATTTTTGTTGTTTCCTTGTTTTTTAACTTGTTTTCTGTTTTTTATTCACATTGGCCAGTTTCTCTCACTCTCTCACCTCAATTCTGCCTATTTATTTTTGTGTTGTGGGGTCATGGTAGTCTTATTATAATGAAGGTATATGCTTGTGCATATGGCTATAGACAGGTTATGTTGACTCTTCAAAGGAACGGTAATAATATGATTTTGCTGTTTCATTTAGTGAGTACCAATTTGTGCTGAATTAAATAGGAGCTCTAACTGCGAACACAGGTGAAGTGTCTATGGAAAGGAAAAAGGGAAAACATTTTGTGGTTCAAAGATGATGACGGGCTTAGGTTAATGAAAGGCATATGTTCAATGTTTGTTGTTTGATAGAATAAGACTGAGTAAGCATGTCCATTTATTGCTAAGGGAACTGAGGTGCCAATATCATTTTTTAATAATTTAATTCTGGAATTTAAAGATCTTGAGTTGGCATAAGATTGGAAACACATTAGACCTTCCATAATAGTGTTAGAAATGTGTGTGGATACGTCTATCTAAACAAATAAGATCAAGCTTAAGATTTCATTTTTGTCTTGCTGGAATTTATGGATTTCTAGTTCTTGCATATTTAGTTGTTTTATTTTTATTATAAAAGATTTCTTGTATGCTTATCAAGGTCTTTAAAACTAGCACAGTTCCCTCTTTAAAGTGACCTTGAATCACTTGCATTCATGTAGAGTGCTACTTTAAATAGAGTTGAATGGAGAAAAGAAATCCATGTAACCAACTCTAAATAGTTTGAGGATTAGACTTATGTTGTTGTATTTAGATTGATTATATTTTAGTTAAACCAGTTCCTTCTTATTCAATTTTGTTTGTTGTATTTTTATATAGTTTCATTAGAAGTTTTTGTGTACTTATCTTTGCGTTTTTGTGCCACACTATGTTAAGCATCCCTGTTTTGAATGGCGGTACGCTGTATTCATTGTTTTTCATATTTGTTGGCATTTTATGATTATAATATTACTGGAGTGCTAGTGATCCTGAGCTTTAGTGTTCTGGAGGCGGTGCTGTCTAATCTAATTAATATGTCATGATAGCCCTTTTTGTACTTAGAAGCTATGCTTCGTTTTTTTGCCCAAAGAAGCTGCATTTTGGCACAAGGGAAAAAAAGGTTTATTGAAGGGAGTGTAGTCCAGCAGTTTATGGATCCATTATAGATCTGCATTGAGATCCTTTCCAATTTTCTTCATTTTCATGCCATCCAAACAAATCATTTTTTTCCCACAACAATCTGATATAGAAGTTAATTTTCTTATGCTAATCTGCTTTTGCTTGTTGATAATTGCTGCTTGACCAGTAAAGGGAAAATATGACTTGGGACTTGTATTTGCAGATGTGAAGTTTTCAACTGATATGAAAGAACGGTCTTCCTCTGTTATTGACCCTAATCCTCTATCTTCAAATCCAGCTGAGGATGGTAGTGGTCATTCTTCAAAACCTGCAAATTCATGCAAGTTGCCAGACTGCAGTGAGCTTGTTAGCCAGTGTCCCAGTACTTCTACATCTTTCACTTCAGAGCTTGCTATTTCTGGTTCTGTTTCTAGAGGACCTAGTTTATCACCAAGCTCTTCCATGGGTTCATTATCTTCGGAAAAGTCAACCCTTAACCCAAATGCTAAGGTGCTTATACCTGATGTATATGTGTGTTTTTTAGGCTATCAGTTTTTACCCCATAATCGTGTATTTTGCATCATCTATTATTTTGTCAGCTAAACCACTGTTGACCCCTTATTGTGATCCAGGAGTTTAAGCTCAATCCGAATGCTAAAAGCTTCACCCCATCATCTTCATTTAGGCCTCCTGTTGCAATGCCTGAAGGTTCTATTTATTACACTGGTAACTTGCCTGCTGTTCCACCTATGCAAAGCCTGCCCATGGGTGCTTCGGTGAGATCATAAATATAAACATTTTTCCTATGGCTCTCTGTTGCTTATTAATATTTAATCATATTCAGGTGTAGAGATTCGCTCTATCAATTCAATAACTGATTACGTTTATATTATTGTATTTTACCCCTTGTAATTGGTCTCAATTGTTGAATCTCACGCAAACATCATTTTTAGTGTTGCCTGCCTTCTGTATTCATTGCGCATGAGAAAGATTTATTGCATGTTTTCGCACCTAAAATTGCCAGCGATGCTGAATGAAATTAGATTATCAAAAGGGATCAGCATATATATAAGGAAGATTATCACACACAAGTATGAAAGTTCCACGACTATTCATGATAGAGATTCAAAATCCTACATTGCAACCCCAACTAATATTTAAATATAACGTAGATCGATGGTAGGTAAGAAACCAACTGCTCGACTTTGCATTCGTCTATTTCAGCACTTAATGTCGCAGGTATCAGAAAATTAAAGGGGTTCCTGTTATCCAGCAGTAATCTTCAATTTTAATAAGGATACACATTGAGATCAAATAACCTTGAAGAGCAAATAATTCTTCTCACAGAAAGAGGAATCCACACTATAGCTCTCCTAATATGACAGCACTTTACATAATGTAGTAGTCGATGGTCCCTTGTACTGGGTGAGATGGTGAATTGCTTGTCGCGTGTTGGAGGAAGAGATTGCTGGTTCACAGGAGGATGCCGTCATGCAGGAATTAGGGGAGGACATAGATCTCATCTGGGTCTCGAAAAATTTGGATAGTGGTGATGGTTATGGTATGATGAGGGTGAGGAGGGGATGGGGCTAATGCAGAGAACTAACTTAATTGCACGAAAAGTGCTATAAGAAAACAATTAAACATGGGCTTGATGTAGAAATATGGGGCTTTTTTAGTTTTCAAATATGATAAAGCTAAAACCTAATCATAAGCATGAAAGTAGTTGAAATTGGAGTCAAGTAGAGGCCAACCACAAATAGAGAGCATTTATACTTGAAATCCATATAGTATTTAATCAAAATTACCAACAAGCATGAATTAAACTTCAATTTAATTGAAAATCAACCAAAGTTTTTTTAAATTGGGCAAGATGTCGAATAAAACTCATCCCAAGAAGAAATTGATATCAATGTGAAATAAATTCAAATGGGAATTCATTGGAACTCACATGTCCATAGGATCGAAGAAAAAAATGCAAAAGTCTACCCCAGTGGGAGTTTTAGGGCTCCCAAGTGGAGCATCTAGTCTCCCCAAGTGGGAGTGTTAGGGCTCCGGTGGGGTTTTCTTGTTGGTTCTCAGCATCGCAAACGCTCTGAGTTGATGTGAACCTTGTTGGCAGCACTTTAGTTAGTGGAGAAGAAGCAATCCAAGGAAGGAGTGACCAAGCTTACCACTATTAAAGGAGAAGCTTAAGAGATTGAGCCATTAAACTCTCTTTGGGCTTTTATGCCCATAAGGGGGCAAGGAAGGGATCAAAGTCAAGCTTTGAGGTAAGAGTATCAAAAAGAAGGAATCATAGCTTTGCTAAGTAGAAAGAGCCAACGACAATGACAAAATGGAAGAGACAAGCTAGGGCTAACGACAAAGAGAAGGTAGGGGCTATAGAGGTCACTCCTAATCTAAAGAAGAGGTTTAGAGTTATGATAATAGGTGATCTTGATATGAAGAGTACGATAGAGTGCGGTAAGTGTGGTTAGTTAAGTAAGCTTCCACCTCCCACTAACACCCAAACAACGGTGCTTGGTATAAGCCAATATGTCAGGCATTGTAGAGAGAAATGAATCTCTTTGTTCTGAACGATTGGGATCTGAGGCAATTTGTGGACTAAAACTCAATTGGTCTTCCTCTCAGAAGCCAAGCTATACGGTAATGAGTTTGACATAGTGAAGAGGCATTGTGCTTTGATTCAGCAATAACATTAAGTAGTACTAGCAGGAAGGGTGGCCTAGCAATTATGTGGCAAGGGGAGATTTCTTTGGATCTTCAAAGTTATTCCCAATATTATATAAATGCTATAGTTAGTAGTAAGAGCTTTGCTAACCCTTGGAGATTTATCGATTTCTATGGAGAACCTGATGAATCAAAAGGCTTCCTTGCTTGGTGAACTCTTGACAACCTGGTCTTTCCAACTCACTCCCATGGTTATGTGCTGGAGACTTTAACGAGATTCTTTATAATTCTAAAAACCAAGGAGGTTTAGTCAAGGAAGATAAATTCATGCAAGCTTTTAGAGAGGGAGACCAAAGAAGATATGGCAAGAAACTATATACTTAGACTTAGATAAGAATTTGGTAAGTGATAGAGTGCAATGAAAATAAAAGATTCATGTAGTCGACCCCACCTAGAGGCTTGGTGGTTGTTGTTGTTGTTGTTGTTGTGCATATTGAATGAGTGTTTATTAACTTCTTGTGGCACGGGTCAACTAAATCCAAAGGAATTCATTGGTGTGGGTGGAAAGATCTCTGTCATCCAAAGGCGATGGTAGGCCTTGGGTTGAAATGTTTAATTTCGTTCAATCTCGCGATGCTAGGAAAACAATGGTGGAGTGCTTCAAAACACCGTCTTTGTTTCAAACTGCTATGCTGGAAATACTTTCCTAGCAGGTACTTTTGAATGCAAAATTAGGATGGAATCCTTCTTTTGTTTGGGGTAGCATCTGGGAAGCTATAAAGATACTCGATAGAGGCCTTTTATGGGGAATTAGAAATGAAAAATTAGTGAATATTGGGAAAGACCAATAGATTGCCCGTCCTATAACTATAAAGTGTTCTCTCCCATCAAACTCCTTCTAGATGAAGCCACTGTGAATTCCTTAATAGATTTGAGCATTCAAGCATGGAAGGCACACTTAACATTTGTAGATGCGGAAGAGATTTTGAGAATCCCACTAGGAGACATACAGGTAGAAAATAGGAGGATTCAGGACTATGGCTCTAAATGGTATGTATATAGTGCAGAGTGGCTACCAATTCATCCGTGATCTTTGCCAAAAGGTTGATTTGCATGTGACAGGTATAACAAAAGGTGACGGCAGTGAGTCCTCAAGTTCTAATTATCAAATCTTATGTTGGGCTATTTGGAGATTGCGCCTCTAGTAAGATAAAGTTATTTGCTTGGAGGTGTTATAAGGATTATATATCATTCCATAAACTCCACCATCGAGGGGTAACTAACACTCGAACATTGTGTCTTCTATGCCATTTAGAAACTAAAACGGCCATACATATACTTCGTGACTGTAATTTCACCAAAAAGGTATGGTAGGAAGTTAACGGACTAGCAATTTCCTTTGACAATCGACTAACTCGAGCCAAGGACTAGTTCACAGAGTTTATTTTTGGTGACGGAAGTCATTCTCCGGAGCTTTTCTTCAAACTGTTGTGGTCAATTTGAAACAATAGGAATGCTATACTCACTGGCAAAGTAGGTAGAACATCAAGTGCAATAGTGTCCTACGCCGAAGACTATCTAATTGAATACGAAGCTGCAAATAATCAAGAAGAGAAGCAAAGGCACACACACAATCCAGTTGGTGGAAATCTTCACCTGATTAGGTCATTAAGATAAATTTTGATGCTATAGTTGATTTTAACCTAGATACATTAGGCTAGTGGCAAAGGACTCGAGAAGTAAGGCTTTTGTTAATGTTGGCAACAAACAAGAAAGTTTCTTTGGATCCTCTTTTGGCAAAGAGTGAAGCGGTGAAATTATTCTCCTTTGCCATCAAAAAAAAGAAAACAAATTACATGAAATGGAGCAAATGATCACATAAATATATTAGGTCAAGTAAAAGGAGGAGATGGATGGCAATGGAGATAAGTAGAGGACTCAAAGATTCATGACTAGATCAGCGATGGCACTCTAGCGATGATGCTTTAATAACAGCAGCACAGTTGATGACGATGGAAATAAAGGAGCGTCAGTGGCTCTGTCTCTCTCTCTCTCCTCTCTTTTTTCCTTCAAATGGAGGCTAATTCCCATTGTCCTATCCATGAAGATATTTCTTCCCACTCAATCGGCTTTGATTTGTAGCGAAACCATCCTAGGTAAGGGGGAATGGAGGGAACATAAAACATAAAAGGGGGAGGGGATATTGTCCCCTCAAAAGCCCAATAAGCCCTAAGCACATGAAAATAAATCCAAAATACATAACTCCCAAGACCCACATAGATAAAATATACATCATATCTCTATCTTCACAATAAAATGTATATAAATGTGATCCACTCACTCTAAAATAAACATAATGATGAAAAATAAGTATACAACAACAACTAAGCCTTTATCCCACTAGGTCTGATCGGCTACATGAATCTTTTATTTTTATTGCATTTTATTAAATAACAAATTCTCATTTATCTTCAAATGTGTGAGATCCTTTTTGATGGTATTTTGCTATATCTTATTTGGTCTTCCTCATCCTCTTTTAATACAAGTAAAATCTAATAACTTAACTCTCCTTCTTGGAGCTTCAATTGGCTTACGGTTTATATGTCCAAACTATCTAAGCCGACTCTCCTTGAAAGGCTACCCCACTCTTCTCGCGGATGTACTCATTTCCCATTTATCCTTTCGTGTATACTCATCCACTTTAACATTTTTATCTCTGCAACATTTATTTTACTTGTGTATTTTTGGTACTGTTAACAAAATGCAAGAATATAAACTGAGCATAAATAATATGCCACGATGTCATTGTAGCCCTCTTGTAGCTATATCTAGTGATGGTGGGGAAGAAGTTGGTACTAAGGATCCTCTGCATTAGGAGGGTAAAAGGTTGTATTGTTCTAGTGAGTGACTTATTATGATGAGTTTTTGTTGGGAATAAGTGACTCCCATAAGTAAGAAATTTGGCTGCAATATAAGTAAAGCTTAGGCTGTAGTTGTAGGACTGGAGAAAGTTGAAAATCATAATAGAGTCTGTATCTGGTATTAAGCGGTTTGAGTTAATTTGGCTAAATGACTATGGGTTTTGTGAAAGAGGTAAGTAGGATAGTATATGAGGTAATTATATTTTAATACGTGCAACAAAATATTTAAAATGATAAGCGAGATTTAAAGATTTTTTTCCAAGGCTTCAGATTTTTCCTTCAGAGGAATATCTACTCGATTGAGACATTCACCATAGTTTTTTTTTCATTAACTCAGCTATTACAAAAGGGTAAATTATTAAAAAGAAAAAGATGAGGGGATATTGTCCTAAGCACATAAAAGGGAGAGGGGATATTGTCCCCTCGAAAGCCCAATATGCCCCAAGCATATGAAAATAAACCAAAAATACATAAGCTCTCACCCCTTTCCAAGACCCACATAAACAAAATATACATCATATCTTCATCCAGACATTACAATGTACATAAATGTGATCCACTACTCTAAAATAAAACATGAAATAATGAGAAACAACTATTACTTTAAACAAAATGCGAGAATATAAATTAAGCATAAATAATATGCTACAATGTCACTGTGGCCTTCCTATAGCTATATCTAATAATGGTGGGGAAGAAGTCGATACCTGGAATACTTTACATTAAGAGGGTGAAAGTTTATATTGTTCTAGTGAGTGAATTATTTGGCTGAGGTTGGAGTAGGTGACGCCCATAAGTAAGAAATAAAGGCTGCAATTTAAGTGAAGCTAGGGTTGTAGTTGCAAGATTGGAGTTAATTGAAGGATAATAGAGTCCGTGTTGAGTACTAAGGGGTTTGAGTTAATTTGACTAGCTATGGGTTCAGTGAAAATGGTAATTAGGATAGTATATGAGGCAATAATATTTTAAAATGTATAACAAATATTTAAAATGATAAGCGAGATTTAAGTATTTTTTTCCCAAGGCTTTAGACTTTTCCTTCAGAGGAATATTAACTCGACTGAGACATTTGCCAAAGTTTTCTTTTCATTTACTCAGTTATTACAAAAAGGGTAAGTAATTATAAGTAGAAAAGCTAATCTTGTACTATCTTGACCTAAGCAATGCGAGACTAAATCCAGTTACAAAGAAAGCAAAAGCACGGGTAAAACTAGAAACTCGTAGTCCAATTCTATACACTTGCTCATCCCTTCAATGTCAACCCATTTAGATTCATGTTAGGTGGCCATGGTGTCTGCACAGGGGAGTTTGAGAAGTCACTTTTGAATTGCATGTTTGGTTTTATTCAAAGAGAGGCTATTGAGTAACATGAAATATAATAAGAGTGAAAGTTACATGCCATGAGGTAATGAATTTTTTTTCCTCACCTTCCTTGTCAATGCAGCACTTTCCACTTTCTAACTTTGGCTTTCAACAGAAGTGTCTCACTTCTTTAACTTCCCATCTGAAGGTTTGATGGAGATGCAACCAAACATGACATAGTTCTTAAAGCTATTAGATGATCCCTCGTGTCCTTTACCCAGATTATATTCAATACTATAGCAAGTTGCTGCAAGGATTAACTATCATTTGAGGTTTGTTCTGATAAGAAATAGGTTTGTTTGTTGTTGGCTAAAGCTTCACTCTTTGTGTTTTCTAGTGCTCTTATTGATCTTATATGCTTGTAATCCTTTCTTCTAATTGACATCCTAATGTATTTTATGTGAGCTTTTCCTTCTACATTGTAACTTCTGAGGTTTTGCTTCGACCATGTTGGCTGATCAAAGGTAATTTTCTTGATGGTTTTTGATCCTGAGGATCACCAAAATAGGCCAATATCTTGGAAATGCATGTGAGTTTATAGATCAATACGGATAACAGTGCTGCACATGCATGTGATTCATGCTAGCCTTTTTTTTCTGGATGAAAGAATTAATTTTTTCTCCAAATTTGAGATCTTGCGTCAAACATGACAATAAATAGGTGAATCCCATGAGCCAGATGGCAGAGTCCTTTTATATATTCTTAATAGCTGCATCTTCTGCTAATTGCATTGAGTGCTGTATTTTTTTAAATTATAGTTGTAAGGATGGTCTGCTTGTTGAAATTCCCATCATCATTCTCATTATCTTCAGAAAACTAATGAGATTTTGAGCTTTCATCACACTTTTTTTTACTAGTTGTTGTATTCGTGTGGCAATTTGATCATAGCATGAAGCAATTTTGCAGATGGGGCCGTCATTTGCTGCTCCTATGTACAATCCACAGGCCGCTCAATTACAATCGCCCCCCTACATTCATCCTGGTGGTCCATTGGTAAGTGAAGATCTTTAAAAAAATGCAATACGTGCCTAAGCATCAAATTTACTTGTAAATTGCTTCTCAAGTCTACCACTCAGCAACACGATTCTCTTTTTCATTGCCTTTGTAGTACGGTCAGCAGATGATTCTTGGGCAGCCTCGGCCACTTTACTACATGCCCTCTGCTTATCCACCTGTAAGTTGAAATTTGTTGTCCTTAACTCTACAGTTTAACATTGTTAAAAAAAAAAAACTCAAGTTTAACATTGTTTCTCAGTAATATGAGTTTGAAGTTTCTAAATAAAATTATGATCCTGTGCAACTCTTTAACCAGAGTATAGTTTGCAGGATTTATTTTTATTATATTTGATTATTGAATGTTGCAAATGAAATTATGGTGAATATGACTACTTTTGCACAATTTCATAAGCTTGAAGTGAACGTTATATAGTATTATTTGGAATAAAGAGGGGTGAAACCGGTCCGGATCTCTTTTAAAGTTGATATATTTTTGGGGCGCCCTTTTTCAGTTATTTTCCCTAGATTATAGCGTCATAACTAGGGTCATAAGGTGATTCCTTTCAGAATTTCGCTGACAGATGATAATGGTTTGGGGCACCCTTATCTAAGTTATGCTTATATATTTCTGCTAATAAAGAAATGCAGATAATATCCTAAAATGCTTTTGGAGCTCCTGATGGTGATAATGCAATTTTTTTTTTTTTTGATAATGATGATAATGCAATGTTGCACCCAAAACATTTAGTGCCACTAGCCCCCTTATCAAACCTGCTAATATTACTGGAACTTCGAAATTGTCATAAAACTCAAAAGATTATCATCATCTATTAACAAAATGGGATTTCTTTCTATCCTTTTCTATTGTTCTTTTTCCTTTTATTGTTTCACTTGATATATTTTACTCTTTTATCGTTCTTTTCATCTTGCTTCTTTTTTGCTGTTTTGAGTTTTAATTGCATGAATTTTATTTTTCGTATTCTTTTTCATTAACAAAATGTTGGTTCCCATCCATTCCCATTCCCTTTCACTCTAACTTCAGTCTTAAGTATATTTTGTAAGCTATATTTGAAAAATATTGTAGGTCCATGTTTGGTTGGAAGATTATTATTAAGCACATGAGAGAAAATATATTAGTTTATAAATTTAGTGTAAAATAAATTTATTTTAATATTAAGATCTGTATAGGATGTGAAATAAAATTAATTTAACGTTAAAATTTGTGTGAGATCTGAAATAAAGTTAATGTTTAATATTAAATTTTATGTTAAATAAAGTAGAAAAAAACAGTTGGACTAGTTAATATCCCAATAAATGTTTAAAAATGTATGGGAGCTAGACTGTTTTGGCTCACTAAATTATTTAATACAAATTTAAAAACTAAATTGATGTCAAATGAGTGGACAAAGAGTACAGTTTGATTTTATGCCTAGTAGATCTCGCTATTGAAGCTATTCATTTGTTGAATGGTTTATTGAAAAATTCAAAGAGAGAGTTTGGATTTGATTTTCACCGATTTGAAAAAAACTTATGATAAAGTTCAAAGAAAAGTGATTTGAAAAACTTTCTATGTTGTCTATATTTAAGTTATCAAAGATATGTATAAAACGATTGTTACTTGTGTTTGAACATTAAAGGAGTTTAACTAATAATTTTTTAATTATAGTTGGATTATACTAAGGATCGAGTTTAAGCTCATACCTTTTTGTATTAGTTACGGAAGCCCTGACTGGACATATGCTAAAAACAGTACCTTGGTGTATGCTTTTCACAAATGATATTCTCCTTATTAATAAAAATAAAGATGAGGCCAAGGTGAAACTCAAGTTATAGACAAATACCTTAAAATCTAAAGATTTTCATTTTAGCCGATCAAAAATTGAAGGGGTAATTCCACTTAGGCCCCTGAGGTTTGTCTAATTTGCCATAAAGGTTCACAAACGTCAAAACATATGGTCCAGGTCCACAATAATGACTATATAGTTCACTAGGGACTTAGTTATTTTTAAAAAGCTTTCAATCAGGTCCAACATAATATTTTTCATTTAAAATACCGTTATTTCATCAAAAAAAAAATTAAATTAAATTAAAACAAATATTTTTTCAATTACAATTTTACCCCTCGCGCGTAGGGCATCCGTGCACCAGTCGCCTACGCGCAGGCCGGTAGCGCGCTGCAGCCATCTCGCGCGCAGGACGTGCGCAAGCGTCCGCGCATAGGTCGCTTACAGACTCCTTGTGCGCGAGCATCCGCGGGCGACCCCATGCGTCAGCGTCCATGTGCAGGCAGTCGCAGTGCGCCGCCTCGCTTGCAGGTCGTCGTAGTGCACATGCATCCGCGTGCAGCCCTGCGCCCCGGCATCCGCAGGGCGTTTGCGTGGGGGTGGCCTGCGCGCAGCCCCACGCGCAGGGCGTCCATATGGGGGCGGCCCACGTGCGGGCAATGGCATCGCACTCGCGCGCAGGGTGTCAGCGCGTTGGTGGCACGCAAGATGTTCGCGGCACACAATCTCAATGACAAATTTTGAAAATTAATATATTAAGGAAGGGTATTTTTATCATTTTACAATACATAACATATTCTGTCATTGAAAAACCATGATATCTCATGTTATATTTTTTGTGAACCTGAATGACATGTTTTGAGATTTGTAGACTTTTGTGTTCAAGTAAGCAAACTTCAAAGGTGTAAATCCCAAAATTGAATATATGAAGTACAAATTTAGTCAAGATAAACGTACTTGTATTGGTGAGCTGACAATTGATAATCAAGTTATCAGGAAGACTGAGCAATTTAAATACCTTAAATTAATTATACAAAATAATAGTGAAATAATTGTGGATGTTATCAATAGAATTCAAGTAGAATGGCTAAAGTACTGGAACACGAATCAACATTGAATCTAACATCTAGGATAACATCTTGTGTTGAATTAAAATTTAAATACAGATTAATTAGAGTTGTTGGAGATTTCTATATTAGTTTTATTTATATTTGATTTAATTTGATTTGATTTAGAGTAGATTTGGGAGATTTGAAGATATGTCATATTCAGAGCTCATTCTATTTTATTATAATAGAATTAATTTCATATTTACTTTCATTTATTTAGCATTTTATGTTTTACATTTAATATAATATTTTCATATTTGTTCATAGGATCTCTCTATGTAAAGATATCGTCTTGCATTGTATTGAGATTAGCCTATTTTGATATATGAAATAAGTTTAGAGTTTTATAAGTGCTTAAATCTGGGTTAGGTGGTTTATTTTTCGATGAAAGAAAGGGTATGATTTGCCTTTGGTAAAATTCTCAAATTAACATAGTTATCCTATTATTTTAAAAACAACAAAATATCCTATCCATTACTCTTTCTTTCTCTGAATCATCTTCGAGCTCCTCGGGCACTTTGCATACATGCTCGTCTCCGACATTCATTGCCTCCTCATTCCCTGCCTCTGATGCACGCCCACGAGGTCACTCATCACTTTCTTTGTTGTTCGGCTCGCTACTTCGCCCGACAAACGTGCTACTCGAGCTTGCCGACCTGAGCCACCCTCCTCACCTGCATCACTGGCCCGAGCCGCACTTCGTCCTTTTTCTGGCGCCGCGATCGAGCCACATTTGCGCTTGCGCAAGCGTCCGACATTTATTTGAGTGATTAAATATAATTTTTCTTTGGCTAAGGTATAATTTTTTTCTAAATCAAATTTATTTGATTATTCAATTTCAATATAAAATTATTCTTTTGATGTGGATTATTTATTTGGCTCTAGTTGTGCGAACCGACATTTGATTGGATTGAGTGATAATTATTATTAAATTTAAGCACGTGACTTCTGTCCTAAATTCCTGAATCTCGGATCTAATTTATTGAATTTAAATTGTCACCCTAATCTAATTTGATGAATTCTTATTTATCAAACGATCCAATTTAATTTTTTATTTTGAAATATTTTAATTTCGATATTTATAAATCTTATTTATCATATAATTTATTTAGAAAATATCTTGTACTTAATTAAAATAATTTGCCTGTAATTTTGCTGATAAAAAAAGATATCATTCGCATTTATTTTTCATCTCGCATCATAAAGTGGAGAAATGTTTCGAGCATGTTGTATGATAAAAGAGTTTCACTCAAACTTAAAAGTAAATTCTATTGAACAATTATAAGACCCGCAATGTTATATGATTTTGAATTCCGACTCACAAAGTAAAATGATAAGTGAGTATAAGTGAAATGATAAGAAATGAGCATATCCATAAGAAAGTTGCCTCAATTGAGAATAAGCTCAGGGAGAGTCGGTCTAGATGGTTTGGACAAGTTAACAGTAAGCCGATGAAAATTTCAGTAAAGAGAGTTGAGCTATTGGATTTTACCTGTATTAAAAAAAGAAGAGGAAGACCAAATAAGATATGACAAGAAACCATTAGAAAAGATCAAACTCATATGAAGATAAATGACAAGTTGGTATTTGATAAAACGCAATTAAAGCAGAGGATTCATGTAGCCGACCCCACTTAGTGAGATAACGGCTTGGTGGTTATCGTATTGAAATTTATGTTAAATGTGAAATGATGTTGCTGGAATTTGTGATAAATTTAAAATAATAACAAAACAAAGTTTGGGATTTTTGAGCCTTAAACCAAACAAAATTGATGCAGTTAACCAAACAAAATCAGAGGGTGGATACTTAAAAAAATTGCGCTATGTCCATATCAGACACGGACATGGGGGATACCCGAGGACATAATGTCAGACACGCCACTTGGCGTGTTCTAATAAAATATTATTAAAAACAATTAAAGGACACTCCTTGAGCACGTGAGGATACTTCGAGACACTTTAGGACACTTCTGAAACACTTTTAATACATTTCTGAGATGCAGTACACCTTTGAGACATTTTCAAAACACTTCTAAGATACATGACACTTTTGAGACGCAGATCACTTCTGGGACACATATGAAATAGAATTGGATACATTTAATATTAATATTAAATTTATTTATTATTATTATATCTCTTAATATTATTAAATATAAGACTAAACTCTATTGACACATTTATATCCTCTTTGTTCTTTTTATTAATATTTAAATAATTTTATTATTGTTAAAATTTTATTTAGTAAAGCTAAAATTTCGTATTTTATTATTATTAAAATTTTACTTAATATGAGTTAAATTCTAAACTAGCCAAGCTAAAGTAAATTTCTCTCTTGCTGGCCTTGAGCCTCACGAAAAGCATCAATTGTGGAAAGTTTGAAACTTTAGCTTCACATTTGTCCTTCTCTTATCCTCAACGTCAAGAACTCTTGCCTTTATTGTCATGTTCTTCATAGTTATTCTACAAACAAAATTATATTTTCTCTTATTTTTTTACTTACTTTGTAAAGTGAATCCTAAATCTACATCTCAAATTTGTTTAATGCGTACGTCTCTTCTCAAGTTCTTATCTCGATACCATGAGACTTCTGTCCCACTTATTTATACTTATATGTTTTATGTCTTTTTAAAATATGAATTGTTAGCTTTATTATGATTATATTTAACGGTCATGCCGTGTTCGTGTCTTATATTTTAAAAAAATTATCGTGCTATCATGCTGAACAGTGTTGTCCTTGTGTCCCTGTGTTGTGTTTGTGCATCATATATCTACGGAGTGTCAGGAACATCTTTCTAGTTATTTGCCTAATTATGCAAGCCTGGCAGATTGTGACCCTATTTGTCATTTGGTATTTGCTACACCAATCTTATAAGGACTTCTGCCAGAGTGTATGTTGTAACTTGCCTGCTGTTAACAGAAGCCAATTGATTTGTTTGTTGAGGTTTACTCAACCTCATTTCTTTTTAATTTTTTCTCTATTAGAGAATATCAACCTTTATGACCCTGCAAATGGCAAGGCAGGCCTTCACAGCTTCTTAGCTCCACTAGCCGTGATAAATGCAACTGAACGCTTGATACGATCTATATGCCTAAGAACAAAGCTGTAAACCACATTATGAACATATTTTTCTGGAGAGGATATCAAGGAAGTGGGAAGAAGAGCGTGAGGGAGTGGGCTTGCATACCACAATCAACTTGTTTTATTTATATGTTGATTAGGTTTTACATTTCACATGCTTAGAATGCCTGAATATTATGCACACACTTCCATCATCCATCATGACAGCTGTATCACCTTAGCTGAGTTACTTCTAGCCTGGATTAAGATGGAAGACACTGAACAAAAAGGCCAATTACCTATACCACTATTGAAATCATAATATGTGACGTGTTTCTAGTATATAAATAGTCAATTTTATTGTGGCATGTTCTATAAATCTCCTCTTTTTTGGCATGCAACTTGTATTTCTTGTACTTACCTCAAGCATTGGATGCAACTCATCAATGCTAATTGCTTTTCAATTCTAAGCACTTAATTGTGTTACATGAAAAAAATTGGCCTTAGCGAGAAGTAACAATTTATTGATCACTTAAGGGTGTGTTTGTTTGTAAGGTTAAATTTAGGAAAGTTAAAATTAAATTTAGATGGAGATATTTTTTTATTGAAAGTTGTGAAAGAAGTGAAATAAAGTTAGTTATTATGTTGGGATATGTGAGGGATGTGATATAAAGTTAGTTATTATGTTGGAATATGTGAGAGATGTGATATAAGTTATTATTTTAGTAATATGTGTAGGATGTGATATAAATTTAATTTTTAATATTAAATTTTTTGTGTGATGTGATATGCCTGGTTAAAATTAAATCAGGTTAATTTTAAACTCCTAAACAAACGGGGCCTTATTGTGCAATGTTTCTCTGAACCCCAATTAAAGATACTTTATTATGCCTTTCGACTTTCAACTGTAACTGCCTTTTCCTCTAATTCTGATATTTTGTTTATGTAATAAGACAAATATCGCCTGCACACAACTTACTTTTAAAATCATAGGGTAACTATGTTTATCATTTGACACGTGTATTTTACATTTTTTTTTATTTATTTCTAAGTGGATGCTTATATTTTACAGAAATAAAAAATAACTTAAGAAACACGTGTAACGTACAGGATATGCAATACAGAGGAAGAAATTTCTAACGCAAACCAAATGAACTTTTGCCCACTTGGGGCACTGAAGCCTCTCTGTGAAATTGTGCGACTTGGACTGGGGCGTTTGAAGGGATGCATTCACGCTGATACATTAAGCGCTGAAGTAGACAGACTTATGGCAGAGAGTGGATGATGGAAAAACCTGCTACTATCACCTCTACCAGATTTCGACCAATATATGTTGCACGCTCTACTGCTAATGTAAATCATTTATTGCTTTCATGAGCTGGAAGTCTGAAGGAAATTGGCTAATCAGTTTGATTTAATAACCGCTGTAAAAATTTATCTTTTTGATGATGTCGTTTGCTGGTGATCATCAAATTATATTTTCTTTAGAGGTGGTGGTCATTATGGTTGTGCTGCAGGACCAAAATTGTGGCCTTCCATCTTTGATGGATTTTTGGTTTTTTTTTATTAGTTTTGCCTTCATTGTTCTTTGTTTTGTTCTCTTCTTCTCTCTTTTTTGCTGCGGCAAAATGCGATGAATTGATATTATTTTATTTTAGAAAAATACTATGCAGCTGCAATATCTGTTTGGTTTAATTCATTGAATTGTCTGATAAATTAAATCATCAATCTAATGGATTGTCTAATAGATTAATTCAAAAGTAATTTTGGGATTGTGTATTGACGAGATGTTAGGTCTGGTTTGGTTCGAGTTTTTTTTTTTTTAGACGAGAAAAAATAAATTATTTTTTAAATTTAATGGAAGTGAAATTTATTTTAATATTAAAAAGTACGTAAAATATGAAATATTTTTAATTTTAATATTTGTATTTTGTTGGATGTGAAATAAAGTTAATTTTTATAATTAAAATTTATATTGAGTAAAAAAATTACCTCAAATGAAACGAGGCCTAAGATTACTCATTAGTAGTTGTGCATTTGAAGTTTTCTTTTTGATTTGCTTGTATAAGCTAAGAACATACTTCAAATGATATTCGTGTACACATATTATATAATTTTATATGTTATAGACAGTAAATGAATGCTTGATGGCAAGCTATTGCACAAACTTAAGATTTATGCAGATCCTTTTCAGTAATTATATATTTGCTTAGCCAGTTAAAAGTAATATTATACATAAAATTTAATATTAAAAATTAATTATATTTTACATCATATATATATATATATGTATGTTCAAAAAAAATTAATTTTACTGTATAGCATATAAAATGATAATCAATTTATATTATATTTGTCATATATTCAATTATAATAATTTACTTCATTTTATCATTCTTTTTTTCTTTTTAATGTATACTATTCATAATCTTTAATGAAATATTTTTATTTAAGCTCAATTCAATTATAAATGCTCAATGCAATTGGCAAGTTAAGATAAATTTAGGAATCAAATTAACATTTGGTTTAATGTTATTGAGGTTAAGTTGTTTGAAAAAAGTTGATTTTTATTGCAAGAAAAAAAAAAGACTGTGAATCTACACATCCGGAGTCTTTAATTTGGATTAATTTTTTTTAATTTACTCTTAATATTAATTGTGAGTAAAGAACATTATTAATTAATAATTAGTCTTTCGCACTATGTTTTAAGTTAAGTTTTATTGTTGAAACCTAAAAGGTCCAAATTAATATTAGGTTGGTTTTTGATTATACATTTGCCTAAAATTATGGTTGTTATTTCAATATAAATTGCAATAGTACTTTTCATTTATAATTATTTTCATTCAAACACATGGGATTAAAACCCTATTTATGTTTTGTTATAAATTATCTGTAAAATCATCAATACATCATCTTTGGGAAAAAATTAATAATATGATCATCATTGTGTATGATCATATTATTTATTTCTCATATATAATTTATATGTAGTGTTAGACGTTTTCATTTAAAGCCTTGAGAATGAGTTACAAATTAAATAATTTTTTTGTAGAAAAAGATTTGTTGAGAAGACAAGAAAGAATCACCAAAAAAGAAGCGATAAAAACACGATTCAATTAAAAGTGTTTCAATGATCGATATTCTCTAAGTTCATCTATCGGGCAAAGAAGAAGATATTTCAGTGTCGTTAATCAAATATTACCCCAAGGCAGTCAAGGGATTAGAGAAAGCTGTAAATTGCCTTTCCATGCATAGAGGACTGAATTAATGGCTGCTATTAATAGAGCAATTTTTCGATTTGGCATTTGAACTATTCGGCGCCCAATCAATGTGCTCCACGTGTGCACTCGGGAGGGCCCATACACATGTGGTGCCTAGTAGTTAGCTAGCCGTTGAACAATTTAGAAGTCAAACCTAATAACTGGTGGATCTTCACTTATAACCAACCTCTGCAGGTTGGTGATAATGAGATTAAAAAAATAAATAAATAAAAGTTTGTGATAATGATTATATCTTAATTGTGAATATTGTAATTATGATTATATTTTGATTGTTGTAGTTTTTCTATTTAATATGTTGACTTGAATTTTTTTACCTTTATATTTTAAAAAAAAAATTATAGTTTGACAATGGATATCACGAAATTACTTTTAAAATTTTTTTTTTCATTTTTATTCTCTATAGTTCTTGCGTCTAATCTCCCTCTATTATAGTTATTATATTCACTATTTCGTGTGAGAAAATTTAAACATTAAAAATAAATAAATCAATAACAATGTATTTGGTTTTAATAATTACATAAGTTATTAACTTTATAATTAATATTGCATGTGCATCAAGCCATTTATTATTATATTTATTATTACAGTTTAATTCGAATTTAAAATAACTCTCAAAATCTAAACATGTTCCTTCTCTACTGCAGCAAAAAGACACCATCACAAATAGCATTGTTAAAATCATAGGGCATTTACATACATACTTCTTAAATCATCTTGAATTATATATTAAATTCTTCATTTTTTTATTTTACAACTTAACCCCTTAAATCATCCAAAAATAAAAACTAGTAGAATACATGTATTTGTAAATATATTTATAATATTTATATATACATATTATTGGTAATAAACATACAAATAATTATAAATCAGCAAAAAATATACTTTAAAAATCTTAAAAAAGATCTAAATATGTTATTTTTGGATGATTTAGGGGGTTAAGTTGTAAAATTAAAAAATAAAGAATTTAATATGTAATTCAAGATGATTTAAAGGATATGTATGTAATTCTCTCTAAAATCATTTAGATGCATGTGTTTTAAAGTACTTTTAAAAGTAAAAAATATAATTGTTAAATAAAAAAATATTTAAGGCATTTAATATAATTTTTTCTTAATATTGATGTTCTGAAATCTAGATAATATTTTTTGAGTAATAATTTTATAAATATTTATAAATTTATTATATCATTAAATCAAATAATTATTTTTTTAAATAATATAATATAACATTAAATTAAACACCTCTTAATATGTATTATTTTAATAATATATTATGCGAGCCTAATATTTTTTTAAATAAAATTGATGTAGCGGCCACGGCATTTTGTTTTTATATGGAGTCCACCGCAGCAAAATTGACTACGGTGGACCACTAGTAGAAAAAAGCTGTTTTACGCCGGTTAAAAACCGCCTTCAAATATTAATACAATCGCCGCGTATTCAAACGCCGTAATAGCTAACAGGGATTTGACAGCGGTTCGGACCACCGTAAAAGAACACTTTACATGGCGGTTGATACGTGTCAACTGCCGTTATAGAATAATTCTAGACGACGATTCGCTTTGGCGAGCCGCCGTCGATCGTTTAACTATAGAAGGCGGTTCTCGAAAGAGAACCGCCTTCTATAGTTATGCTATAGACGGCGGTTGCAGTGGAGAACCGTCGTCTATAGGTATACTATAGACGGCGGTGCTCCACATCAACCGTCATCTATAGGCTTTTTTTTTTAATAAATATTTGATATTAAAATAAATTCAAAATCATCGAGAAGTCATTTCAATCTTTAAACTCATAAAGAAAACATCAACATCAATCACATAAAACATAACTTCAATTACATGAACTTTCAATATTACATAGCAAAACAAATGCAGATACAAAACAAGAAACAAAACCACATTATTTCGAATCTGAATTCATGAAACAAAACCGCTCCATAAGCTCCATGGCCTCAAATGTATTTATGTTGAATGACTGTAGAAAGAAAAAAAAAATATATAAATATCATATTACATGCAAAAGTAGCTTTAAGAAATAAAAATGAATAGTTGTAACAAAGGTCATACTACAAAAAATAAATGATCTTTCATAAGCCTCATCAAATCCATGAAAAAATAAATGATCTTTCATAATATTAGCTTAAAATAATTTCATATTTCCACATCTCAAGCACGGATATCTTATTCTGCTATTAACTAAACATTCATTTTTCAGTGCGAATTTTGCAATCAATCAGAAAAAATAATAATAAAATAAAAAAATAAAGAAGTAGATTTACCTTAAGAAATTAATTTTTGAATCCAAATATTTTGGCTAAAAAAATGAAGAAGAAGAAGAAGAAGAAAATGGTGGAAGAAGGTGAAGTTTGCTATATCCGACTTCGGCGGGGGTGTAGGGCCGGGAATGCGACTAGATCCGGGGTCGGCCAATGTCGGCGAGGGAGTAGGGCCGTGAATGCGGCTAGATCCGGCGTCAGGTAGGGTGTAGGGCCGCGATAAGGCTAGATCCAGCGTTGGTGAGGGTGTAGGTCGCGAATGTGGCTAGATCTAGCGTCGGCCGGCGTTGGCGAGGGAGTAGGGGCGCGAATGCAGCTAGATCCGGCGTCGGCGTGGTATATCTGGCTCAGCGAAAGTATGGGGGGAATGGCAGCCAAAAAAGAGGAAGATGGAAGAGGAGATCGCGCGCGCAGCTTGATCTCGCTAGGTGAAGTCCACCGGCGACGAGCAACCCTCGCGTCGCGATGTTCCAAAATGCAAGCTTAGAGAGATCTAGGGTTTTCCATTTGAGACAAATGAGTCAATTGATGCAAGCGAGCAGTATATAATTACCTTTGGACGGCAGTTGGGTGAGTCAACCGCCGTCTCAAGTGTATCAATTCGAGGTCGACCTGAGGTCGACCCGAGGTCGACCCTGAGGTCAACCTTCCACAGCAATCTTCAACAGAAACTTTGGTCATCTTGGGGGACTTTTCCAAGTCGACCCGAGGTCGACCCGAGGTATACATGGAGGTTAACGCACCAACTGCCGTCGATCAAGCGGCATTTATTGTGTGGTCCATCAATACCATTCATTAGAAAATAATTGATGTAATTCGCTTGCCGAATCCAATATTTTTATTATTTGGGCAAATGGGGTTCATGTGACGCGCGCACAACGCATTTAATGTTATCGAAAAATCATTTGAAATTTTTTGTGCTTAGTATAGTTTAGACATTTTAGCATTAGTATTTTTGTTTAACATATATCTATATAATACTATAAAAAAATATACATATAAATCAAGCAAAAAGATAGAAAATTGTTGTAGCAAGCAGAAATTATACATCTATACCAAACAAAAATATTAATTATTCACATCCAGCAAAAAAGATTTAAACATTATAATTATGATATCATTACCATATGTGCCCTGCCCACTTGATGCATGTTCTATTATTAAATTTTAAACACCTTATTTTCAATCACAACAACACCCGAGTTTTTATTCCACTATATGAGATTTGTTACATGAACATACCCTTTTGTTTATATTAATAAGTTTTATCAAACAACAATACGTGACTTCAATATTCAACTCTTTTAATACAGACATGATAATCCAACAACGCAACTCTCTCCTTATTGGATCTTCTATCAGCCTATGATTTGGCCGACTCATATCCTAACACAATTTTGTAAAATAAAATAACTTTACTTCATAACACATAATATTAAAAATATATTAAAATAAATAAAAATAAACATCTCTAAAACATCTCTATCACACATTCCAGTAATTAAAAGAAAACGAAAATTAATAATGATGATCACCTCAATTCATGAAGTTGTGCTGGGCCAGTACAAAATACTTTATTTTGAACATCGTCCTGGTAATGGCGGAAGGTGGTACATAATCTATACGTTGATCAGAATTCAAGGTGACATGACCTTGTACGAAGGCAATCCCAGAAATCAAATATCCTCCGGCAATTCTAACATAAAACCGAACTACAACATTTGCGGCATATACGTGTAAACCGTTCCAAAGCAGCCGCCAGTTAGCACCGCCTGTCGAGACGAGAACGTATCTGTGGCCATGTAGGTCGTAAAGGTTCATCAGACTTACTAACAACTGGCAAGCATCCCACACAAACTGGGGTGGTAGCTCATGCCAAGGACCATCAATCGGGATCAGCTGATCCATCGCTTCCCCCCTTGTGGCGCACAGGAGGAAGATTGCGAGGAGGACGCGGAGACGAGCTGGAGCAACGGAAGCCATGAACGTCGTATGTAACGCAGTGCGTCGGGGAGGAAGAGAGTGAGAGAGAGAGAGAGCGCGGGGAGAGGAGGCGGCCACACCGAGGGATTTAAAATACCGCATGGACGCCCCCCCCTCGTGCCAGCTGTGGGGAAAATTATTTCCATGCTTATTATATATTTTATTTTCCCTTGATTGAAAAAAATGATGCCAAATGTCAAGAAAATGACGTAAAATCACGTTTTCTTGCCATTGCGCAAGTCGCACTATGCGTGTAACCATCTGCTTGCGCGTACGATATGCTTTGATTGGGCATCACAGTGGTGACGGGGTACATTGAGTTGGACTCTTCGTCACGGTAGGATATACTATAATGTATCACTTAATTAATGAATTTTGAGTAGAATATATTAAAATTGTAAATTTAAATTTAATATTTGAATTAGTTGGATTTTGGATAACATCAAATAAAATTTTTAAAATTATGTATAAATTTAAGAAAAATATTAAAAATAATTTTTTATATAAGCTTAAATTCAAATTTTTTCGCACTCTATTTAAATTTTAAATAAATCAAGTATAAATAATAATTTAATATTCAAATTAATTACACTTTGCCTAAAATTAAAAACAAAATTTTAAAATTTATGCATAAATTCAATATAAAAAAATTAAGAATAATTTCTTATTGAAGTTTAAAATTTAAATATAAATTAAATTTAAATGGTAGAATCAGTAATCCCTTGATTGGAGGGTTATTTTTTTTGGGGAAAAAAATATATTAATTTATATGTTTGATGTGAATAAAATTATTTAAATATTAGAAGTTGTGTAAGATAAGAGATAAAATTTATTATAAGTTTAAAATTTGTTCCTAAACTGAAATAAAATTAATTTTTAATATCAAAATTTGTATTGGACATTAAATTAAGTGTTGAAATTTATGATAAATTTGAAATATTAAAATTGTTATACATGGTGCGTGTATATACTTAGGTATCCTAAAATTTATTGTGTTCTGGCAGCTTATTCATAATCGAATCGGTCGAACTTATCATTGAATCTATCGTATTCTAAAAGCTTTTTAAAAGTAATACCTAATAAAAAATAGTAATAGGTATTCAAAATAACAAATTTATTTATTTATTATGGCAATTCTATTTATTAATTATTATCATTAAATAATAAGTATTGTAAAAATGTAAAAAAATAATACTTTAATCAATTTAATGTGTAGTTTAGTTTTGACATTTAATCAGATGAGGTGCCAGTTCACAATAGGACTGGATGATCCGATTCAATTTTTACCTGAACTAGGAGATTTAGTTCAGTTTTTATAATACTGATTAAACCAAATACAATTTTTGAAAAATTATTTGAGCGCGATGTGCAGGGATATAACTGTCATTTTTTATTTTGTATAAATTGTCTCTGTACCGAATTTTTTTCAATCTTATGTGGATTTTCATTTTCTTTGTACATTTTTTTTTTGTATTTTGTTGCTTTGCATGTAGATTTTTTGCTTAATTTTTATAAGCAATGATTTCATTTTTTATTTCAAATAGTAATTTCGTTGCTTTGTACATATGTAATTTATTTACTACATATACCAATACTAAAAACATTAATATGAAGTAAAAATAATAGTACCTAACAATGTTTAATTTAATTATCTGGTGTTATTTCTTAGACCACAACACATTATAGACTCGTAGGCTCACGAAAATTTTAACTAATATATATGTTATCAAAAACGACATTATCTTTTTCACATTTCTGATTCAATCCACTAATTTTTCTCATGCCAGCACATTGGGATAGCCGGCCTCCACTTCTCTAGTCAAAAATTATTTTTTTTTATGAAGTCAATCAAAAGAATTATAGATATAATGGATGACATTTTAAAACATATTATAAATTAGGCATTTACACAATCTCACACATTTCATAAAATAAAAACCATAAAAAAGACAACTAACAAACTCATATAAAAACCCAACTAAAATAGTGGACATTAAAAAATAATAAATAAATAAATAAACAAACAAACAAAATTTTATTATATCATATATATTGATTTTAACATAAAAATACTTTATTTTATTTAACATGCTCAATTATTTTTAATAAAATTCTTAACTACTTTATTTCACATCTACAATTATCTACAATTATGATCTTCATGGATACTTCACATCAATTATTTATTTTTGATATCAGCATCTCTGAAACGTCCATCAAATATCAAAAATCTCGATGTTTGTGTAGATTATTTACCTTTATTTCATAATTATTATTTAATAGGGCAACATATCACAACTCATGGATTGAATCATCAATATGATTCATCAAATCGTCAAAATTAATCATACATGTTTAATGCGTATAATGAGTTACTTTTGAACTATGACTCTTGTATTCAAGGTTTTGAAAACCGGACCGGCTTCAGAACCAGTAGACTGAAAGGTTCAAGGTTCAATGGTCGAACCGGGGTCGAACCGGGATGAAGTAAAAATTAAAAAAATTAATAAAATATAATATAAATATAGTTAAGATATATATTATTCACACATCAAAGTAGGGTG
>KZ451950.1:7686861-7741497 GCA_002786265.1 Apostasia shenzhenica
AAAAAAAAAAAAATTTAGTGTGACGGCTAGGGACGTCACACTAGAAGCTCAAAGTTCAAAGGCTAAAACCAAAAACCCGAAGCCTAAAGCTTAAATCCCAAAGCCCAAAGGCCCAAGCTCAAAGTTCGAAGCTGAAGCCAAAACATCGTAGGCCCAAGCCCAAAGCTCAAAGTCCAAAGCCCAAAGCTCAAAGCCCAAAACCTAAAGCCCAAATCCAAGACTTGTAGCTCGAAGTCTATGAACATTAAAGCCCAATGGCCTTAGCTTGAAGTCCAATGTTTAAATTTAAAACCCATGCCAGAAGCCTATGCCAAAAGGCTGAAGCTTGAAGGCTCAAACTGGAAGCATGAAGCATGACCCAGATAGCTAACAACCAAATGGCCTAAGGTTAAAGACAAAACCCAAAGACCTAAGCCAGAAGTCTGTAGCCCAAAGGCCATGAACACTAAAGCCCAAAGGCCTTAGCCTGAAGTCCAATGTTTAAATTTAAAGCTCATGCTAGAAGCCCATGCTAAAAGGTCAAAGTTCAAAGGCTCAAACTGGAAGCATGAAGCAACAACCGGATGGCCACAACCGGAAGACATAAGGTCAAAGCTGAAGCCCTAAAAGCCTAAGGCCGAAGCCCAAGCACAACCAGTGAAGTCTGAAGCTCAAACCATAAAGCCAAAGCCTAGACAACGAAGGCAAAAGGCTAAAGCCTCAAGCCTAAGATTGAAAGGCCAAAGCCTGAAAACCGAACTCCAAACCACTAAATACCAAGCCTAAAGGCCGAAGCCTGATGGCCTCAGCATGAAGGCCAAAGCTCGACGGACGAATGGCCAAGCCCAAAGCCTAAAGCCCGAAGCCCAAAGTACAAGCACAAAGTGTCATGCCCAAACCCTAAAGGCCCATGCCGAAAGCCTGAAACTTGAAGTCCCAATCCCAAAGCTCGACGGCCAAAGACCAAGCTTGATGCCTGAATCCTAAAACCCAAAGATCGAAATTGTAAACCAAAGCTTGAAAGTATTTAGCATCTTTTAAATTATATCCACACGTATTTAGCATCTTTTAAAATATATTTAAAGAAATTTATGTATTCGATAATTAAAATTAATCTAAATAATTAATATCTATTAAATTTATCCTTAATATAGTAAATAAATTAATTATTTTATTTTATTATTATTTCACATATTTAATTAGCAATAGTTTGATTTTCATTTATTGATGATGTAATATATAGAGTTTAAGATTTCTTTTAGTCATCATGTTAAGTTTTAAGAAATTAAAATTTAATTTCCTAATTTATTTTATTTTTATAGTCTTTTAATTCTCTGTATAATAAAAATTATAAGTTAATCTTATATTTAATTTTTAAATTTAAAAGTTATTAGGTTTTAATTGTTAGCGTAAAAATGTTAATTTGGTACTTGATTTTTCTTATTTTTAATCTTAAATTGTAACTTGTATGATAAATCTCTAAAATTAAGGTTAATTTTTTCATAAAACTAAAAAATTTTAAATAATGTGGCTAAATAAAGTATTTCATTTTTAGATAAAAAATTCATAATATTTCTTTTCCATTTAAGTTCATAACAAGTTGCACTTAAATTTTTCATAATACACTAAAACTTTTAAATTACAAACTCGCGGATCATGCATGTACAAAAATTTTTAAAATCAAGAGATTATATATATTCAATTTTTTGATTCTATTTTTAAAGAACTCAAAACTGGTCCAAATAATCGATTTAATAAATTCAAATAATCAATTTAATAAATAAAACTATTAAGTTCATTAAATTTTATAGTGAAATAGTTGAATTTTTTATTTTATTATTTTATATATTTAATTATTGATGATTTTAACTTTTTTATTTTAATACTGTATATAACTCTGAGTTCTTGGAAATAGCCTTTTTTTTTAATTCAAAATTTATGGAATTTGTGTGAGTTTTTAAATTCAAAATTTATGAAATTATTTAGTTCTATTATATTGGAGAGAAACATATAAATAGGGCTGCTTATTGGACCGGTTCGACCCGGAACCGGTCCAGTAAGAACCGGTTCGGTCCAGAACCGGTTGAACCGGACCGGTTCCAACCGGTTCCGGGCCGCAGAACCGGTCCGGACTGGTTCTGCGTAAGCAGAACCGGTTAACCGGTTCGTGCTGCCAGCTGCAGCAGATAAAAAATAATAATAATATATTTTTTTTTTAAATAACTGAACGGTCATTTGACCGTTTGTAAATTGCAACGGTCAAATGACCGTTTTAAGGTTATTTTGGACTTTATAACAAGTATTGAACTTCTATAAATAGCATAATTTTTGTAACGATAAATCCTACAATTTTCATCAATTATTTCTGTTCTTCTATTCTGTGAAAAAAATATATTTTTAATTAATTTATCCGATTAACCCGACCCGACCCGACCCAATAATATCTGGATCCGGACCGGACTCGGACCGGATCCAAGTCCACCAAACCGGTTCCGGACCGGATCCGGAACCGGTTGGAACCGGACCGGACCGGTTCCAGGTCCAACAGGACCTGGGACCGGACCGGTTCCAGGTCCAACAGGACCTGGAACCGGTGGAACCGGACCGGAACCGGTCCGGTCCGGTCCGGTAACCACCCCTGCATATAAACAGAAGAACAAATTGTTACATATTATATATATGAGTACTATTTTAATAGCATATTATGCTTATTTTTAATGAGATACATATATTATATAGTGTTTCAAATATAGTTTTTAATATATTTGTGTATTTCATTATTTTTTAAATTTACTAATATTATTGTGAATATGTATAATAAATATATACAATAATAATCCAAGTAGAAAACAAAAGAAAGAGAGGCGCGCCAGGACGGCAAGGCTGCAAGTTGGATAGAAAAAGAAAAAAGATAGGCGGCGAGTTAGAGAGCGAGTGAGCGAAAAGCGAGAAAGAGAGTGTGAAAGGGAAGAGAGCGGCAATAGAGATAAAAATTTTACGTAAAAAATATAATAAATTTATTTTATTTAAATTTTATAATATTTAAATAATCATTTGTAAATTCGGATAAATATTAATTTGATTTTGAGTTAAATAAATTGCTTTTCAAACAACCTAATTTTAAGCTAAAATATTTACATTTGTTTGAGCAATTTTTATTTTTCACATAAAATTGTCTCCTCTGCCTTGTAATTTCATGCCTTCTCCCTATAGTAAAACCAGGTAATATTCTAGTCAAATTACACATCAATGGATAAACTTTTAATTATTTGCAAATCAATATTATTTCTTTCACCCATTCCATTAAATAAAGGCCTTCAGAAAGGAAAAATATATTAGAAGAAAATATTACGTATATATAATTATCATATCTATAACTATTCTATAGGTACGAATAACTGATGAGTAAAACATTTTGTATTTTTCCATTATTTCCGGCTAAACTTGCTTAATCTGTTGATTAAATTTGTTGAAAGAATTAAAAAAAATTATTTTTTACTTCTTTAATTTGTTGACTATTAAAAAAAAGAAAAAGATTTTTAAGCCACATGACTCGTTCCTATCTTAATTAAAATGGCAATTATAAAATCAAGACATTAAAATTAGATCGAAATAGTAGTTTTTTTTTTTTGTTTCTTTTATCCCAAATATCATAATTTTCCTAATCGTAATTAGGAGTTGTAATAGCAAAGATTTAAATTTAAGATCTCCTGATTTAAGATAACTTCTCTCCTCACTAGACTATGAGAAGCTCCACTCGATACAGTAGTTTCAGGTCAATTTCAGTGAACTAGTTTTTGAAGATATTAAAATTATAGACCAAATAATCCGTCACAAAATAATTTTTGAAGCAAATTATCAGGGCATCTGCTAAAAAACTTTTATCATATATACCCATTATTTCATCCAATAGTATATATATATATATATTCTTCACACACACACACAATAATTTTTTTTTTCATCCAAATTATAAATAAAATAATTTTTTCTCTCTTATTCAAAACAACTCTCCGGCCAAATAAAGCCAAATTACTATATATATATGGTGCTGGCCTTAGACAAAAAAAAAACCCCTCAAATTCATTCAAAATATTTTTATTAATATTTTATATTTATTTTAAATAATACATAAATTTAAATATTAAAAATTAATTTAATTTTACATACCACATAAATATTAATTTTAAAAATTAACTTTATTTCATAATCCACACACAACTCAATAAAAAAATTACAAGACATTTGTATACATAGCCCTTAATTCTTCTTTAATTACATATTAAACTCCTTATTTTCTTTTATTTTACAACTTAATCCCATAAATTTTCCAAAAATAACATATCTAAGCATATTTCAAAATTTTTGAAATATTCTTTTGCTAATTATGATTACTTAATTATATGCTTATTACTAATGACATGCATTTACAAAATATTTAAAATATATTTGTCAATATATATATATATATATAATATTAGTTTTTGTTTTTATAAAATTTAAAAGATTAAATTGAAAAATAAAAATACAAAGAGTTTAATATATAATTGAAGAAGAAAATTAAAGATTATGCATATAAATGCCATAAAAATTAAGTCTTTTCACTTCCAACATAATCACAACACCCGAACTTTTATTCCACTAAATGAAGTTTGTTACAAGAATGTACCATTTTGTTTACATTGAGCTCTATCAAATAACATTTGAATACAAACATAATTAATCCAACAACTCAACTCTCTTTTATTGAAGTTTTTATTGGCATATAATTTGTATATCCAAACCATTTTAGCTGGCTCACATCTAATTAACACAATTTTGAATAATAAAATAATTTTGCTTCATAGCACATAATATTAAAATTTATAAAAATAAATAAAAATAAACATGATCTCTATAATTTTTTTTTATATTATCCTCAAATAATTCTACTATATCTCAATATAAATCTATCATAAATATACAATTACTACATTATACCATAAATAAATATAAAATCTTAAACACAAATAATCTAAAATAATCTTCTAATTATTTCTCACTCATACCTTTTATGTTTGTGCTAAACCTGTAAAAATATTGCTGAAAATGCATCAGTCCACTAACAGGACTCAGTTGGAGATATCAACTAGCCATGAACCATATAAAATATTTAATAAGATTTCATGATCACAAATTTATAATTTTAAGATTTAAGAGAATTATTACATGCGTACACAATAATATTCATAAACTTATATCAAATGAATAAATAACATTATAGCAATGATTATGATAATTATGCGTACTTAAATTGTATAATAGAAGATATCAAACAAGAATTTATAACAAGAGTACTATTAAATAAATGAGCATGTGTATCATGAGTTTTTTTATGAATAATTAAATACTTAATGATGTTTTATTCAATAATGTCATGTTATTTCTCACACTGCCAATGCGTCAAAGAATCATAGCCTTTAGAAAATCCTAACTAATGTGTTATTAGAAGCGACATTATCCTACACATTTTTGCCTCAATCTAATAATTTGTCTCATGGCAGCACATTGAGATAGCAGGCCTCCATCTCCTAGTCAAATATTTACGTATCAATGAATAATATTTTAAAACATTTTATAAATTAAATATATGCATTATCTTACATATGTCATTAAATAAAGGGCAAATTACACCTAGATCCTTGAGTTTAAAGCTCAATATCGGGCATGTCCATGTTTTTTAAATTATAACATCGAGGTTCCTGAGTTTTAATAAATTATCAAATGAGTCTTTTTTTAATTTTTTATTATTAAAATTTTTAAAATTATCATTTTACCCTTGCCCCTCTCTCCTCCCGATCCCGCACACGCGCGACAGCCGCGCGGCCGCCGACAAACACGACGCACGGCCGCAGCACCTGCTGGTGGCCGCATGGCCCGCTTGCGTGCGTAGGATCGGGAGGAGAGAAAGATGTCGCCTCTCTCTCCTCCCGATCCCGCGCACGGGCTGCGCGGCCGCCGGCGGGTCCCACACATGCCGACGGGTCGCGCGAACGCTTGTGGACAATTAACAAGCTCATATACAGATCATAATATTATTAATGTTGTTGCTATGAACAGAATATTCCCTATTAAAATTTCATTTAATTAAACAAAAAATAATATGTGATTAGTGAAATTAACAAAAGACTTTGAATTTAGTGGTCGCATATAAATTTAGAGTTTGAAATTTTATTATTATTTGAGGTTTCATTTCCACCAGTATCATTTTATTTTACTCTTATTTTTTAAACAATTATAAATATTTACATTTATATAGATAAATATTAAGTTGATTTTGAGAAAATAAAATGCTTTTCAAACAACCTAATCCTAATTGGGAATTATAATAGCATAGATTTAAATTTAAGATCTCCAGATTTTAGACAAGCTTTTTTCCCACTGGAGTAGTTCATCCAATAGAGTAGTTCCAAGTCAGTTTCACTGGACAAGTTTTTGAAGATATTAAAACTGTAGACCAAATAATCCGTCACAAAATAATTTTTGAAGCAAATTATCAAGGCATCTACTAAAGAAATTTTATCACAAATATTCATTCTTTCATCTAATAGTATATATGTCTATTCTTCACATATATATATATATATACATACATACATACAAATCCGCACAGTATATTTTGATGTTAACTTAGATCAGGAATACACTAGGCAGGGGGCAGCCGCGAGACGAGAGATGCATGAGATTGAGATATTTGATAAAGTTGGGGAGATTAAGTAGATTAGGTCTTTGTTTAGTTCATATCTCAAATGAAGTAAACTATTAATTTATTAATATTTTAAACTTATTATAATTTTTAATAATTTTATTTCACATCTAGTATAAAATTTAATATTAAAATTAACTTTATTTCACGTCTTACATATTTTTCAATATCAAAAATAAATTTCATTTTCAATATATATTATAAATATATTTGTCAATATATATAATATTATTTTTAGTTAATATTGAACATTTGGAAGGTTCAATTATAAAATAAAAGAATAGAGAGTTTAATATGTAATTGAAGAAGAATTAAAAGTTATCTATATAAATGTGATAAAAATATTAATTTTTTTCACTTCCAACATAATCACAATAATACTAGAGCTTTTTACTAGATAAAGTTTGTTACATGAATATACCCTTTTGTTTACGTTGAGCTCTATCAAACAACAATACGTGACTTCCATCAACTCTTTTAATACAGACATAATCAACTCTTTGAATATACCCTTTTGTTTACATTGAGCTCTATCAAAAAGGAATTTGCTCATTAATCATATTTTACATTTATTTTGTTATCATGTCTATATTATAATTATTAGGCAAACTATGTTGCATTTATTTATTTTAGCATTCATATTGTGCTAATTATCTATTATGTATTTATACTGTTCAATTGTTCATAAAATACTCATGATATATATGCTCATTTATTTGATAGGACCTATGTTATGAATTCTTATTTGATATTTTCTGTTTTACAATTTAAGTACACATAATTGTTATAATCATCTACCTTCTTTTTATTCTTTTTATTAATATTTAAATTTTTTTTATTATTAAAATTTTATTTAGTAAAGCTAAAAATTTGTATTTTATTATTATTAAATTTTACTTAATATATATGAGTTAAATTTTAAACTAGCCAAGCTAAAGTAAATTTCTCTCTTGCTGGCCTTGAGCCTCATGAAAAGCATCAATTGTAGAAAGTTTGAAACTTTAGCTTCACATTTGTCCTTCTCTTATCCTCAATGTCGAGAACTCTTACCTTTATTGTCATGTTATTCATAGTTATTTTACAAATTAAGTTATATTTTTTTTTTTATTTTTTTTATTTACTTTGTAAAGTGAATCTTAAATCTATATCTCAAATTTCTAATTTGTCATTTGGTATTTACTACACCAGACTTATAAGGACTTCTGCCAGAGTGTATGTTGTAACTTGCCTGCTGTTAACAAAAGCCAATTGATTTGTTTTGTTGAGGTTTGCTCAACCTCATTTCTTTTTAATTTTTTCTCGATTAGAGAATATCAACCCTATGACCCTGCAAATGGCAAGGCAGGCCTTCACAGCTTCTTGGTGGGAACACCACGACCGACCGTCGATTCATTCCTGGTTTACCATTGACGGCTGAGATCTAGTCACGCTGCTTCGATCTGGAACGATTGACTAATAGGATAGATTTGGAAAGATGGATGCTGCGGATCGCTGACTTGATGGATTGGAAATCTCCTATTCATTCTGATTGATTGGAGATTCTATTTTGGGATGATTTTATTTCTCACATTTATTTTATATTAGTTGTTTCTATTTTTATGATTGTTATTTTAAGCATGTTATCTGGTACTTTCTCGTTATTTCGTTAAATCAAAATTTTAATTAAGAAATTATAAATTTTTTTAATATAAAATTACAATTGTATCTCAACTGGTCCTCACACCCGCAGACGCCTTGCGCAGGCTTCCGCGCGCAGGCGGCCATGTGTTATACCAGTACCTTGCGCACGAGCGTACGTGCGCGGGTTGCTGTAGCTCGCAGGAGTTCGCGCGCGGGTCACCGCATCCCCGCACGGGTCACCCTAGAGCATGACCTCGCGCGCCAGCGTCCTGCGCGCCGCTGTAGCGACCCGCACGTGGATGCCGGTGGGCGCAGTGACGCACGCGGCCACCTGCGCGCGAACGCCAACGCGGTGACCATTTGGAAATCGGAAGTATGGAAGGGTAAAAAATGTATTTTCGTTAAAATTTTAATTTAACGAAATGTTTAACGGAAGATATTTAATTGGACCTTATTGGAAATGTTTTATAAATATTAGGACCACAATGACCTATACAGTAAATTTTAGGGATCTGTCTGACATTTTTCAAAATCGTGGACCTGCGTAGCATAAACAGTCTAAAGTTTTTTTATACTTGTAAAACTAAATAAAATTGATCTATTTAGTTATCTATACATGTATTTACAATGGTCTAAAATTAATTTTACGAACTTTTTATTTTTAAACTTTTTTTTGATAGATTTTTTATTTAGAAACTTGACGCAACTGTTACTTTTATTTCACCAACTTATATAAATTTTATAAAAAAAATTATTCATTCAAATTAATTTTAATTAAATTAAAATAACTATATATATTAGTATTTACAAAAATACCTCTCAATATGTACGTTCATCTTCCTCGGGAGATCGTGTTTTGCTCTGACCTATCAAAACCCTTTGTAGGAGGGAGTTCGAGGAATTATCCGCATGATGGAGAAATCAGCAGCGAACGCCGCGGTTTTTGTCGTTCTCTTCTCGTGCATTCTCCCTTATTCGCTCGCCCTCTCGTCAGGGTATGTCTGTCCCGTCCTCATCTCAAACCTAGATCGTTCATAAATTCTAATCTTGGAATTGCCGTTTCTGAAGGATTCTCTTAACGTCGCAGGGCGGGCGATGGATACACCATCACAGGCCGTATCAAAATTGATGGTAACCCTCGGTCTTTTGTCTCTGTTTGAAGTTGTAGGATCTTGCAGGAAGCGGAGTAGGTTTTTTGAGGTTGTGGTAGTAAGGGAGCGACAATATGTTCTTTTATGCGTTTTGGTTTAGAACGGATAAACGATTGGGATTAGTTGTGATTTATTAGGAAGTAGATGGTTTATCTTGGTGGGAGTATGATCTGTATTCCCCGTTTGTTTTTTAATAATTTTCTTTTCTCATAAATATTTATGGATTTTTTTATTTATCCTAGAAACCACAATTTCCCCCATCTCATTGGAAATTGTGATGGTGTGGTTCGAACCTGAGTTTTCTTGATATTTAGGCAAGCTCCATCCCCATTGGGTTAGGATAACCTAGACTTGCTAGAAGGAATCAAATCGCACTCAAACAATTTGAATACAAAAGGAGAGTCTCAAGGTACTATAATAAGAGTGTTTGCCAATAAGGTGAACTTGTCCTCAAGCTCAAAAATCTCATAGGAAGAGACAAACCCAAGCAAGTTAGAATCAAACTGGGAAAACCCCTTCATAGTTTGTGGAGGTGTCGGGCCGAACGCATAGATTAATGAGATTAGATGAAACCCTTATCCCAAGAACTTGATCTAGCACAACTTTAAAAAGTTTTACGCATGAATCTCATACTCAAAACTTGTACAAATTTTAATTTTTTCAAAAAATTGATTTTTGATTGTTCTCTTCAAAAACATCAAATAAAGTCGAGCTTACTCTCAAAAATGTTCACCATTCAATATCGGACCTTGTTCGAAGGACATTTCAATGATCGGACATCAAACCTGAACAAGTCTTAAACCTAAATTTTTTTCGATGTTGTCAGTCTGATTCCATTGAAACTTGAACAAATTGTAAAATTAAATCTTGTTCGATGATATTACTCCACATCAATGCGCTATCGTTGAAACTTGAACAAGCTAACAAGTAGAGGAATAAAGGGTCCATCTTGTAAATATCTTTGGTTAAGTTAAAAAATTTGACATGACTTGTTTGCTCTTAGCACCTCTTTCGTCCTAAATGTAACTTTCCATCCACTTTGGTGATGAAGCAAACTCGTTAAACATGGCCAAGCGTCTCTCCTGGACTAAACACAAACTCAACACATTGACATAACAAATTTCTTCAAGAAACATAACATGCATAGTCAAACAATGACTTAAATGTTTTATAAGTCTATTTATACAACTTCAAAATGTTTACAATAGTTTATATCTTTATTACTATTGCAAGACTTCTTCCTTTGAGCCAGACAAAGTGGAAGTTGTATTGCCACTTGAACTCCGAGGATGACATTGACTTCCTTCCAATTCCTACAATGTTTGTCTCGATACTCGAAGGTTCTACAACAGATGAAGGAGCATCCACTTTCATATTCATCTTAGCATTTGTAATCACATCTAAGAATGAACTTTGAATTCCATCTCTCTAAGAAACTTGAAAGTCATCAAAATCTGTTCAGCGGTCATATTGAAAATTTGATTCCCTGTACAAAATCTTATGTTCATGCATGTCGCAATGTTCAAGCATCTTTGTGTCACCTCATAAATTATTCCTCAAAAGATGTGATGGTAAAGTTTTACAGTTGCTTTCAAGGCAACTCTTAATTATTGATAGAAACTCCAACTCCTTTTGCATTCAATGATTGCCTGCCTATCATGAAAGAAATTGAAGCTCTCCAAGCGTTCTTGAAGCCCTTTGTTTTCAGCTATAGCCATGTCAAGACTCCACCAGAGATTTTTGATCAACTGAGACTATTCGATTTATTTTTTCTTTGAAACCTCTAGATCATTGAAAGCTTTCTTCAACTTCCTATCGTGGTACTTTGCATCAAACAGAATAACAAATTGATACAACAATTCCTGCAAAAAGACTACATGAGTACTACTCATTTTCAAAGTTGAACAAATGAACAAAGTAGCTAAATAACCATTAGATCAATTCATATGCCTTAACAAGCAAGCTTGTGAAGGAAATGTCTTGCTTTAGCCACATAACTTTCTTTTTCTTCACTTCGTAGCCGAACTATTTTGTTAATGTATCTTTTGGTACTCCTTTCACATTTAGTAGATTTAAACGCCAAGTTTAGCATTGTCGTTTTCTCCCGATCACTCGGGTTCTATGTGAAAATCCTGCTGCTTATTTCGTTTACCTCTCTTTTTCCGCTTTTTCACTTCTGTCTGTTTGATTTGTTTGGTGGATATTTTCGATATAGATAATATTGAACAATAACTCAGAGTATTGCACATATATAAGGATAGTATTCTCACTTCATTGGATTTTATCACTAGGTCCCGTTTGTGTGGGAGTTTAAAATTAATTTGGTTTAATTTTAAACAGACATATCACATCACACATAAATTTAAATATTAAAAATTAACTTTATTTCACATTCTACACATATTACCAAAATAATAACTAACTTATATCACATCCCTCACATATCTCAATATAATAACTAACTTTATTTCACATCATTCACAACTTTCAATAAAAAATATCTCTATCCAAGTTTAATTTTAATCTTATTAAATTAAATCGTACAAACAAATAGGCCCTATATGTTTTATCTATTCAATATTATTCATGATTTTAAGAGGTCAGAATCTAGTATTGCTCATATATAAGGATAGTATTCTCACTTCATTGGATTTTGTCACTATATGTTTTATCTATTCAATATTAATCATGACTTTTAAAGGTCAGAATCTAGTATCCCATAAATAGTCGAAATTGTATTTTGCTAATCCTTTTGCACCTTATCTGAATGTTGATTTATTTTACAGTTATCTTAGATGAAAGAGATGATTAGTTGGGACAGGGTTATTTTTCTCTAGAAATATCCTTGAAGATGACATCAGTCTCTATAAATGCTTTAATTCCCAAATCATCCTTTTTTTGTTTGTCATAATACAGTTTGCTTACTGTATTTATTTAGGAGCGGGAACAAATGGATTTGGCCATCCTGCAAAGATCTCTAATACCAAAATCTTACTTAATGGTGGTCAGATTGTAACTTTTGCTAGAGCAGATGGTTACTTCTCATTGTATCCTTTTTACTTTTCCCAGTTGCTCATGCTTTACTTGTCCTCATTTGGTATGACTGTTTGAGAAATTTCTGTCTTGTTGAGGTAAGCTTATAGGTGGTAGCAACACATATTCTGAAATTGGTAGTAACATGCATTCAGCAAGGTAATTCTTGGAAGTTTTAGATTTATAAGGACTTTTATTGTGTAAGGACTGCGTACAATTGAAATCATACGTGAAATTTATTTCTCATGCGACGCGTATATTTTTCAGTTGTGTGAAATACTATCAAGTTGGAAATAAATTAAGAAAAATGACAATTACATGTGTCTATAGAAAACAAATCTTGTGTATGATTTCAATAATTCGTTGTGTATGCAAAAATTTTCCAATTTGTAATTACATTTCCGTGTATTTGAATGGTTGTTGATGCTCTTCACCTGTACGTATTGTGACCTTTGTACTATCTATGTTGGGTATACAGAAGACGAGGTTAATTGTTTTCCTACATACAATATTTTTGGCTGTCAATTTGTATTGAGTCCCAAGCTTTTCTTGAATACAAATATAGCTTCAATGTCCCAGCTGGTACTCATCTGATTGAGGTGGTTGCATTGGGCTATTTCTTTTCACCTGTAAGTTCCTCTTTATGAACATTTATTGCAATTTGGCAAATACAGTGAGATGATTTAAGTTCACAGGTTCGAGTCGATATTAGTGCCAGAAATCCTGGTAAAATTCAGGCAGCATTAACTGAGAACAGGAGAGTTCTTTATGAGCTGGTTTTGGAACCGCTGAGGGAGGAGCAATACTATGAGGTAGGTTTGAATGTTCTATAAAAATATCTACTTAGAGCCTAATAATGAATTTTTTGTTATCACTGTTTTAGATAAGGGAGCCGTTCTCCATAATGTCTATTGTGAAAAGTCCTATGGGATTGATGCTTGGCTTCATGATCCTCGTAGTCTTCCTCATGCCAAAATTGATGGAGAATATGGGTATGTACCAACCTATATATGCTAGTCGTTTAACTTTATTAATCACAGTATTGTGCTTCACTTAGTTATATATATATATATATATATATATATATATATATGTACGTGACTTAGTTCTTACAGTATTTATGCCTGCTGTTTAGATTTTGTGAACATTCTTTAAAAGAAGTTGTTTGAGTATAATAAATTCGTTTCGTAGACAAGTTTTCTAGATCAAGGTGAAGATTTAAGTATTATTGGAAAGGAGACTAAGTCTTGGATATGAGGAAAAATGTTATGAGTCAAATGAGATCTTGTGAATTGGATGGTCCAATAAATTTAGTTTTGAAGTCCAATTGCTGAAAGAAGGTGATTTATTTGCTCATTATTTAGTATCAATTTAGAATGCAAGAATCAGTGAAAAATTAGCAATGTTCACGACAGTCACTAGAAGGGATTGTTGGGCAAATTTAAATCCCTATGCCTTTATAGTGCAAATAATTTGATTGTATAATTTTGAATGTATATTTGAGACTAAAAGGATTTTCACTTAATTTTGATTCGCTAAAGAACTGTATGTATTGTTAGAAGTTTGAAAATGAGAATTAAGAATTTTTAAAACCTAATTTTGAATTGCTTAAAGAACTTTATGTAAGTTCGGCGTTGAAAATGAGAAGCAAGAATTTTTTCAAAGATGGTATTTCCTTGGAGACGAAATGTCTATCCACTTAGTTATATCATACTCTTCCTCATCATTTGATGATGAGGGTAAGTAATACGAATATTACAGGAGATTGATTCTATAATGACAATTAATATGATAGTATAAATCTTCATTTCATTTCTAAGGCTGGAACCCTTAATTGGAGCTTGTGGCTGATATATTTTGTTACCCATGTCCAGTTGTCCACAATACGGTTGTTTGGTGTACAAGAAATATTTTGGAGTTGAATTGCTAATTTATTATGAACTTTTGAAAACTTTAGCAATGTTATATAGTGTTGAATTCTAGCATACAAATTAAAAACATACAAATAAGTTAAGTGTCGCAAAAATGAAGATAATAAAGTGGATGAGCGGATATGCAAAAGGGGCTATTATGAGAAATGAGTATATCTGTGAAAAGTCAAAGTAGCCTCAATTGAGAATAAGCTTAGAGAGTCGGCTTACATGGTTTGGGCAAATGTAAGCTGATAAAAGCTCTAGTAAAGAGAGTTAAATTATTAGATATTTCTTATATAAAAAGAAGAAAAAGACCAAAAAATACATAGCAAAAAACTATAAACAATGGTCTTACATGAAACTAAATGTGGAGCTATTATTTGATAGAATGCAATGGAAATAAAGAATTTATGTAACCGACTATACTTAGTGGAATAAAGGATTGGTTGTTGTTATTGTTTTGAAAACTTTAATAGATGAGTTAAACTAATGTAAATGTACTAAGTTATCATCTTCTTTTAGGTAATTTTACAACTAAGGGGTTTCTTATAGATTGTCATTTCAAGTGTTCCCCCATAGGTTTCCTTACATCAATATAAGGATAAAAAAGAAAACATTCTTTTTCAAGTATTCTATGAGTTGTTGCCCAATCAATTACTCGAACTTTTAGAGAAATGAAGTAATTGAAAACTTGAAATTCAGGCAAATGAAATTCCTATATAGGGCTTCCATTTAGAGAAAGACTACCGTATAATATTCCAATTGTAAGGGGTGAACATTCCTTATAGTCTGTCACTTGTGTTATTCAGGAATCTTAAAATGGGAATACACTCGTGCATGGCTGTTTCCTCTTCTTTTTTGCCCGTGGGATTTGACATAAGAGTGGAATTCTTTACGATGTTAACATCATTTATAGGTGATTCATGAATACTCCTAGAGGTAAGCCATCCATTGCATGACCAGCATTAATACTCCATATGCAACCAAAATCTCAATAGTACTGTGTAGCACTAATCATAATCTTTGGAACTACTAAGGCATGAGTCAAATGTTTGGATGTTTTGTAGCTGAATGATATGCTACATGGCTTAAAATTTGTGGATGTTGGTCTTGGTGAAGCTATATATGTTTGTGTTTCGGAAGCCTATTCTATCTTAACAGCTTTTGTAGGTGATTCAGGATATGATTAGATGCTCAACAGCTATTACTTGACCAAAATTAGAACTATATGCACAATCACAAACTCAAAGTACCGTGGAATGATAGGATGATTTTTTTTGAAACTTGGCTTACTATTTTGCGTTAAACTAAATTATCAAAGTACTAGAGTCATTAAGCTTCTCTTTTAAGGTTGTCCTAAAAATCAATTGGGAGGGGCATACCCCTCTTCCAACAAAAATCACTTAACGTAGTATAATACGCTAAAAAAATCGTTTGCAGTATTTACGTTATATGAAATATGTATAACTCAACAAAAACATAATGATGTAAGTACATGTACAATATGTTCAAGAACAAGATCTATATGTGACATATCATTAATGAGCGTTAGTTACTCTAGGTCTCTTGGTGGATCTCTAAACTTCTTCTAATGAAAGCTCAAGTGACGTCTTTTGAGCTTGTTGTTATTGCTCCATGTTTTTGTGGCTGCATGGTGTTGCTCTCATTATCTTGTCTCCGATTTGTTGGATTGAAGCTACCCGAGCACTGCTCCCAGCATGAACCCAAGAGTTGCTCCCATGATGCAAAGCATCCCAGATACCAACTCCATCGATGGTGTCAAGCATGACTGCAGACGGGCTACAGCGACACCTTGCAGATTTTACTTTTATTATGTTGCATCTTTTTATTTATTTCATTTTTGTTTGGTTATGTAAGGTATTGCGTTTAGTATTTTGGGCCTCAATGAGTTGACTCTATTTGTATGGGTGGGTTTTTGTTTTGCACAAATATTGGGCTCCTTTTTTATTGAGTCATTGGGTCCAAAAGTAATAAAAGTCCAATAATCCAAGATGGCTCAAACCTCTCCATTAACCATGGCCATTAAATCACTTCAAGATGATCTAATGGCCATGGATGAAGGGGTTTGGCCACATGTAGATGGTGGGGAGGGATTAGGGGTAATATTTAGGGTTTTGAGTGTTGGCCCAATTTGAGGCTTCCCCCCAACATTATCGTTGCCGCTAAGAGTTCGTTGATGCTGTTGGGGCTGTACCGTACCGTTGTATCGTTGCTGATCGTCGCCCTCCTCTTGTTGAAAGTCGCCATCGCTGGAGTTTTCTTCCATTGTCATCGTTGCCCTGGGCAACTAGCTGTTGCCGCTATTGCTACCTTGTGTTTATTGTCGACCGATTGACACTGATCTTCATCATGAATTGATGGTTTAGATCCCTATAGTGTCTTTTTTCTTGTCACCCTCCCCTCCATTCCATTTTTCCCTACTCTTCTCTACTTTCTCCATCATGTTAGATCAACTAGTTGTTGGGTTTATTTACTGACTATGATGGTTATTTTCCTTTCCCTTACCTATGAACTTATGTATCGATACAATGCTTATGTTGGTATGATACTTGACTATTTCTTTGGGTTTGATCTATAAGCCTTAAGCACTTGCTTAGAATGTCACTCTCATGCTTAGCTTATAGTTTAATTGTGCTCTAAGTATCAGCTAACCAACTTTCTAATTCTGTAGTAAATTCTATATTTTCTTACTGATTTTGGCTTTCTCCTAATATTAGGTGAATTTTCTCCTTTTCATGGTTATGTAGCTCAATCATCTAAGTTGCACTGTTCATACATTCCTTTGCATTTAGTAATGTATGACTAGGTGTGCATCATCCCAACTCCTCTTGTCTCTTCTCTGCTTTCTCCTCATCATCCATGCACTGCTCTTGATGCTCCACACTGTTTCCCACTCCTCCTGCAATCCCTTCTTATATCACTTCACTAAAGACTACTGGATTCCCCTCAAACAGCTCTCAGGTCATACAATGTCTGCTGTACTCAATAACTACTTTGCTGTCATTGCTCCCCTCTTTGCTGAGGAACTATGCGTGTTAGTGGTTCCAGCGCCCTGTCGTAGCTTAGTTGTTCCCCTTGTGGCCGTGAATGTGGTCCTATTTGCTTCTATTATGGTTACTGTAAATGCTGCCTTAAAGCCAGCTACACTGCATCCTGCTGTTATTCCTCGTAGTGTTCGTGAGTTCCCTGTTGCCTCCTATTGATATATTGTATTGAATACTCCTAACAAGTTCGTCTCTGCACACTATTGCTTTGCATGGCTCTTTTGATGTCGTGCGAGGTTTGGTTGTTCTCGGGTTACTTCATGTCGGTGCAATCTAATTTGGATGAGCCAATGCACCTCTATGGAGTCACCTCTAGCCAAATCTCCCAGTTCCTTGGGATGTCATTTGAGCTCACTATCAATCCTTCAAGTGCAACTTATTTTTCTGTATGGGCACTGCACTAGTTAGGATTCTTTTGCTTTCGCTTCAGATGAGATCCAACAAGTGGCCCCTAATAATATATCCAGCTCCACCTATGCCTCCCCTTTAGCTAAAAAGTAAAAGTTTATTTTTAATCCAATTAGAGTTCAAAATTTTAAAATTTGAATGCCTAGCTGAATTTTGTTTTGGTTATACTGACATTTATATTTCAACTCGGGTATTTTGAATTCTATTCCCAAAATTTGCTATAATGCTCCAATGGGATGAGCTTTCCTTGCAACTTGGCACCCATGCACTTTGAAATAAGATAATACTCTTGGATCTGTTTGGTGGATTGGGTGGTCCATTTTAATCTAATGTTTCTTCTTTCTTATTTCCCTTTGTTTTTAAATTGCGTACTAGAGTGCTTTTCGATCCTAACGTCGAATGTAGGAGACTTTTGAGTGACAATGAGGGTTCATATTGTCTTTATAAATTCAGTTTTGTGAAGTGGCTGTCCATGAGTTGTTATAAATTCAAGCTAATATATCTTGTTTCTGCTTAAATGTTGAGATGTTTTGAAGGAAATATTTATTGAATTTTTATGTATTGTTATGATTTCTTTTTTGCTTATTTTTAAATGTCACGAGGATGTCTGAACTTTATTTGTTCCTATGCCATGAGATTATTTTTCTTACGCTGATATGATAAACTTACTTGTTTCATTAACTTGGTGCACTCTTGACAATTTTTTGCATGCAGATCCAGAAGAAATAAAGCGAGCTCAAGAAGAAATGAGGAACCAAGGGGTCCCCTCTCTTACTAACTTGCTGTCTGGTAAAAGCAATTAAGATCATGAAGGCTGAAGCATATGGCGTGGGTAAGTGAAAACAAGCATGAACAATTGTTTGTATCTAAATCTACAATTTTCAATTTGGATCGAAATCTACAATTTTCAACTCTCATATGACTAAAGGTTCGCTATGAATTGCCAGAAGAGTGCTCTGTTAGGACTCTAATAAAAGGAGAAAAAAAAGGGGGAAAAAATTAGGGTAAATTTCACCCAGGTCCCTGAGTTTAAGGGTTATTATCACACAGGTCCATGTTTTTAAATTTATATCATCAGAGTCCCTAGGTTTTTAAAAAATATCATCTGGGTCCTTTTTTAATTTTTTTATTTTAAAAAAATATACAAAATTACCATCATACCCTTACCTTACTCTCTCCACCGGATCCGGCAGCCGCGCTGCCTCCGGCGGCCTCGCACGGCCGCACGACACCGCCGACGGCATCGCGCAGCAGCACGACACCGCCGGCGGCCGTGCTGCGTCGCACGGCCATGCCGAGCTACGCGAACGCTCGAGGCCGCCGGGCCTCGCCGGCCGTGCGAGGCCGTCGGAGGCGGCGCGGGGCGGCGCGGCTGCCGGATCTGGTGGAGAGAGGGAGGGTAAGGGTATAATGGTAATTTTGTATATTTTTTAATAATAAAAAAATTAAAAAAGAACCCAGATGATATTTTTTGAAAACCTAAGGACCCTGATGATATAAATTTAAAAATGTGGACCTGTGTGATATTAACCCTTAAACTCAGGGACCTGGGTGAAATTACCCAAAAAATTATCGTGTTGATATTATACTTCGTCTTTCACAACATATGTTTTACTACATTTGTGATCATTGTCGACTTTCTACTTAACCATTTCTAAAATCGAACGTCAAATTACATAGAGAGAGATCGACATATGCCACTTTTAAAATTGAAAAATGTTATTAGTATGCATTTATTTTATTAGGTTATAAGATTAACTCTAACTTGATATATCACATCATATGCAAATGTCAAGATTAAAATATAATCATATTACACATTGTACTCTTTTTTGAGAGTTAAAATAAATAATAAGGGACAACTTTGTGGGTGACATAAGATTTTCTCTTCTTTTTATTATTGTTAGTGACCTCGTATTTTCATAAATTTATATGTTAAACTTGAAATATGATAGTCGTATATGATCTTGACTCATTTGTGTTTAAATGGGCTCTCCAAGTAGAGTTTACTAGAGATTTAAGCATACCTGCAGCTGAATCTTATATAGTTTGTGATTATTTTGTTGTTGTTATGATTTGTATGCATTTAAGCTTACCTGGCACGAGATAGTGTAGGTAGGGCTGTTACCAATCCGATTTCGAGCCGAGCCAATACCGGCTCGAAACCGGATTGATCATATTTCGATTGACTCGAGCTCGATTAGGTTCGACTTTGTTTGATAGCAGATTTGGATTTGGAATAAATAGCATCAGATTCAGCTCTTGAAGTGGTTTTGGATTAGTGAAGCGCTTCGCTTGAAATTATGAAATTATGTTGCGGATGGTTTCAGCTTCATAAACTTAAAAATGGTTTGAAGTTGTTTTTTGTTTTTGGCTTCATTTGATCAAAAAAATATATTTGTTGGATTCAATTAAATGAATCCACTTTAAGAAGGTTGAAGCCGCTTTATTTTGCCTATCAAATAGGCTCAAAGGCCGTGTTTGGCAATGGATTAATAATCATGGTTAAAATTATCCATAGTTAAAATCTTAAATTTATTTTAAAAAAATTTAAAAAATTATTTTATATTTCATCTCACAGAAATTTCAACATTAAATAATCACTTTATTTTACATCCAATACAATTCTCAATAAATCAATCAACTTTATTTCACATTATACATATTTTTTAATATAATTAATTTATTTTATTTCACATTATACATATTTTTCAAAAATTATTAAATATTTTAACTAAATTTTTTTTTTTATTATTACCAAATAGAGAGAGTTTAAAGTTTTAAGATTTAATTGAAGGCAAACTAATTTTATAATGCTAATATTAAATAAAAGATGAAGATAATATTCATAAAATAAAAATTTTATTGAATAACGAGATTTTTAACAAAATTAAATCTAGTAATTTTTAAGAAACGTTTGATTGGATATTATTTTAGTGTTATGTTATATTATTTAAATACGGTATTTCAATGTTATATTTTTAATTAATAATTTAATAATTTTTTTAGATAATATTAAATGAAATAGTCTCAAAAATTTAATTTTTTTTTAATGTTAAATTCATATGAGTTTAAAAAACTCAAATTTCTTTTGATGTTATATTATAATAAACAGTAAAATATATTTTTGAAAATTTATGTTAAATAATAAAAAATAAGGAATCTTAAGGGAAATGAAAAAGTAATAAAATCACACATTGTTGGTAGAGCTATTGAAATTTTCTTTATATTAATTCATATTAAATTTTTTGATTTTGATGATTATAATTAATTAGTTATTATTGATTAATCCTCTTATTTAGTATGTTAATGGGGTTACATTATCTCAATTGAGGATTAAATTTCAAATAAAGTCCAAGAAAGCTAAACAATATTGTGATTTTTTTTTTGTTTTAAGACATTTATGTAAGTATATATATATTTATCAAGGATTTAACTCGTGTTTTTCTCTTTGATTTTTTAAGTAAAAAAATCCTTAGTTTTCATTGTTATGTTTTAATTTTGTGCTAAATTAAAAATTTAACTAATTAATTATTACAGGCAATTTAATTTGAGAGTGTAGCTCACTTATCCTCTCACTTATACTTAAGTAATTTGAATAGAGTTTGTACTTTCTCTTCAAACTAATTACTTATTATTAATTCAGATGAAAATTAAACTTAGCTTTTGCTCTTTTATTTCTTAGCATTTAGCTGAATTTTTTTAGCTTGAAATTTGAATGAAAAGTTAGATTTTAGTTCTCTTTATTTTTTCTATGCCAAATGATGTAAATTATTTTGTTCTTTATGTAACTTTTCATCAACAAGAAGCTCTTACCATCTTATCCCTTGCTGCCACCATTATAATATTATTTAATTTTTATCCGAAATATGTTATTGGATAAAATAATGTTATTTGAGAGCCTTTCATAAGCACTACCTTAGTGCGTGTAGTTATTTCCTGTTTTGTGCTCCATTACCTTCTATAATTTTTTTTATGTGGCCTGATTTAAACTAAAAAAGTTTAATTAAATTCTTAAGGTTTTAAAAGTATTATTTGAGCTCAATTAAGATATAATTATTTATTTTTTTACTATTATATTATAAAATTATTCTAAATCGTTAACTTCTAACCTTTTAGAATAGAATTTTGTAATATTAATATTAATATTTTTTTAGTTTTGAACTTTTAGAGTAAAGAAAATAATAAATAAGAGGGATTAAATTTTAAATTTTTGTTAAGTTTTTTAAAAAAGTATAAAAATAAATGAGTATAATGATCTTTTAAAATATATAAATTGTTCAGACTATTCAAAGAAAAAAATTAAATTCACTTTTTATATCACGAAAGGTTTGCAAAAAGATAACATTTCGAAAGAAAGATTAAAACTGCAATGCTAATAGCAGGGTCTAAAATTAAAATTTTAAAAAGATTTAGACTAATTTGCAATGGTATCCTGAACTCAGGTTCTGAGATGCAAGTTATTCTTAGGCCCTATTTGGCGCGAGGATCAAAACAGACCAAAATAGGACCAAAATGGTACTAATTTAAAAATAATAATAATAATAATAAATAAATAAAATAAAAATATCAACAATTTAAAATAAAAATATCAACTTTATTTCATATTTTAGACCAAAATATTCAAATCGAGTATTTTGATCTAAGATGTGAAATAAAATTTATATTTTTATTAAAAATTATTGAGTATTTGAAGTAAAATATTATTTTTATATTAAAATTTGTGTAGAATAATTAAAATAATTTATTAATTATTATTATTATTATTTAAATTAGTATTATTTTAATTTTGTTTTGGTTCTCGTGCCAGGGCCTTAAAAACAGAATAAAATTTAAAAGTCGGCAGTTCTTTTTTTTATTTAATTTATGCAGCGGTAAGCAGATTCTACGGTCACCCCTCCTTCAAGCAGTACATGACTGGATCACGTCACCGCTTTCCACCGCCGCCAGTACGGAACACGGGATAATCTGAGACAGTATCTCCTCTAAGAGCTCGGCATAGAGAGCTTGAATCAGCACTCCGATGGGGGCTTCTCTAGGGTTATCTCTGCGTGGACTGGTTAGCGACGGCTCTGTTCCTTCTCTATTTGCGGCTGATTGTACTCTCGTCTTCTGCGGAGGTTTCTGTTGATCGCTGAGCGGCCGATCAGTCGAAGAATTGCGGTTCAGATTTTAGAGGGTTTGTGGAGATTCTACTTGATCGGGGATTTGTGATAGGGTTTTGATTTTGGATGCCATAAGGTTTGCTTGACTAATGGGCGCTCCGATTCTGATTCTACGGCCGAAGAATCATTGCTGATTGGGAGGACTTATTTTCGTCAGGAGTTAAAGGGTATTGCCGTCTTGGAATATGGTAATATTTCTGGTAATTTTTGCCTCTTGGATTGGGAGCTTCTATTGTTTTGAGCAGTTATTGATATGATTTTTGAATGAAATTTTTATTATAGAACACAATCATGTATTTTAGAGTTAATTGTCCCGATTAGAACACTTCCCTTGGTCTGCATCTTTTTGTTGAACATTTCCAGAAAATATGTGGAACTTTTTTTTTTATATGAGAAAATATGTGGAACTTACTGAGTCCAGAAAGAGTGCAGTTCTTCGGTTTCCTTATTTGCGTTCTCTTAATTCTGAAAGTCTATCTTGGAAGGAGTGGTACAGCTTTCTCCTTCTCTGAAGACTGAAGCTGCTTGGAATGCGTTCCCAAGCTTGGGTCAATGGTCAATGGATTCTAGCTATTTTTCAAGGTTTACTTGGATTGTTTTGCTTTTAACTAGTAGTTTGTTGCCTCCTTGCGTGTGTTCCAATCGGTATTATGTGATTAGTTTGTACTGTTATCTTTTGGTAAATTACATCCATGTCCTGAGGTTGAACTACACTTGCAACCACATCTCAACTTTTGAATTTAAGGTACTTTTGATCTAAGAAGCACGGACACTTCTAAGAAGTAGCCGAAAAAAAAAAGGACACGTGTCGGACACGGACACGCCAAAAAAAAAAAGGGACACGTGTCCAATTATTTTAATTTAAAAAAAAAATTAATTTCTATGAACTTATAGTTATTTATTTTTGTTAATCTATACGTAGATGAATACAGAAACATCATCACAAGAATCACAATCTTCTTTTGATGACACCACCCCATTATGGAAGTATGTTATCAAAATGGATATGGTTGGAGATAAGGGTGTCGAAACTCTTCATAATGAATATTATAGTTTTCATATTTGATTAGTCCTGTTAAATGCATTTAACTTTTTATAATTTTTCTATCACATATATTTGATCAATTTATAGTTTCTTTTATTTTTATTAAAATTCTAGAAAATAAATAATTTTATTTATTTTAAGTGTCCTAGAAGTGTCGTGTCTTATTTTTTTTTTTAAATTGACGTATCCCCGTGTCCGTGTCGTGTCGTGTCCCGTGTCCGTGTCGTGTCCGTGCTTCTTAGCTTTTGATTCAATGGAATCTATGTTTTATTGTTATTTAGATGTCTATTTTATCTAGCAATTTTTATTTGTTTGGTTCGACATCGTTATACCATGGACTGAAGTATTAGTTATTATTGAAGTTCAAGGATCTAAATGTAATTTACCCTTAAAATCTCAACCATTAGTGATATCATTGATTTATTTATATGGGATGTGACATCTAACTTAGAGTATAGTTTTATAATTTTGTGCAATGATTTCTAGTATTTTCTTCAAATAACACGACATAGCATCGCAATAACATTGAACCAAATACCTCCTAACTAAAATTGGGTCCCGAACACATTTTTGGAACTTCTACTTGGTCCTTCAGGTTGTTTTGAGGTTTCCAATTTGTTTCAACACCCAGAGAATATCAATTTCTTATCTCCTGTTAAATTCAAAGGCAGTGGCGGATCCACATTGAACTAAGGGGTGTAACTGCACCCCCTAAATTTTTGTCATAGTTTATGATATATAATAATATTTTAAATTATTAATTGTTAATTTATATAATATTTATTTATTTCATCCCATAACAATTAAAAAAAATTTATCTGCTTCTTGTTTGGAGTCTCTAAACCCAGTAATCTATTTTCTTTTTACTTTTAATAAAGTTAAGTTGATCGAATTTGTAACATTGCTGAAAAATTCATGAAAATTAATAGATATATCATTGATTAACATTGATTTTTATAGTTGCCACTTTAATAGTAAAAAACACATTTTAAGTAATGAGTATTGCGAAAAGTCGACTATAAAATAAGATTGGTGATCTCTAGATGAATGATTGCTTGATTACATTTATTATAAGGAATATATTCAATAAAGTTGATAATTAGTTGATACTGCAATGCTTTTAAAATATAAAAACTCATCGAATTTAATTATAATATCATTTCATTATGTTTAAAATTTATGTAAGATGAATTATTTATTCTACTATGATTTTTAAATTTTTTAGTATTTTTTTAATTAATAAATTTTAAATTTTTTATAATGTTATTGTAAATAGTTTATTTGACACCCCTGATTTAAGGTCTTTGCTCTGGCACTATTCAAAGGCCAATCGTTTGTAATATTTCCAAAATTTCATTTTGCTATATATCTATCCTCCCTTCTTCCTTTTTCTTATTTTTTGAGTTTTTTGCTGATGCAATTCATTTTCTTGTCTATTTATTGGGTTAGTTAGAAGTTGAGAATTTTGAAATATGTTTGAATCATGTCAACTGCCAACCACTGAAAGATTTTCCACGCAAACTGAGTTCGGCCGAGAATGGATTCCTATTGAAGAATTGGGTGATAGATTTGGTACAGTTTGTTTACCAAGGGCAGTTTTGAATTTTGCATTAATGAACATCATAAAGGACGCAGAAATATCAGGGATCTAATTGTAGTAATCCAAAAGTTGTGGTCTACTTGCAAGTGGGTTCCAACCTCCAAGGGCTGGATGAAATTTATTATTAACTTTTCTCATGCTGACCTATGGAGTGAGAGTTTCCCTGATCAGTGTGGCTTGTCTTCTTTTTTAAATTAAAATAATGAGGTTTGTGGTTGAGTTGTAACTCTCTTTGGTTTATTGATTGCAGTGATTGCACATTGAAAAGCTATTTGAGAACTTCTACTGCAACCACCGCAAAGCACCAATGAACTAACACAAGAAGTCAAAAAAACCAAGGGTTACTTCTTCATCTGAGAGAAAATCTTTGGCAGTACACGTGATGGTTCTATTTTGTTTTGCCAAAATATGTTCCTGCTTTCATTCGAAGAAGAAAGAAACATTTGAGCGAAGTGTTCTAAACAAAGAACAAAATTCAAGTGAGTTAGATTGGTAGCTTATGAAAAGCTTATATGCATTTTGTTCTTTACTCTCTGGGTGCTTTTTTGTCAGTTTTACAGTGTATATCTTAGCGGTGTTTTCTTGATATGATTTATTGATTTGCCTCACCACACTTCGGATATTCCTAGTATCTCATCTGATGTCTTGCAGAATAATTTGATCGATTAAGAAATGCATCGATTAAGATATACAGATATATGCAATAATGCAATGATATCGCTAGTTCTAGTAGTGAGCGCGTGAAAACTACCTCCAGCATTAAAAAAAAAAAAACCTCCAGCATAAATGTTGATGATGTATTTACTTTTATGGTTTTAGCTTTTCCTTTTCATTTTTGTATAGTACAGGATGAATTTTCTTTCTGATTAAAAAGGTTGTGACGTAAATGACACAAGAAACCTTAAATGTTCTATTTTTTAAGTTTAGAGGCTGAAATAATGGTTTTCTGTTTCAGTGTTGCACTTGTAGGATGAATGTCATTATCTGTGACATTCTAACCTAGCAATTCTGTTTTTTGCAGTTGATTCAATATCATCTTTTGAAGTATCTACATCTTCTGACAGATTTCCACCAACTCCACAGAAAGCACCCCCAAGTCCATCTCGTTTCTCATTGTCTCCTCAACAAAGCAAAATTGGATCATTACAACTGAATATCAATCTGATAATGGAAGCAACTCAAAACTTTTCACCTTTGCTTAAGTTAGGCGAAGGAGGGTTCGCAACTGTATACAAGGGTATTTTACCTGATGGCCAAATTGTGGCCGTAAAACGAGCAAAGAAGGTAATCTCATATTTGGCAATTCAATTTCCTAACGTTGAAGCATTTATTTTCCATGGCCTAGGGATGCAAATAAAACCTTGTATAGCATAGAATATTTAAATGAGTGGCCAAGTATATAGAAGGTAGGATTCTTGTATGGTATGCGAGAAAACATAATTGGGAATCCAACGTGAAAGGAAATAAAACATTTGATTTGCAATTGATTATTTAAATGCAAATGTTTATAGAAAGTATGGATTACTGGACTCCCAACTTACATGATTTATTATGTTTCAGTGAAAACACAATTCACCTTCAAAAAGAAAAATAAAAAATAATAGTAAAGAAAAATTGGTTTGTTGCTAGCCTAAATTTGCACGGAATATTAATCTGATTTCTTAATCCAGTTTGGTTTGGAAGTCATTTTCTTGATCAACCTTGTTATACTCATCAGTTTAGGCGTTATCCATATTTCTTTTGATACAGATAGCTTGAATATCATTTCTTCTTTGCTTATTGTGATGTGGGATACGATGTGTAAATTTTAAATCGGTAATATCAAGGGGCCAAAAACTCAAATATTTTTTAAAATGTACTTATTATAATAAATTAAGAAACGTCAATATCAACCAAACCTTTATCTCACTAAGTGGGGGTCGGCTATGTGAATCATTTGTTTTCGTTGTACTATGTCAAATAACAAATCCTTATTGAGCTTCAAATATATAAGATCATTCCTTATAGTTTTTTATCATGTCTTTTTTGGCCTTCATTTTGCTCTTTTTATATAAACAAGATCCAATAATTCAATTTTTCTTACTGGAACTTCTTTTTGCCTATGATTTATATGTCCTAATCATCTAAGTCTATTCTCTCTAATCTTTTCTTCAATTAAAGATACTTCAATCGTCTCGCGAGTATATTTATTTCTCATCTTATCCTTTCAGGTATATTCACTTATCTCATTTCTTTAACACTTGTCTTATTTGTATGTTTTGTTTTGTAACTCAGCATTCTGCATCATATAACATCGTTGTTCTTACTATTATTTTATAAAATTTACATTGAAGTCTAAATGAAAATTTTTTATCACACAATACACTTGATGCATTCCATCACTTTATTAATCCTGCTCGGATCCTACTAATAACACCATTATCTGTTCCATCATCATTTTATATGACTAATCTAAGGTGTCTAAAGAGCATTGCATTTGGATCATTGATTTAAATTCAAACTAAAATTGAATCGTTGATAAATAAAAATTGAGTAAATTGCACTTGAGCCCTTGAAATTGGAAGCACATTGCAAATTAGTCCCAACTTTTTAAAATTTTCATTTAGATCCCTCAAATCAATTTTGTGTTGTTCTTAGGTCCCTGAGATTTGGTCCTGCTTTTTTAGCAAGTTTTTTTTTGGATGGAAACTGTGAAAATTAATGAAAAAATTATATAAAAATTTTTTTTGGGGACAAAAAGGCCTCTCTCCTATATTGCTCTTTAGTTGGGATGATGTTTTTGTTATATACTCATAAGAAAGTATTTCAATTTTATGTATTTTTCTAAAATATTTATAATCAAGATGTATTTAGATTTTCTAATTAGGCTGTTCTTTTATTTAATTGGGTTGTTTGAAATTCCCTTAAATTTCACTTGGATTTTACTTGATCTGATTTTAACACACTAGAAATAAAATCAATTCAATGCATAATCAACTTGATATCCATATAATACGATGTATTTAAATTTTCTGATGTATTTTTAAAATATTTTAAATATATAATAGGTTATACATGATATATATTGAAGTAGTTAGGGTATAAGTTCATTTATAATATATATAAATTTAACAAAAAATATATTTATTAAATATAATATGTAAAATTAATATTTGAATTAGAAAAGTAAAATAAAAAATTAAGGTCTATTTAACTCAAACATTGACTTCTTATTGTAATCAACTCGAATCGAACTCAACTTTAACTCAAAAAATTCAAGTTTGAGTTGAGACTAGCTCATTTGAACTTAACTCATCATTAGCATTATCTAACTTATTACAAGGAGAATAAAATTTGTCATAAACAAAAATAAAAATAAAAGTTTAAATTTTAGAATTTGATTTAAATTTGTATTTTTAGATTTTAAGCATTTTTGTGTATGACATAATCTGTTGGAATAAAAGTTTTAAGTTAAATATGTTTACCTTTTTTTTTAATTTTTAAAGCATAGAAAAAGAAGGGGGGAAGTTAGTTTTAATCTTTTATTTTAAATTGTTAATATTTTCAATTTGTAAAATTTAATTTTTTTAAAGAAGAATGTGATGATGAGAATGTAATTTTTAAATTTTTTAATTTTGTATTTTACTATTATAATTTACATTTTATTTACTAGTAAGAAATATATGAGAGTATTATTAAACTAAAAATAAATTATAAGGAAAATTAATTTTAAAATTTATTGGGAGAAAAGAAAGGGAAATGGAGAGAGAATAGATGAGAGAAAGAGCTGCAGTTTAAAAAAAATAAGAGCAAAGAAATCATTTTTATCATTTTTAATAACAACATAGTTATTGGGACCTAGCGATAGCGCAAACATGACTTTGGGGACATAAATCTCGGATTTTAAAAAATTGTGACCTATTTGCAACTCCCTTCTAACTCTAGGGGTCTATACGCAATTTACCTAACTTGATCAATGCATTTGATTAAATTCAACTATGGACCCAATGTTCAGAATTAAATATGAATTCTCTAAATTAAAATCAACAGTAAATTTTGTTTTCAATTAAAGTATCATGTCTCTCAATTTGGAGCTTACTCAAATCAGCAAAATGAACAATCAAAGTCTATAAATTAATGATTAATTGATTCGAAGGGAATTTTTTACCGTACAAATGGGGTAGGGCTCAATGGAGCTTGGCATGAAGAGGGTAAACGAGTTGGGTTCAAGACTTACAACTTGTGGTCTACAACTCTTACGATGCTTATAGTCAACACAATGTTAACATCGCAATGATGTTGGTCATTAGTATTGCACGGTCCATGCTGGATTGATAATGGTGTGAGGATACACCAACTGGGTGCAACTCATATACTCGAAATCTATTGAGAATTGTGGAAGAGAGAATGTGACTGTGAGGTGGGAAGATGGGCTCGATCCAAGTTGTAAGTCTTGAACCCAACTCGCTTACCCTCTTCATGCCAAGCTGAGGGTCTACAACTCTTACAATGCTTATAGTCAACACGATGTTAGCATCGCAATGATGTTGGTCATTAGTATTGCACGGGCCATGCTGGATTGATAATGGTGTGAGGATACACCAACTGGGTGCAACTCATCCGCGGGCAGTAGCTGGCCGCACGGCTGGAGCTACGACGGCGGGGTTGCTGGCTCTCGCGGGTAGCCGGCAGGTCAACGGAGGCGAAGGTGGTGCGAGCGGAGCGAGCTTCGAGGGTAGGTGAGTGCCAAAGATTTTTTCTCTCTCTTTTTTTTTTTTTGAAAAGTGGATCACTAGGCTAATTTGAGAATTCTCACCAAAGGCTAACCCTACTCGGAATATCGTCCCCCTTAATCCGGATCTAAACTCTGAGAAAACTCAAACATAATTTTATTTATCAAATGCTATTCTCTTTACGATGCAAGGCGACCTCTTTATATAGAGAGATATCATAAAAAAATTTGAAAATACAATATTGAATGCAGGAAATAAAATACCAAATAAATAAAGGCAAATATGGAATTAATTCTATTACAATAAAATAAAATCAGCTCCAAATATGGTGAGTCTTTCAAACCTCTCAAATATGCTCTGAATCAAATCAAATCAAATCAATTCTAAATAAAGCTAATATAGAAATCTCTAATAGCTCTAATTAATTTGAATTTGAATTTCAATTCAGCACTTGACATCATCCTAGCCATTCAATTTAATTCTAATTTGTGTCCCCACCAATTCTCCCTAGGTGGGAGAAACTCGACCCCATCGAGTATGGGTCATGCGACTCATGTGCCTCCGAGTGGGTCAGATCAGCTGTAACCTTTGAGCCTCTTGGAAAGATAAAATTCTCCACCGAACCAAATAACTCATGTGCCTCCGAGTGGGTCAGATCAGCTGTAACCTTTGAGCCTCTTGGAAAGGTGAAATTCTCCACCGAACCAAATATCACTGATAATTGAATTTTATTAAAATTACTTGCTAAACAAGTTTATTCGATCAGCTCTAAATAATTATTGAGGTGGATTTTGGCTGTGGGCTCTCGTGGGTAAAGCTACACTCAAAGGGAACAAGCGGCTATTGCTTCACTAGGTATTACTGTTGTGTCCTGATAACTAATAGATCTAAAATATTGAAAGTATCAACTATTCCTATAATCTAATAATAATATTCAAACTTATTCAATTGACCCAATTTAATAAACTTTTTAAAATAAATTAAATTGTAGATTTAATTATCTTAAATTATCATAATAAAATATTTAAAAAAAAATTCTACACTTAATTATAATAGCTTACCATTAATTTTACTGATTTCATTTATTTTATGATATATAAATAAAAAAACTGACACATGCAATAAACTAAAAGGTGTTGGGTTCGGGAAAGGTTCTACACATGCAATAAATAACTCAAGTCAAGCGAATAATTTGTGTTGAAGTCAAATAATCAACTTAGTTGGGTTCGGGGAAGAATTTACCAGCGATTTGAATCGAAGAAGAGTCACTGGCGATAAGAGTTAACTAATCTGGTCGCAGCCAGGCGGGTTGAAAACATCGTGGCCGATGTTATGGAGGAAGTCGTTGGCTTAAGCTTTGTGTTCGATGTTGCAGAAGATCGACGGGATTGAAGTTTGGTTCAACGTCATGCACGAGGTTGCAGAGGCCAAACGTCGGGCGCGGAAGGTTGCAAAAGGCCAAACGTCTTGCGCGAGAGACTGTAGAAAGCCAAATGTCGTGCACGAGGTTTGAGATGACCGAACCAGTGTGCACGATATTACAGAAGACAGAACCAGCTGGATCGAGATCAGACGTCTTGGGCGATAACTGCTAGCAGACGCGGGGCAGTGGCTGGCCGCACGGCTGGAGCTGTGGCGGTGGGGCTGCTGGCTCTCGCGGGTAGCCGACGGGTCAACAGAGGCGAAGGCGGTGCGAGCGGAGCGAGCTTCGAAGGTAGGTGAGTGCGCAAAGATTTTTTTTATCTCTTTTTTTTTTTAGAAGTGGATAACTAGGCTAATTTGAGAATTCTCACCAATGGCTAACCCTACCTTTTCCTTCACCGGAATATCGACCCCCTTAACCCGGATCTAGACTCTGAGAAAACTCAAATATAATTTCATTCATCAAATGTAATTCTCTTTACAATGCAAGGCGACTTCTTTATATAGTGAAATCTCATAAAAAAATTTGAAAATACAATATTGAATGTAGGAAATAAAATACCAAATAAATAAAAGCAAATATAAAACTAATTTTATTACAATAAAATAAAATCAGCTTCAAATATGGTGAGTCTTTCAAATCTCTCACATATGCTCTGAATCAAATCAAATAAAATCAAATCTAAATAAAGCTAATATAGAAATCTCTAATAGTTCTAATTAATTTGAATTTAAATTTTTATTCAGCACTTGACATCATCTTCGCTATTTAATTCAATGTTGATTTGTGTCCCCACCCGTTGCCTATTTTCCTCTATGACTGATTGCAAGAAGCCAAAATTTGAGTATTAGCTCAATGCTTTTTAGAACGCAATATTTTTTGTTTTGTGGAAACTATGTAAACATGTTCTAATATTACCTTTTTAAATGTCCCATATCAACGCTTCATTACTGCTGCACTACTTATTTCATGGTCTTAAGCTTTTGCAAGTGATCCTGGGCCCAGACTTTCTGTGTTTTCATTTAGTAAAACTCACTGTAATATTGACTTCTATTTGATTGTGAAGTACAACTATTGTTACAATATAGAGGATAAAATGAGCAAGGTGTAGTCTCATCTCCACCGTTGACATATAGAGATCCTTGTAAGTGAATGCGAAGGGATCCAATTCACAACACCGAAAAATGGGGGAGGCCAACGGTGATTTAGGATATAAGTACACATCATCTTGACTCACTTGTGTTTGAAAGAATGTTACTTTATGATTAGCTGAATGTTGAAGAGAGGAAATCCATCCAATTGATCCCAATTTGTTTGGGATTAAGGCCTTGTTATTGTATCTTTCTTGTTTTTCTAACTTCTGTAAATTTTTTATTTACTATTCATGCTTAACGTCTGCTTAATGTTTATTTACTATTCATGCTTTGCTATTTATGGGGCAGGAAGAATTTGCTGCTATCAGAGAGGCATTTAGTAATGAAGTTGAATTGCTTGCTAAAATAGAGCATAGGAACCTAGTGAAGTTACTTGGTTACACTGAGAAAGGGAATGAGCAAATTATTGTTACAGAATTTGTTTCTAATGGTACTCTAAGGGAGCACCTAGATGGTAAGCTGCATAAATTGTTGTGGCCATCTGCTATCTTGAGTTCAGTGATGGATAAACTTTTAATTCCTTTACCAGGTCTGCATGGGCACATTCTGGATTTGAATCAACGACTTGAAATAGCTATTGATGTTGCTCATGCATTAACTTATCTCCATCTTTATGCAGGTACTTATTCTGCAAATCAGATATCAATTGTGGTGCTAAATCACCGTTTTCATGTGACAATTGTTCATAATATGATACTTAAGTTGAACTGTAGTTAAAGTCAAGCTTTGGAGTGGCCCCTGTTATATGAAAAATGAACCTGTCAATTTATTTCACTTCAATAATGGCATATATACAAGTACAATACATACAATACGTACTTAGAATTATTCTATAATCACATTTTTGTTCTCAACACTCCCCTTTGAGTTGGAGACTGTATCACACATAATTCTGCTTGTTGTAAATATAATTCATTCTAGGACCCCTCATTGATTTTGTCAATAAGTTAGCTAACTAATCATTGGAGTTCACATATATATTGACAATATCCTTGGATTGCACTTTATCTCTAATAAAATGACAATCAATATATTTTGTCCTTTTGTGAAATATTAGGTTTGATGCAGTATGTATACACAATAGAATTACATAGGTTCTAACTGAGTGAACCCCAATTGCATAGTTTTACCAATGGCTAGTGTCATTGCCCTATATTCTGTCTTGGCACTAGACCGAGTGATAACATTCTGCTTCTTATTTTTCTAGGAGATTAAATTGCCTCCAAGTAATACGTAGGATAGAGCATCAATCAAAAAGTGATCCATCCCAATCAGCATCAATATAGCCCATCACCTTTAGATGACTCGATCTTGGTATAAAAGACCTTTTTCTGGTGCATTTTTAAGGTAATGCAATAACCTCATAGTTACATCCTAATGAATAGTGTGAGGAGACTTTGAAAACTTACTATACACGTACTGCAAATGAAATGCTTGGTCTAGTTATATTAAGATAATTCAACTTTCCTACTACCTGTGATATTAGCTAGGATCTGGAATAGGCTCACTCTGTTTAGGTACAAGCTTAACATTTGGATCCATGAGAATATCAACTAGTTTGCATCCTAACATACTAGCCTCTTAACATATTCTAGATATACTTTCTTTGGGAAATCATGATATCTCCCTCTAACCCTGTTACCTGAATGCCCAAGTCATACCTTAGCTGCCCTAAATCTTTTATTTGGAATTTTTTGTTTTATAGATGTTCCTTCATCCTGCATATCCATCATTATCATTATCGTTATGACTTATGATATCAACATATATAATCAACATGATTTGCCTTATTGTCTTTGAGTTTATATAGAACACAGAATGGTCTAACCTAATTCTAGTCATGCTAAGTTCCAGTAAAGCAGAACAAAACTTCTCAAACTATGCTGTAGGAGACTGCTTCACTTCATATAGAGATTTCTTTAATTTACCGACTAATTCCTGCTCTCCCGAGCAACAAAAATTAGAGGTTGCTCCAAATTTACTCTCTTTTCATCCCCACTTTGAAAAGCATTCTTAATGTCTAGCTAGTAGAGGCTCCAATAGCATATTGCAACTAGGGTCAAAAACTAAGTGAATCGAGGCACCGTTGGCCACTAGCAAGAAAGTATTGAAATAGTCAATTCCAACTAAAGTATTGCAATAGTATATCTAACAATTATCTTTTATGATGTTTTGAACAGAAAAAACAATAATTCACAGAGATGTGAAAGCATCTAATATTCTTCTGACTGAAAATTTAAGAGCCAAGGTTTCTGACTTCGGGTTTGCAAGAACCGGACCGAGCGGTGCAGATCAGACTCACATCTCCACCAGAATAAAGGGTACAGCTGGGTACCTTGACCCCGAATACCTAAGAACCTTTAGACTCACAACCAAAAGTGATGTATTTTCTTTTGGCATACTGCTCATCGAGATACTTTCAGCACGTCGTCCTGTTGAAATGAAGAGAAGCATCGAGGAAAGAATTACCATTCGATGGGTAATGCACGATACCTCTTAAACTCGTTGTTATTCACTCTCTTGAATCAAATAGCCGAAATAAATGCTGGAACTCTTGATTTTCAGGCTTTTCGCAAGTACAATGAAGGAAATTTAAGTGAAGTATTAGATCCAAAGTTGCAGGAAGAAGTAAATCCTGAAATTGTGGCAAAAATGCTTGATTTGGCCTTCCAATGTGCTGCTCCTACTCGTGATAGTCGGCCAGTGATGAAAGAAGTTGTTGAGCAGCTGTGGGATATTAGAAAAGAATACAGTAGTCTTAGGAGAGATTCAAGCAGTTAATCTCAATCTGAAGGAAACAAACGGTCGAATTCTTCATCCCCAGCTTTAAATATGTTCCTGAGTATTAAATATTTATGCATGTAATTGCATAAGAAAGCAGTAAGAGCTACTTAACTGCAGGTTTAAAAAAAAAAAAAAAAAATTTAGACCCTGGTACTTGAGGACCTGAATGCAGACTAATTCGAATTTTTTAATGTCGGGGTAGGTCTTCAAGAAGTTTCAATAGGTCTAATGAAATATTATTATAACGGTAAGAACTTTTCATTATACTCCTGTTTATATGAGAAATTATTTAGTATGGGCAACGCCCACATAGGATTTTTGGTAGTCTATCCACACGCATCGAATTGGCATATAGGACCTAGTGGCAAAGTGAAGCAAGAAATGGTGTGAAAATCATCGTTAATTGACATTTATATTTTGTATAAATGTTTTTTTGGACTATTGACATTCTTTTATTTTGTATATGCATTTTTTTGGTTTTTTCTATTTGAAGGGAAAAAAAATTATACAAAACAAAAAAGAATTATTAAGTAATTTAAACCAAAATTTTTATTTAAAGAAAAAAACAAATTATCAATCATGAAATATATATACGAAAAGAAAAATTTATAAAATTCCTATTTTATATATTGCACGAACTCTATAATTTTTCTGTACATTCTAAAATGCATGAGTTTGTTTGTTTAAAAAAATAATTTTCGTTTTAATGGGCCAATTAAAGCCAAAAATTCATCTCAATACGACAAACTAATTGAGTGAAAATTAAAATCATAAAAGTAATCTAAAATTCATATATCTTGCATATAATTTAACAGTTGTATTAAATTCTTTTTTTGAATAATTAAGTTGGTATGATAAAAGTTAAAAATTGAACGTTAATTTTGTGATTTATATGCGTAAAAATTCGAAAAATAGCTTTGAAGAACCATAAATAATGGGAGGAGTGGTTTAAATTCACTAATATTACTGTCAATCCTAATTTTTTATTCAAACTGTGGTGGTGGACTTGGTGTCCTACTTCAGTTATTTAGTATTTTGCTGAAAATATGAAACTCAATTTTAGTTCGATTCGATTATGTTGTGATACGAAATGGAATCAGTGTAATTCAAATTTGATGTGATATTTGCATCATAATTTTTAAATGCTATGTTATATGTTAATATCATATATAGAAAATTATTATACGTGATGATTCATAAATATTATCTTTAAAAAAATTAAATTATGAACGAATGTTATATAAGATAAATATCATAATATCATATATTTGCAATAAGATACTTTTATTTTTTTTAAACTTAAAGAATCATTCTTTAATCAAATAAAGACTTAATCAGTCTCGTGTGGTTCATAAATTCATTAATTCAGTGACGGCTCGTGGTGATTTTTTTTTTTTTACATATGAAAATTTTGATTTTATTTTTTATTTAATATTAGCCTTTAAGGACATAAAAAATAAAAGCTGTCTAAATTTATGCTGGTACCTCATTTACTCTGCTAATAGAAATTCTTTCAAAGGTTAAAAAAAAAAATCTAATATGAGTTAATTAAAGGTTTATAAGGATGTATCATTCTTAAACATCTACATTTCGCACATCAAATCTCATAATTATTTGTATATCATTTTAAATTTTGTTTCTACGTATACAACCTAAAATTTCTACGTATACACATTTGTGCCTCATTTATTTTAAAAAAAACTCAAAAAATATCATATTTTTCATAAATTTTAATATAAAAAATTAAATTTATTTATATCATAAATAAATTTTAAATATAATTTTAACATTATTTCACATAATATAAAAATTTTAACATACTATAAATTTTATTTCTCTATGGTATATACATTTTAAGATTTAACAAAATAAATTGTTAACTAAAAGTTTTTTATTTATTTACCGCATGGAGCATTATCGCTTTTGAAACTAATTGGTAATTAAATATTTATTTAGGAAGTGATGTAAATATTTGTGCATATCAATATTATTTAGGTGTTTATATTATCTTTAAATTATAATTGTTATATTAAATATAATAATAAAAAAATTAATTTAATTCTATATTTTTTATTTTAATTAAGTTTTATATGTAATTTTAGGGCAGTGTTTTAGTGAAATATTATTCAAAAAAATAATTATTTATTTAATGGCACATGTATATAATTTTTGTAAAAAATTATAAAATTATTATTTAAAAATAATATTAACATACTAAAATATTTATATGATGTGATATAATATTAAAGATAATAACATTAAATTAAATGCCTAATTACAGTAATAATATTAAAAAATTATAATATTATCTAAATATATTATTAAATTAAACAATTAAAATTTTCAAATAACATAATATAATGTCATTGTAACATTGAGCTAAGTACCTTCTTAATGAAATAAAATAATTGCACCTAATTAAAATCATTGAAAATTATATGGATTGTTTAAAGGAAATTTAGAACATATCTGGTTCAATATTATTTTAATATTATAGACTACTTATTTGATCAAGTTAAAATTAACTTAATTTAATTTTAAATATTCATATCATATCATACATAAAACTTAATATTTTAAATTAACTATATTTCGTATTATACACATAATTCAAAATAAAAATTAATTTTATTTCATATCATTCATAATTTTTAATAAAAATATCTTCATTCAATTTTAATTTTAATTTAATTAAAATTAAACTTTACAATTATATCTTATCTAGAAAAAAAATATTTAATTTAATAATATATATAAATAAAATTATCATTTAGAAAATAATATTTAAATATCATACTATTTAATTTATATAATATAATATTAAAATAATACTGAATTAAATATTTCATAAAATATTTTTAACTAAAAAGTCATAACTATTCTAGTAATAAATGAATTTAGAGAATATTATTTTTAGGAATAAATAGTAAGAAATACTTATAAAAAATGTCTGCATATTTTAATCTTATAATTTCTATCAGCTACTAGCCCCTGTTTGTTTGGCAGTCTAAAATTAACCTGATTTAATTTTAAACAGGCATATCTCATCACACATAAAATTTAATATTAAAAATTAATTTTATTTCACATATTACACATATTACTAAAATAATAACTAACTTATATCATATTCTTCACATATCCCAACATAATAACTAACTTTATTTCACGTCATTTACAACTTTCAATAAAAATATATTTTTGTCTAAATTTAATTTTAACCTTATTAAAATTAAATTTTATAAACAAACAAGCTCCTAGGTCCCGTTTGTCTGAGAGTTTAAAATTAACCTGGTTTAATTTTAACCAGTCATATCACATCACACATAGAATTTAATATTAAAAATAAACTTTATTTCATATCCTACACATATTACTAAAATAATAACTAACTTACATCACATCACTCACATATTCCAACATAATAACTAATTTTATATCACATCCCTCATATATCTCAATATAATAACTAACTTTATTTCACATCATTCACAATTTTTAATAAAAAATATTTCTATTCAAGTTTAATTTTAGCCTTCTTAAATTTAATCTTACAAACAAACAGACCCCTAGTGTTACATAATTAAAGTAAGGTTTTTGTAATTGTATTTATATTTTAAAAATATATTTAAAAATAAATATTTTAATATCAGATCATCAAAATTATAGAATTTAAATTCGCAGTTATTTTATGTAATTATTGCTCATAAATAATTGCATCACAAAGTTCTTCTCATTCGCCACGTGTACGCACAGCGGGGGAGTGCAGATGGGAGAAGAAGAACGAAGAAAGTGGGCGGCACTCGGCCGGCCCGACGGAATGATAGAGAGAGAATGATAGAGGCAGATCGCTTCTGCTCCAAAGCCCCCCTCCACAGCTCGAGATCCGAAGAAAAGCGCAGGTCGAGATCCGAAGAAAAGCGCCATAAAATCTGTCTTTCTTTCTCCGGTGTGTCGATCCGAAGAAGGAAAGATTCCCGAGCTTCGAATGTCTTCTATACATGCTCCTTCAGTTATTTTTCTCCGTTGCAGCCATGGCGGACGAGGGCTTTTAGTTGGTTTCTGCGGGTAGAACGCTTATTTCTTATCGCACCTTTTATTGCCCTATAATGGGGTTCTTCTTGGGCCTTTTTCTCGGGATTGCCTTCGGAGTCGGACTGATGGTCGCTTTTGTCCGCTCGGAGAACGTCCGGGCCAAGCATCGCGTCGATCTGGTAATCTTCCGCTCGTCACTTTTCTTGTTCTTTGTCCAGTGGCATTGATGCACATATGCAGTGTAGAGATTTAACATCCATTATAGGCGGCGTACAAATGGGTGATTGTGGTGTCTGTTTTGTCTCTTTTTGGAGCTGTTCTTAGTTAGAGGTGGAGATCTTTGTTAGTCAGTTACTGAAAATGTGCGGATTGATAGTTGAAGATAAATGCATATTGACCAGGGGGTTTATGATTCTGAAGAATGGAGCTGGTTAACAGAGCTGTTGTGTAGACCAGGGGCAGAGCTTAAGAAGTGGTTATGGAGAGTAAAGTTTTAGCAGGATTTTACATGGTGACCAAGTTTGAATTATTGTTGATTTAGAATGCACCAGACTCCAGTGTTTGTTCTTATTTAGGTTCAACCATCTTTGGGTTCCAGAAAGGGAGCAAAAGGCTTGGTCAAGCGGTTGATAGAAGTGAGCACAGTTTCTGTTAGAGAAGTTTCTACCTTGCTGGGGCTCTAAATACTGATTTAGTTCGGAGCAGCAGATCATAACCTCTTTCTTTGAAAAAAGCATAAATTTCTCAAGAGAATATGCTCCATCAACCGACTCCTGTTAATGATGTCTTGCATGTGAACTGCCAAGTTCGTCTTAGTTTCAGGATCAATTTGCATTTCAGATTAAATGACTCTTAAGACTTCCTTTTCTCTTACTTTGTTAAATCAAATGAGAATTTATCTTCTTAGTCGTTAGCAGTTTCATCTTAGCTTGATTGCTTTTAATCAGGCTGCTACGGTGGCGACATTTGCAAAGATGACAGTGGAAGATACAAAGAAACTTCTTCCAGCTCAGTATTATCCATCATGGGTTGTTTTTACACAAAGACAGAAGTTGAGTTAGTTGTTTCAACCTTAAATTGATATCCCTGAAGGCTACAACTCTCCCTTCATGAGCTAGACTTTTTGTTTTCTATGTTGCAGCTGGACTGGCTTAATCTGGAACTGATCAAAATATGGCCTTATGTCAATGAGGTAAATTACTCATTCTCATTTCACAGTTGTCTGCCTGCAAGCACATTTACCTGTTATATTTAGATTTTTTGGCACAAAATACTTATATACAGACATTGATCTATTACGGTAATGACTTCCTCATGTTTTGGGACATTGGCTTATAATTTCTCATTTGGATTAATGCAGGCTGCTTCTGAATTGATAAGAAGTTCTGTTGAACCTATTCTTGAGCAATACAAAGCAGGGGTCTTAGCTTCCCTGAAGTTATCCAAGCTAACACTTGGAACTGTTGCTCCACAATTTACTGGTATGTCAAAAAACATTGTTCTATGCTTTATCAATAGGTGGTGTAGACACAATTTCCAATTCCATGGTATCATTTTTTAAATCTGGACAAGTACATCCTTCTGGGAAGCACTGTTCCTAGTTTTTTCATGGATAAAACTGTTGTCTATTTACTCAATGTCCATAGCTTTTTGTCCATCATGCTCTTGAAGTTTATACACTTTGATAAAGTAATTGCAGGAATATTGCAAAAGACTACTGGATTGGAGATAAATGCAATTTGCATTAGTGGAGACACTTCGTTCTTATTGATTCTCTTTTGATTTGTTTATCGTAACTTCACACCATAATCAAAATTTTCTATTTGATATATTGACCTTTTAATGTGCTTTTAAATATTTAAATATGAATTTTATTTAAAAGATGAAAAAAATCTTAAATTTAGGAAAATAGTCCCGAATGAAATATTAATCTCAATGCCAGAGACCTCATTGAAAGGTTTTGAAATTGTGAACCAACTTCATATTACCCCAAATCTTAGGGACCCGGATGATACTTACCCTTATTATATTATTATATCATATTTTTATCAAAGCTTACTGGTAGACTGTGCAAGGAAAGTCACATATGTTGTTTTTATTTTTGTTTTTCTCAAGAAATCAAGATATTCTGCAATGATCAAGCATGTTCCGCAAGGTATTGAGCAATACATATCATTTCAGTTATTTTATTAGCCTTGTCCTGATAATTTAAAGATAGGTTGCATGAATCCTTTTCAGGAACAGAGTTAGCATACTGTGCTTTAGTTGTTTCATGTGGGTGAAGCATTTCATTTAATGGTACAAAGTATAAAATTGTTTGCAGTAAAACTCATATTCTTTGAGGTATTGTTTAGGAGTCTCTATTATTGAAAATGATGATTCTGGTGTAACTATGGAGTTGGAGGTGCAATGGGATGGAAACCCAAACATTGTTCTTGATATTCAGACAGCTTTGGGCGTGTCCCTTCCTATACAGGTGATTGTAGATACTAGCTCAATTGGGTTCACTATTTCCATGTTAATGCCAATAAATGAAATTCTTTCTTGGATGAGTTATGGTATGATACATCAAATTCTTCAGAGTTAAACCATATATGAATTTCGCAACTTTCCTCTTTTCATTTTGAGTGCTATTTTGAACACTCTTATCTTTTAGCTATTCAATATGGACCTACTCATGCTACCTAGACTGTATTATATATTGGTTTTTTTTTTTGCTGAGAATAGTCGTATTGAATTAAATTTGCTTGAAATATCTTTCTCTTTTAGGGATGATGTCACCAGCTTATGTACTCTGATAGGTTATAGTTTCTATGAAATAGCTATTTGACAAGGCATCATTGTGTCAAAATATAACTTGTTCTTGAGTATTACAAATTGTTTTCCCATTTCAAGTTGAATATCTTAAGATACATCAGTTTTATCAACGTCATAAAGAAAGACTTCCCAATTAAATGCCTTAGTCATTACTTGTATGATTATTTTGGATTATTGAGGAATTGTAAAACTTTTGCAGTTTTCTGTTACAATTCTTTTGTTGTTTTACAGCTTTGAGTTCAGAGAGTTGTGGAATGTTGAAACCTTGGTTTTATTTGCTACTATTTTCTTATTTTTTGTAATTCTGTTATGAAAATCATGCCTATAAGCTTGACAGTGTAATCTGTTCAGCAAGAATTGAATGTTCTCTGAAGTTTTCAGATTGGTCATTGGCACATGTGATAGCAACAAATAACAAACTCGCCTTGCATTCTGCATATGGGTATTTGCATCTATTTTAGTACGAATTAGCTTTGTTAGTAATCATAAACTATATATCCTCTTCAGATGAAAAACGTTGCATTCACTGGGGTGTTGCGCTTGATATTTAAACCCTTTGTGGATGTTTTACCCTGTTTTGGAGCCGTGGTGTATTCTCTGAGAGAAAAGGTTTCACTTTTGTACATAGAATCTACTTTTAAAATTTCTGTTTCTATAGAACAGCTCCGTCACAAATTGTATGTATTCACAGAAAAAATTGGACTACACTTTGAAGGTTGTTGGAGGTGAACTATCTTCTATTCCTGGAATATCTGATGCCATTGAGGTTTAAAAATTCCTAGATTTATATTTGTGTGCTGGTTTTATGTGAGAAATGCATTCTGAGCTCATTCTTTCTTTTCTACTTAGGATACTATTCGAGATGCTATTGAGGATTCGATTATGTGGCCTGTAAGAAAAATTGCTCCAATCATACCTGGAGATTACAGGTTCCTTTAGGCCTTGCATGTCTATGTCCTTCTGAAGTTGGTACTTCTTCTTATTTAATCTTATGAATGATTCTTAATTATTCATGTAGTGATCTGGAATTGAAACCTGTTGGAACATTGGAAGTGAAGCTTGTGCAAGCTAAAAACTTGACAAACAAAGACCTCATTGGGAAATCTGATCCATTTGCCAAACTGTACATTCGTCCCTTGCATGACAGAATCAAGAAGAGCAGAACAATTGTAAGTTTTCTGTGTTTTCGAAGAATATGCAGTAATTCTTTTTTTACATCAGATCTTGTTGCACTAATCTGGAATTAACATGCAGAACAATGATTTAAATCCTATTTGGAATGAACACTTTGAATTCGTAGTTGAAGATCCGACCACCCAGCAGTTGACAGTGAAAATTTATGATGATGAAGGTGTTCAAGCATCTGAATATATAGGTGGCGTGGTAATCAAGCTAAAGGATCTTCAACCTGGTAAAATAAAAGATGTTTGGTTGAAGCTGGTAAAAGATTTGGAAATCCAAAGAGATAAAAAAGACAGGGGTCAGGTTAGCTTCTGAATTACAAATTATCTTACTCTTTGCTTCTTTTCACCAACTTGAAATTCATGCCAGAACTAGAACGGAGGAAATAAAAACCTGAGATTATTGTTATGGGATTAAGTTGTCTCAAGTTTAGTGAGTGTTGGTTATATATTGAAGGCTGATTCAATGTTCTTCAAGTTCGATTCTTTGTGTGTGCATGCAATACTATACCTAATTGATAATATATCCTATTTATTCAATCACTTATTTTATAGTCAATGAGAGTATTTATGCCAATCACCAGGTTCAAATGAGGTACATCAACAAGTCATTTACTTCTTCTAGCTTGGATGATCCAATTTGCTCCTAGAGCATCGATTATTGCTCCCAAATTCCTATGTAATCACCCTTTCTATTTCAGTGGATGCTCTTCTAGATTCTCATAAGTAAACTTCTTTAATTAACGGCTTCCAAAACAAACTCCATGGTAATAGGGGGATATCTGGGACTTGCTACTTATCCATTGAGTTGTTTTAGGAGTTCTATTTCGTGCAGTTTTATTCAAATATAACCACACATATGATTATGTTTCAATACCATAGGTGCACCTTGAGCTTCTTTTCTGTCCATATGGCATGGAGAATGAGATCATCAACCCTTTTACCGTTCAAAAGTTTTCTATGACCTCTTTGGAAAAGGCCCTCAAGAGTGGGACAAATGGTACTGAAGCTGCCGATACATCAACTTACCAGAAAAAGGACGTAATCATAAGAGGAGTGCTTTCTGTGACAATTATCTCTGCAGAAGAGTTACCTGCAATGGATGTAATGGGGAAGGCAGATCCATTTGTGGTACTCACCATGAAGAAAACAGAATCTAAAAACAAAACTCGGGTAATAATAGTGACTTCTAGTTTAGTGTTTTATTTTGTTCCTTCTGTAATTATGTGATATTGGCTATCTGCAGGTTGTAAATGATAGCTTGAATCCAACCTGGAACCAGACATTCGACTTTGTTGTGGAAGATGGACTACATGATATGCTTATTCTGGAAGTATTTGATCATGATACTTTTGGAAAGGTTTGATTTCCGTATCCACATAGCCTTGTTATTTGTTGGTTGTACAGCATTGTCTTATAATTTTCTATTAGTTTGCATTTAGGAGCATCTTCATTCCGTTGTTGATTGAAAAATGTGCTTAGAACTAATCATCATCATCAATCTTAACTCTGTTATTGTTGGTCAAAGTTAAGTCATTCGCCAATCGCTCCTTGTTTTACTGTATGTGGAATTTAGAATTGAATCCTAAATTACAGAATATGCAGTCTATTTATTTGCGCTACTTGCTTCATTGAACAAGAAAGATTGACAATAATTGATCCTGAAGCAGATCCAAAAAAAGTACGGTTAAGACATTGATGGTGATGATTGAATATGCACCATTGATTTGTATCTTTACGCAAATTCATTGCTATGTCTCACAAGGTTTGCATGACTGACAAGTCAAATTGAGCTCGACCTTAAATTCAGGAAATGGGACTGTTGAATGTTGCAAACATAATGCTTCAAACTAATATGTTTATTTTCAGCTGCATTTGGTGCACCCACTTTGCATATGATTGTGCGCTCTATAGATGAGATGAGTGAACAAGTAATGATTGTATTAGAAGTATCAATGTAATGTAGGAAGCTCATTCTTTGGCATGGATTGAAACTAGATTTTCGTTATTTTAAAACTTTTTATAGTTATGGGGATCAACAATTTTTTACGGGCGCAATCCCTTGTAGTTAATTATCTATTGTCAAAGAATGGTCTTTTCATTAATGGTTAATCAACTTAACTAAAAAGATGCACGATTTTGGAGGGAGCAATGGAAAATTCTTATCAAGATTTCTGGTTTTATTATCTAAGAGTTGACTAGTGATCCTGATTCATCTAAGCCAACTACATTAGAAACTATAGAATGACCCATTAGGAGCCATGGCCTCCCTCGTCAAAGGATGCTCCACTGAATTGGGAGTGGCAAAATTTAAGTCCCAAGAGTTGATTATAGCTAACTCGATTTACTCAGACTTCCTATACTGGCTTTTCCAGTTGGGGAATCGGAGTTTGTTTGCTTGTGATCTTTATGCATCTTTGTTATCAACTTTTTAAGTTTGCTAGATAGCATATCTTAAGGCATGATAACCTACTATCAAGAGAGAGGCATCCCAAATTTGACATTAATCTTAAGCCGATGTCAACAATACCTTAAAAAGATTGATTTTGTGGGGGAACGGCAAGTGTAATGATTAAAGCACAAGAATTTAAATAGTCTTCATAAATGTAGGTATAAGAGCGTATAATAAAAAATTTAGGGCTTTGAAGCTTATTGGTTTTAAATTTGTCATGTTCAAAGGCATGAAAGCTCATTGTTTTGTGTGAAACCACTGACGTCATATCCATGGGCACAAGAGCTTACCTCTAAGATATTTGAGTTGTCAGAGCAATAAGGACATAGAAACCCATTATCAAAAAGTTGAGTTGTGATAGTGTAGTGAGGGCATGGGAGCTTGTTGTTAAAAGATTTGGTTGCAATAGCATATCAAGGGCATGAGAGCTTGCTATCCATGAGAGTTTGAATTGTGACAATATATTCAAAGGCATTAAAACCTGTCATCAAGATTGAGACTGCTAGCCCCACTTTTAGGATTTGGCATTTTGGCCATGCATCGCCTCTCGCTGACTTCAATCCCTGAAGTTGGATTTCTACCGAGAATATAAAAATATAATTATAATATATCTACATATATACCTAAAAATGTATATACATATTTAAATAGGTATAAATAATTTTATAAATATGATCTCATTTACATATTAAAATTACATAAATATATAAAACACAAATATAATTGAAAATTAATTTATAAATATGACTTTGTGGTTGTAACGTATTTTCATATTCATAATTCGGCACATCATTGTCATATCCTTTAGCTTATCTTCGCCTATCACTGTGTCATTGTAGCGTGGCTAAAAAAGGAACCTTCTTGTTGACAGGGAGTGGAAAGCTCCAAGACCTCGCAGTATAACCTTGGTGTTCTATGATCATCCACCAGTCAATTTTTCATCATTATGTTACTGAACTTTTCAAAAATATTTGTGATTTAGCCAAATTATGAGGAGAAACACGGAATTCTTTATGTAACATAGAGTATGAGATAACATATTAGTCTCACAAAAAGTTTCAGAACTCTATCAAATTATCATTGATCTATAAAAAGATCACTCTATTTGAAATTTTAAGTATTCGAGGTGAATACTTGTAAAGTTCAAATTCGATCCCTGAGTCAATAGATATCTGTGTCCCACATCTAAAAAAAAAACCGAAACTCCACTCCAAATCCAAATCCAAAGCACTTCTTCAAAATCAAAAATTCACTTCAAAATCAAAATTCTCTGCTTTAAATCAAACCAAATCTTATCCTTTACAAAGCAAAACCTCCACCTTAAAGTATCCTAAGCTCCGCTTCAAACAAAATCAAAGCCAATATTACAAAATCCTTAACTATGAGTCCAATTATGAAATACCCTGGTTCAGCCTCACTCTAAACAATTCTCCAATGAACTTTACCAATCTTTGGTGGAACCACATATCTCTGACATGAGATGATCTCTTTATCTTCAGCAAGTCCACCACTTGCCCTGTCTCATGATAGCCAACCAAAATACCACTCTTTTCAAATTCATCGTAACTGGTAGTCACATTTTCAGGCTAAAATGGAGGACAAGCTAAACCCGTGCTAGGTTGACCCAACCCGTCGTGCTACCCTCTTTGTTGTCTATGTATAGGAGAATTCCAACAAAGATCCATCGACCTGACAATGTATAGATGGCACTTCGTTCTATGTGAGAGAAGATTCAGGTTGGTTTTGGTCATTGTCCATTTGAAGATTCAGGATAGGGTAATGATGCATCACGACAAATACACAATACAAAATAATACAAAATAATGTAACTAAAACACAGATCACTACCATGTATCTTCTGACGGGTCAAGGAACTCGCTCTTGAATCGGAATCACTCTTCTCCAACATTGGCGACAAGTTAAGGACCTTTGGATGGGATCTTCTTACGTGCAATCATAACTATTCATCGAAGGAAGGAGCCGAGTTTTTTTTTCTAGAGCCTTGATGAGGGAGGGACAAAGGTGTAGAGTGGGAGAAAGAGGGGGAAAGAGACCTATTCTCTTTATTATTGCAATGCACATCATGGAAGCAAAGTTTTTTCTTCTTGTGTGCCATCGTCACCGCTAACTGTTCATTGTGCCTTCCTTGTTGCCCGTCTCCCCGCGCTCTTTCCTTTGTGAACCACGACTCCCCAGAAAACAGAATTGTTTGTCTTCCCTAAAAAGCCATTATATGGGCTTTTAAGGGAGCGGGGGAAATTTCAGCCCTAAAAAAAATGTCTTTATTGCATGTAAGCCTGCTTAGGACTAAATATTACTTTTCACTTTTTATATTGGGCCCAATTGAATCCAATTTCATCAAATTGAACTTATTGTCTCCTCATATTTGAATTAGATTTTGGCCAAATTTGATAATTTAATTTAATAAATCATGTGGATTTAGCTCAATGGGTCACCAATGGGTAATTGATTTGTCAGGTGACTAAATTGACGCCAATTTTTTAAGGTCTTTGTCAGATAATAGTTAGATGGTCGTAGCCTCCAAAGTTGGTTGCATCCAAGTTCATTTAATATGTTAATTAACGATAACAACTACCAAACTTATATCCCACTAAGTTAGGTTAGCTATATGAATCTTTTGTTTCCATTGCACTTTATGAAATAACTCTTCATTTGGCTCTAAGTATGTTAAGTTTTTTGTTATAGTACGCTAGGTTGTTTATTATAGTATGCTAGGTTTTTTGTCATCTTTATCTTTTTACATGGGTAAGATTCAATAACTTAACTCCCTTTACTAGATTTTCTATTAGCTTATGATTTATATGTTTAAATCATCTAAGTTGACTCTAAGTTTATCCTTCATTAAGGTTACTTCAATCTTCTCATGGATATATTCATTTGTTATCTTATCCTTTCGTGTATACTCACTTTTTTACCGTGACATTCTCATTTTGTCCTTTTATTATAGTTTTGCCATGTATTCTGAAAGTTGGCATTGCCATAGTAGTTTTGTCATGTATTCAACACCATGTAATACCGTTGTTCTTATTACTACCTTTAAGCTTGTGCGAGAATATTTTATCGCAGAATACACCAGATATATTCTTCCATCTAATCTATCATCTTTAGATTCTGCTAATAACATCACCGTTTATTCTATCATTATTTTGTATTATTAATTTAAGGTATTTAAAGTGCTCATTCTTCTTAATGGCTTGATTACTAATTGTCATATTCTCAATACAAATATTTTTATTTTGACTACACTTGTGCTCATATATTCAATTTTTGATATTTTAAAATGAAAATATTTAAGCTCTAAGGTATTCTTCCAAAATTCAGTTTTCATAGTAAACCTACTTAGCATAAAACTAAACTCAATATCACGACTTGATGACTCTCTCTCAAAATAATTAGTTAATTAACAACCAAAATTTTCATTACTTGGGTAATTTCTCGACTGATTTGACCTTTGGTCAATTTGAATAAAAAATGGGATCAAATCAACTAAATTTCTTGTAATCATGTTTTCAATATATTTTCCCACAAATTTTGATTACTTTGGTGAATTTTTTATGATCTATGGAAATTTGCACATTTTTCTCAATTAAAAGGTTCAAATAATTCAATTAGAATCTCTTTTGAGGCCATGGAGTTTCAAAACAAGCGATCGACATTGTCTTTCTACATGCACGACCAACAAATCTCATCGTGAAAACCCAATCCCTAAACCGCAAAGCTCGAACATTTACATATAGTTTGTTCCCTTTGTGAAGAAATTATACCCCAATCTGACATTTTTTTATAACAAACTCCCCCAGGATTTCATAGGGAGGTGCATCCTGACCCTAACAAGGGCCTTGATGGAAGGGGAGTACTCAGAGAACATTCCTTTGGAGGAGGCCAAGTCTGGGAAGCTCAATGTGCATCTCAAGTGGACGCCGCAGCCAATATATCGCGATTCATAACATGCTTACATTTTCAGTATTTCATTCTTGTTATCTCTTGCTCTTTTATATTTGGCCTGATGAGCTTTAAAAAAAAACCAGTTATTTTACTGTTATGTTTCATCTGATCTGTACTATAATTTTACTTAAAATGTTGCTGTGTAAATTTGGGACAAAGAAGCACTGCCATTCAGAAACATTGATGGTGCAAAGCTAGTGATATTCTGGCATAAAATCACGTTTCTGAATCATGGAAATTTACATTGCTAGTGCTCAAAAGGTAGCAATTTGTTTGTGGGATTGTTTGAGTGTGAGCTTCTTCTTAATTAGGGTTTAAAAAAAGGGAAATTTACATACAGAACACTGAATTCATCACAAACTACGCATTTCACTATCGTTTACTAAATATTACGCATATCACACTCTTCCTTTGTTGGCCATTGTTATAATAGAAATGTAAAACCCGAAAGAAGAGTGATATGCGTAATATTTACTAAACGATGGTGAAATGCATAATTTGTGATGAATTCAGTGTTCTGTATATAAATCCCCTTAAAAAAAATATTGTTGATGTGATATTTTTATTTTGAGATTTGTGAAAGATTTGAAATAAAATTATAGTATATTTAATTCAATGTTGTTATGATGTTATATCATGTATTTGAATAAATTAATTGTGTAGTTAATATTATAATTTTTTTTATGATTATTATTTTAAAATAATATTTAGATATTGTTTATGTTAGATTATAAATAATTTTAAAATAACATAAATATTTAGATGTTTTGTATTCTCTTATTTTTGAGATGTATAAAAAATAAAATAAAGTTAATTTTTTATTTTTTAAAGTTTTTAAAATATATAATAAAAAATTTTAATTTTAAAATTTATTTAGCATTTAAAATATTATTAATTTAGTATTTGTTAATACGTGGTTTCAGCGCTGCATTTCAGTCGTACACGAAGCACCCAATGAGGCCCTCAGAAAATCGGTTATCATCAATAATACTTCTTTCTTTTGTATACCTTGATCCTCGATTTTGTTAGTTTGTCCTGCAACTATCGATCACGATGATTAACGCAACAAGGTCCATTCCATTGGATGTGATGATAAAGTTTATCCCAACAGCAGCGGGCACAATATGTCGCTGACTGTCAGAGCGTCTTATCAGCACAGTTTCTAATTTTCATGCGTCGCAAAAAGGAAGCCGTTGCATGCTCTTGTCATCACAGGTTCCATGAGACACGAAGAACTAGAGGTTGTGTACCTTGACCACTGCTTCGGGTTTCTCTGATGGCCGACAGTGCTGGGGTCGCTGGTGTGGGTTCAGCAGAAATGCAACATTTTCTTCCGAATAATTCACTGAACTTTACTGCATCCTGCTTATAAATACCTTTGGATGAGACGAGACAAAAAACAGCGGGAAAGCTAGAGATACAAGAGCTCTCTCTGACAAATGCATCCTGTAATCCATTCTGTACTGGTCTTTCGACCAAATTCCTCTGTTTTTAGTGAAGTTTCTTCAGATATTCCAGTGAGCGTAAGGGAATTCTTCCCTGAACCACCTTAGATCTCTGTGTGCTTTTCTGGATGTTTTTTGTACTCAATTAAACTTTAATCGCCAGACTTAGCTCTCTGCGTACTGCTGTCTCTCGGAACTCCTTTTTCGTCAACAGTATTAAAAATTATTTGTAATGTGTTCTATGTAAAATTAGTTTTAATAAATTTAATGTAAGCTCAAGTTATCTTGATCCTTGTGGGCGATAATCTAAGTATATTCTATGAAATGTTTGAGTGTTTTCGAAAGTTCGTGTAATAAATTTGATAGGCATGTTTGTTTGTAAAGTTAAATTTAACAAAGATAAAATTAAATTTGAATAGAAATATTTTTTATTAAAAATTGTGAATGATGTGAAATAAAGTTAGTTATTTATATTGGGATATGTGAGAGATGTAATATAAAGTTAATTATTATATTAGAATAGGTGAAGGATGCGATATAAAATTAGTTATTATTTTAGTAATGTGTGTAGGATATGAAATAAAGTTAATTTTAATATTAAATTTTATGTGTGATATGATATGACTGATTAAAAATAGATCAGATTAATTTTTAACGGTCAAACAAATGGCATTGAATCGTAAGTTTTTAGATTTATTAAAGCATGCGATTACCTTATTTTATTAATGTCTTTGAAAATAAATTAGTGGGACGGATCACGGGTGAAAGCGAAATGCTTCGATGGCTACTAAAGTGGTAAAAAAAAAAAAAAAATTATAGAAAAATATATATTGGTCTTATCATTGACCTTGAGAGCAATAAAAGAAATATTTCACTTTACACGTAATGAGGCAACGCCGCGTGGCAGCGGCTCGTCACGCACAGTTAAAAAAAAGGATATTTACATACAAGACATGAAATTTATACGAAATTACGCATTTCACCATCAATTCGTAAATATTACCATTATCACACCATATTCATTTAAATTTTACGCATTTCACATATTTCATATACTTTATAATATTATATGTAAATTAAAATGCATAAATTCATTAATATTTAAATTCTAATATATATTTTTAATTTTTACTGTAAACACATCAATTTTCTTACTTCAATTAAAAATTATAGTCATGTGGATTTAAATTCTTAACTCGTCGTGTATAGCTTACTCGTTCATCATATTATTTTAAGGATATTTAAATATATTTTGAGTGAAAATCTTAAAACTTTGATGTTTAGATAGTGGCAAGGGAAGGAGACATCCGCGACGTGAATTGATTTTAGAACAAATCAACGCTTTAGTGTGATATCGAGGAAGAAAAAAAAAAGTACTATTAAGGGTAAAAATATAATTTTAATGATTTATTAACAAAATATTTTTTTTCAAATAAATTTTGACTGAGTTTTAACTTAAGTGTGTGTATGTAAGATTTCATAATGTTTTGAGTGTGCATAGCGTAATTAACTAAAAATGGATGGGTAACGCATAAATAAAGTGAAATGATATGACATGTATGTAATTATCCCAAAAAAAATTGTAATTGAATACAATTTAATTTATTTACAAATAAATATAATTAAAATATGTCATTAGCTGCATTTGAAATTATATTTAAATATAATTTTGATTTCAGAAGTGGTATTCAAAATAGCATTTGGATAAAATTTTGATTGCAAATGTACTTGAATATAATCATGTCATCGTGCATACTACATTATTTTTTAAATTATATTTTAGAAATTTTATATTTAAATATAATTTTAAAAATCATATTCAAATAAAAATTCAGTTTACAAATTTATTAATTCAACAAGATTGGACATATTAATTATATTAAATTTAATTTTAATATATTATAATTTTATTTATTAAATAAACTCAAAATTAATTGAAATTTTTAAGCATCAATTATTGTAATGTGATCTAACAATGATTAGGAATACAAGCTAGTTAAATATTTTATGAGATAATAATACATTAATAATTCAAAAAGTTAAATTAATATCCAAAAAATTAAATTAAATCATCAAATTAATATATTTTCTAGATAATGGGTTGATTTAGTCCTTGATTCAATATCAAATACTCATCGAAAAAAATTTTGTATATTATATTTTAATCAGATTATAATATATTATAATTTTTATAATTTGTTTGACCTTAAAGCATCGATCATCGTAATATAATACGAAAGAGTAATTTCGTTTGTGATTTAATTTGGTATTTTATTGAATAATAATATATTAAATTTAATTAAGTTAAATTAATATCAAAATGATCAAACTAAACTATTAAATTGACATATTATGTAAACTAACATGTTGAGTATATTAAAAAATACCTAGTTATTTAGTTCTAAGTTTAATATCAAATATCTGTCAAAAGAAATTACATTTTTATGTTTTTAATAAAACTAATTTTTATATAGATTTTGATTTCATCATTTTTGTTGTATACTAAGGTCTCATTTGATTTAACTTTTTTTAGATAAAAAATATAAATAAAATAAAATAAAATTAATTCTAATATTTATATTTATTTTGGATATAAAATAAAGTTAATTTTTATAGTATTAGGCTTAAAAAAACTCTAAATTTGCTAAAATTCTGTGGCATTTACTTTCGCAATTTGATCTAAATATATTTTTAATTAATTTTATTTTTAAATTAGTTTGATATTATTATAACACGACAATTGTGACCCACGTTGTGGTGCCGATTTTTCGTTCACTAGTTATCAGAATTCTATTGGACCTGCATAATTTGTACGGATACATCGGTGCACCTAAGAGATATTTTGCCAGACGGGATAGATTGCATTTAGATTCTTAAATTTTGGATCTTATTGCATATAGGTCTCACAAAAATAGAATATATATGGGTCCTCTGGCATCATTT